>JBBPBO010000001.1:48514587-48539483 GCA_037974295.1 Cicer cuneatum
TTCATCCAATGACACAAACGCACTTATTGGAGTAAATACATTCCTTAAGTACGAAAAGTGATTATAATAAGCCTTGGGATGCACAAAATGACGTAAATGTTTACTTAATGACACAAATGCTCTTATTGGATGAACTACATTCCTTAATTACGAAAAGTGATTAGAATAATCCTTGGGATGCACAAAATGACGTAAATGTTCATCCAATGACACAAATGCACTTATTGGATGAACTACATTCCTTAAGTACGAAAAGTGATTAGAATAAGCCTTGGGATGCACAAAATGACGTAAATGTTTATCCAATGACACAAATGCACTTATTGGATGAACTTCATTCCTTAAGTACGAAAAGTGATTAGAATAAGCCTTGGGATGCACAATATGATCTAAATGTTAAATTAATGACACAAACATGCTTATTGAATGAACTACATTCCTTAAGTACGAAAAGTGATTAGAATAAGCCTTGGGATGCAGAAAATGCGTAAATGTTCAATTAATGGCACAAACGCGCTTATTGGATGAACTACAATCCTTAAGTACGAAAAGTGATTAGAATAAGCCTTGGGATGCACAATATGATCTAAATTATAAATTAATGACACAAACGCGCTTATTGGATGAACTACATTCCTTAAGTACGAAAAGTGATTAGAATAAGCCTAGGGATGCACAAAATGACGTAAATGTTCATCGAATGACACAAATGCACTTATTGGATGAACTTCATTCCTTAAGTACGAAAAGTGATTAGAATAAGCCTTGGGATGCACAAAACGACGTAATTGTACATCCAATGACACAAACGCACTTATTGGATCAACTACATTCCTTAAGTACGAAAAGTGAATAAAATAAGCCTTGGGATGCCCAAAATGACGTAAATGTTAAATTAATGACACAAACGCGCTTATTGGATGAACTACATTCCTTAAGTACAAAAAGTCATTAAAATAAGTCTTGGGATGCACAAAATGACGTAAATGTTCATCCAATGACACAAATGCAGTTATTGGATGAACTACATTCCTTAAGTACGAAAAGTGATTAGAATAAGCTTTGGGATGCACAAAATGACGTAAATGTTAAATTAATGACACAAACGCGCTTATTGGATGAACTACATTCCTTAAGTACGAAAAGTGATTAGAATAAGCCTTGGGATGCACAAAATGACGTAAATGTTCCTCCAATGACACAAATGCACTCATTGGATGATCTACATTCCTTAAGTACGAAAAGTGATTAGAATAAGCCATGGGATGCACCAAATGACGTAAATGTTCATCCAATGACACAAATGCACTTATTGGAGTAAATACATTCCTTAAGTACGAAAAGTGATTATAATAAGCCTTGGGATGTACAAAATGACGTAAATGTTTACTTAATGACACAAATGCTCTTATTGGATGAACTACATTCCTTAATTACGGAAAGTGATTAGAATAATCCTTGGGATGCACAAAATGACGTAAATGTTCATCCAATGACACAAATGCACTTATTGGATGAACTACATTCCTTAAGTACGAAAAGTGATTAGAATAAGCCTTGGGATGCACAAAATGACGTAAATGTTAAATTAATGACACAAACGTGCTTATTGGATGAACTACATTCCTTAAGTACGAAAAGTGATTAGAATAAGCCATTGGATGCACAAAATGACGTAAATGTTCATCCAATGACACAAATGCACTTATTGGATGAACTACATTCCATAAGTACGAAAAGTAATTAGAATAAGCCTGGGGATACACAAAATGACTTAAATGTTAATTTAATGACACAAACCCGCTTATTGGATGACCTACATTCCTTAAGTACGAAAAGTGATTAGAATAAGCCTTGGGATGCACAAAATGACGTAAATGTTCCTCCAATGACACAAATGCACTCATTGGATGATCTACATTCCTTAAGTACGAAAAGTGATTAGAATAAGCCTTGGGATGCACAAAATGACGTAAATGTTTACTTAATGACACAAACGCTCTTATTGGATGAACTACATTCCTTAAGTACGAAAAGTGATTAGAATAAGCCTTGGGATGAACAAAATGAAGTAAATGTTCATCCACTGAAACAAATGCACTTATTGGATGAACTACATTCCTTAAGTACGAAAAGTGATTAGAATAAGCCTTGGGATGCACAAAATGACGTAAATGTTAAATTAATGACACAAACGTGATTATTGGATGAACTACATTCCTTAAGTACGAAAAGTGATTAGAATAAGCCATTGGATGCACAAAATGACGTAAATGTTCATCCAATGACACAAATGCACTTATTGGATGAACTACATTCCATAAGTACGAAAAGTAATTAGAATAAGCCTGGGGATACACAAAATGACTTAAATGTTAATTTAATGACACAAACCCGCTTATTGGATGACCTACATTCCTTTAGTACGAAAAGTGATTAGAATAAGCCTTGGGATGCACAAAATGACGTAAATGATCCTCCAATGACACAAATGCACTCATTGGATGATCTACATTCCTTAAGTACGAAAAGTGATTAGAATAAGCCATGGGATGCACCAAATGACGTAAATGTTCATCCAATGACACAAACGCACTTATTGGAGTAAATACATTCCTTAAGTACGAAAAGTGATTATAATAAGCCTTGGGATGCACAAAATGACGTAAATGTTTACTTAATGACACAAATGCTCTTATTGGATGAACTACATTCCTTAATTTCGAAAAGTGATTAGAATAATCCTTGGGATGCACAAAATGACGTAAATGTTCATCCAATGACACAAATGCACTTATTGGAGTAAATACATTCCTTAAGTACGAAAAGTGATTATAATAAGCCTTGGGATGTACAAAATGACGTAAATGTTTACTTAATGACACAAATGCTCTTATTGGATGAACTACATTCCTTAATTACAAAAAGTGATTAGAATAATCCTTGGGATGCACAAAATGACGTAAATGTTCATCCAATGACACAAATGCACTTATTGGATGAACTACATTCCTTAAGTACGAAAAGTGATTAGAATAAGCCATGGGATGCACAAAATGACGTAAATGTTTAATTAATGACACAAACGCTCTTATTGGATGAACTACATTCCTTAAGTACGAAAAGTGATTAGAATAAGCCTTGGGATGAACAAAATGAAGTAAATGTTCATCCACTGAAACAAATGCACTTATTGGATGAACTACATTCCTTAAGTACGAAAAGTGATTAGAATAAGCCTTGGGATGCACAAAATGACGTAAATGTTAAATTAATGACACAAACGTGCTTATTGGATGAACTACATTCCTTAAGTACGAAAAGTGATTAGAATAAGCCATTGGATGCACAAAATGACGTAAATGTTCATCCAATGACACAAATGCACTTATTGGATGAACTACATTCCATAAGTACGAAAAGTAATTAGAATAAGCCTGGGGATACACAAAATGACTTAAATGTTAATTTAATGACACAAACCCGCTTATTGGATGACCTACATTCCTTAAGTACGAAAAGTGATTAGAATAAGCCTTGGGATGCACAAAATGACGTAAATGTTCCTCCAATGACACAAATGCACTTATTGGATGAACTACATTCCTTAACTACGAAAAGTGATTAGAATAAGCCATGGGATGCACAAAATGACGTAAATGTTTACTTAATGACACAAACGCTCTTATTGGATGAACTACATTCCTTAAGTACGAAAAGTGATTAGAATAAGCCTTGGGATGAACAAAATGAAGTAAATGTTCATCCACTGAAACAAATGCACTTATTGGATGAACTACATTCCTTAAGTACGAAAAGTGATTAGAATAAGCCTTGGGATGCACAAAATGACGTAAATGTTAAATTAATGACACAAACGTGCTTATTGGATGAACTACATTCCTTAAGTACGAAAAGTGATTAGAATAAGCCATGGGATGCACAAAATGACGTAAATGTTCATCCAATGACACAAATGCACTTATTGGATGAACTACATTCCATAAGTACGAAAAGTAATTAGAATAAGCCTGGGGATACACAAAATGACTTAAATGTTAATTTAATGACACAAACCCGCTTATTGGATGACCTACATTCCTTAAGTACGAAAAGTGATTAGAATAAGCCTTGGGATGCACAAAATGACGTAAATGTTCCTCCAATGACACAAATGCACTCATTGGATGATCTACATTCCTTAAGTACGAAAAGTGATTAGAATAAGCCATGGGATGCACCAAATGACGTAAATGTTCATCCAATGACACAAACGCACTTATTGGAGTAAATACATTCCTTAATTACGAAAAGTGATTATAATAAGCCTTGGGATGCACAAAATGACGTAAATGTTTACTTAATGACACAAATGCTCTTATTGGATGAACTACATTCCTTAATTACGAAAAGTGATTAGAATAATCCTTGGGATGCACAAAATGACGTAAATGTTCATCCAATGACACAAATGCACTTATTGGAGTAAATACATTCCTTAAGTACGAAAAGTGATTATAATAAGCCTTGGGATGTACAAAATGACGTAAATGTTTACTTAATGACACAAATGCTCTTATTGGATGAACTACATTCCTTAATTACGAAAAGTGATTAGAATAATCCTTGGGATGCACAAAATGACGTAAATGTTCATCCAATGACACAAATGCACTTATTGGATGAACTACATTCCTTAAGTACGAAAAGTGATTAGAATAAGCCTTGAGATGCACAAAATGACGTAAATGTTTACTTAATGACACAAACGCTCTTATTGGATGAACTACATTCCTTAAGTACGAAAAGTGATTAGAATAAGCCTTGGGATGAACAAAATGAAGTAAATGTTCATCCACTGAAACAAATGCACTTATTGGATGAACTACATTCCTTAAGTACGAAAAGTGATTAGAATAAGCCTTGGGATGCACAAAATGACGTAAATGTTAAATTAATGACACAAACGTGCTTATTGGATGAACTACATTCCTTAAGTACGAAAAGTGATTAGAATAAGCCATTGGATGCACAAAATGACGTAAATGTTCATCCAATGACACAAATGCACTTATTTGATGAACTACATTCCTTAAGTACGAAAAGTGATTAGAATAAGCCATGAGATGCACAAAATGACGTAAATGTTCATCCAATGACACAAATGCACTTATTGCATGAACTATATTCCTTATGTACGAAAAGGGATTAGAATAAGCCTTGGGATGCACAAAATGACTTAAATGTTCATCCAATGACACAAATGCACTTATTGGATGAACTACATTCCTTAAGTACGAAAAGTGATTAGAATAAGCCATGGGATGCACTAAACGACGTAAATGTTCATCCAATGACACAAATGCACTTATTGGATGAACTACATTCCTTAAGTACGAAATGTGATTAGAATAAGCCTTTGGATGCATAAAATGACGTCAATATTTACTTAATGACACAAATGCTCTTATTGGATGAACTACATTCCTTAAGTACGAAAACTGATTAGAATAAGCCTTGGGATGCACAAAATGATGTAAATGTTTACTTAATGACACAAATGCTCTTATTGGATGAACTACATTCCTTAAGTTCGAAAAGTGATTAGAATAAGCCTTGGGATGAACAAAATGACGTAAATGTTCATCCAATGAAACAAATTTACTTGTTGGATGAACTACATTCCTTAAGTACGAAAAGTGATTAGAATAAGCCTTGGGATGCACAAAATGACGTAAATGTTTACTTAATGACACAAACGCTCTTATTGGATGAACTACATTCCTTAAGTACGAAAAGTGATTAGAATAAGCCTTGGGATGAACAAAATGAAGTAAATGTTCATCCACTGAAACAAATGCACTTATTTGATGAACTACATTCCTTAAGTACGAAAAGTGATTAGAATAAGCCTTGGGATGCACAAAATGACGTAAATGTTAAATTAATGACACAAACGTGCTTATTGGATGAACTACATTCCTTAAGTACGAAAAGTGATTAGAATAAGCCATTGGATGCACAAAATGACGTAAATGTTCATCCAATGACACAAATGCACTTATTGGATGAACTACATTCCATAAGTACGAAAAGTAATTAGAATAAGCCTGGGGATACACAAAATGACTTAAATGTTAATTTAATGACACAAACCCGCTTATTGGATGACCTACATTCCTTAAGTACGAAAAGTGATTAGAATAAGCCTTGGGATGCACAAAATGACGTAAATGTTCCTCCAATGACACAAATGCACTTATTGGATGAACTACATTCCTTAACTACGAAAAGTGATTAGAATAAGCCATGGGATGCACAAAATGACGTAAATGTTTACTTAATGACACAAACGCTCTTATTGGATGAACTACATTCCTTAAGTACGAAAAGTGATTAGAATAAGCCTTGGGATGAACAAAATGAAGTAAATGTTCATCCACTGAAACAAATGCACTTATTGGATGAACTACATTCCTTAAGTACGAAAAGTGATTAGAATAAGCCTTGGGATGCACAAAATGACGTAAATGTTAAATTAATGACACAAACGCGCTTATTGGATGAACTACATTCCTTAAGTACGAAAAGTGATTAGAATAAGCCATGGGATGCACAAAATGACGTAAATGTTCATCCAATGACACAAACGCCCTTATTGGATGAACTACATTCCTTTAGTACGAAAAGTGATTACATGAAGCCTTGGGATGCACAAAATGACGTAAATGTTAAATTAATGACACAAACGCGCTTATTGGATGAACTACATATCTTAAGTACGAAAAGTGATTAGAATAAGCCTTGGGATGCACAAAATGACGTAAATGTTAAATTAATGACACAAACGCGCTTATTGGATGAACTACATTCCTTAAGTACGAAAAGTGATTAGAATAAGCCTTGGGATGCACAAAATGACGTAAATGTTCCTCCAATGACACAAATGCACTCATTGGATGATCTACATTCCTTAAGTACGAAAAGTGATTAGAATAAGCCTTGGGATGCACAAAATGACGTAAATGTTTACTTAATGACACAAACGCTCTTATTGGATGAACTACATTCCTTAAGTACGAAAAGTGATTAGAATAAGCCTTGGGATGAACAAAATGAAGTAAATGTTCATCCACTGAAACAAATGCACTTATTTGATGAACTACATTCCTTAAGTACGAAAAGTGATTAGAATAAGCCTTGGGATGCACAAAATGACGTAAATGTTAAATTAATGACACAAACGTGCTTATTGGATGAACTACATTCCTTAAGTACGAAAAGTGATTAGAATAAGCCATTGGATGCACAAAATGACGTAAATGTTCATCCAATGACACAAATGCACTTATTGGATGAACTACATTCCATAAGTACGAAAAGTAATTAGAATAAGCCTGGGGATACACAAAATGACTTAAATGTTAATTTAATGACACAAACCCGCTTATTGGATGACCTACATTCCTTAAGTACGAAAAGTGATTAGAATAAGCCTTGGGATGCACAAAATGACGTAAATGTTCCTCCAATGACACAAATGCACTCATTGGATGATCTACATTCCTTAAGTACGAAAAGTGATTAGAATAAGCCATGGGATGCACCAAATGACGTAAATGTTCATCCAATGACACAAACGCACTTATTGGAGTAAATACATTCCTTAATTACGAAAAGTGATTATAATAAGCCTTGGGATGCACAAAATGACGTAAATGTTTACTTAATGACACAAATGCTCTTATTGGATGAACTACATTCCTTAATTACGAAAAGTGATTAGAATAATCCTTGGGATGCACAAAATGACGTAAATGTTCATCCAATGACACAAATGCACTTATTGGATGAACTACATTCCTTAACTACGAAAAGTGATTAGAATAAGCCATGGGATGCACAAAATGACGTAAATGTTTACTTAATGACACAAACGCTCTTATTGGATGAACTACATTCCTTAAGTACGAAAAGTGATTAGAATAAGCCTTGGGATGAACAAAATGAAGTAAATGTTCATCCACTGAAACAAATGCACTTATTGGATGAACTACATTCCTTAAGTACGAAAAGTGATTAGAATAAGCCTTGGGATGCACAAAATGACGTAAATGTTAAATTAATGACACAAACGTGCTTATTGGATGAACTACATTCCTTAAGTACGAAAAGTGATTAGAATAAGCCATTGGATGCACAAAATGACGTAAATGTTCATCCAATGACACAAATGCACTTATTTGATGAACTACATTCCTTAAGTACGAAAAGTGATTAGAATAAGCCATGAGATGCACAAAATGACGTAAATGTTCATCCAATGACACAAATGCACTTATTGCATGAACTATATTCCTTATGTACGAAAAGGGATTAGAATAAGCCTTGGGATGCACAAAATGACGTAAATGTTCATCCAATGACACAAATGCACTTATTGGATGAACTACATTCCTTAAGTACGAAAAGTGATTAGAATAAGCCATGGGATGCACAAAACGACGTAAATGTTCATCCAATGACACAAATGCACTTATTGGATGAACTACATTCCTTAAGTACGAAATGTGATTAGAATAAGCCTTTGGATGCATAAAATGACGTCAATATTTACTTAATGACACAAATGCTCTTATTGGATGAACTACATTCCTTAAGTACGAAAATTGATTAGAATAAGCCTTGGGATGCACAAAATGATGTAAATGTTTACTTAATGACACAAATGCTCTTATTGGATGAACTACATTCCTTAAGTTCGAAAAGTGATTAGAATAAGCCTTGGGATGAACAAAATGACGTAAATGTTCATCCAATGAAACAAATTTACTTGTTGGATGAACTACATTCCTTAAGTACGAACAGTGATTAGAATAAGCCTTGGGATGCACAAAATGACGTAAATGTTTACTTAATGACACAAACGCTCTTATTGGATGAACTACATTCCTTAAGTACGAAAAGTGATTAGAATAAGCCTTGGGATGAACAAAATGATGTAAAGTTCATCCACTGAAACAAATGCACTTATTTGATGAACTACATTCCTTAAGTACGAAAAGTGATTAGAATAAGCCTTGGGATGCACAAAATGACGTAAATGTTAAATTAATGACACAAACGTGCTTATTGGATGAACTACATTCCTTAAGTACGAAAAGTGATTAGAATAAGCCATTGGATGCACAAAATGACGTAAATGTTCATCTAATGACACAAATGCACTTATTGGATGAACTACATTCCATAAGTACGAAAAGTAATTAGAATAAGCCTGGGGATACACAAAATGACTTAAATGTTAATTTAATGACACAAACCCGCTTATTGGATGACCTACATTCCTTAAGTACGAAAAGTGATTAGAATAAGCCTTGGGATGCACAAAATGACGTAAATGTTCCTCCAATGACACAAATGCACTCATTGGATGATCTACATTCCTTAAGTACGAAAAGTGATTAGAATAAGCCATGGGATGCACCAAATAACGTAAATGTTCATCCAATGACACAAACGCACTTATTGGAGTAAATACATTCCTTAAGTACGAAAAGTGATTAGAATAAGCCTTGGGATGCACAAAATGACGTAAATGTTTACTTAATGACACAAATGCTCTTATTGGAGGAACTACATTCCTTAATTTCGAAAAGTGATTAGAATAATCCTTGGGATGCACAAAATGACGTAAATGTTCATCCAATGACACAAATGCACTTATTGGAGTAAATACATTCCTTAAGTACGAAAAGTGATTATAATAAGCCTTGGGATGTACAAAATGACGTAAATGTTTACTTAATGACACAAATGCTCTTATTGGATGAACTACATTCCTTAATTACGAAAAGTGATTAGAATAATCCTTGGGATGCACAAAATGACGTAAATGTTCATCCAATGACACAAATGCACTTATTGGATGAACTACATTCCTTAAGTACGAAAAGTGATTAGAATAAGCCTTGGGATGCACAAAATGACGTAAATGTTAAATTAATGACACAAACGCGCTTATTGGATGAACTACATTCCTTAAGTACGAAAAGTGATTAGAATAAGCCTTGGGATGCACAAAATGACGTAAATGTTCCTCCAATGACACAAATGCACTCATTGGATGATCTACATTCCTTAAGTACGAAAAGTGATTAGAATAAGCCTTGGGATGCACAAAATGACGTAAATGTTTACTTAATGACACAAACGCTCTTATTGGATGAACTACATTCCTTAAGTACGAAAAGTGATTAGAATAAGCCTTGGGATGAACAAAATGAAGTAAATGTTCATCCACTGAAACAAATGCACTTATTTGATGAACTACATTCCTTAAGTACGAAAAGTGATTAGAATAAGCCTTGGGATGCACAAAATGACGTAAATGTTAAATTAATGACACAAACGTGCTTATTGGATGAACTACATTCCTTAAGTACGAAAAGTGATTAGAATAAGCCATTGGATGCACAAAATGACGTAAATGTTCATCCAATGACACAAATGCACTTATTGGATGAACTACATTCCATAAGTACGAAAAGTAATTAGAATAAGCCTGGGGATACACAAAATGACTTAAATGTTAATTTAATGACACAAACCCGCTTATTGGATGACCTACATTCCTTAAGTACGAAAAGTGATTAGAATAAGCCTTGGGATGCACAAAATGACGTAAATGTTCCTCCAATGACACAAATGCACTCATTGGATGATCTACATTCCTTAAGTACGAAAAGTGATTAGAATAAGCCATGGGATGCACCAAATGACGTAAATGTTCATCCAATGACACAAACGCACTTATTGGAGTAAATACATTCCTTAATTACGAAAAGTGATTATAATAAGCCTTGGGATGCACAAAATGACGTAAATGTTTACTTAATGACACAAATGCTCTTATTGGATGAACTACATTCCTTAATTACGAAAAGTGATTAGAATAATCCTTGGGATGCACAAAATGACGTAAATGTTCATCCAATGACACAAATGCACTTATTGGAGTAAATACATTCCTTAAGTACGAAAAGTGATTATAATAAGCCTTGGGATGTACAAAATGACGTAAATGTTTACTTAATGACACAAATGCTCTTATTGGATGAACTACATTCCTTAATTACGAAAAGTGATTAGAATAATCCTTGGGATGCACAAAATGACGTAAATGTTCATCCAATGACACAAATGCACTTATTGGATGAACTACATTCCTTAAGTACAAAAAGTGATTAGAATAAGCCTTGGGATGCACAAAATGACGTAAATGTTTACTTAATGACACAAACGCTCTTATTGGATGAACTACATTCCTTAAGTACGAAAAGTGATTAGAATAAGCCTTGGGATGAACAAAATGAAGTAAATGTTCATCCACTGAAACAAATGCACTTATTGGATGAACTACATTCCTTAAGTACGAAAAGTGATTAGAATAAGCCTTGGGATGCACAAAATGACGTAAATGTTAAATTAATGACACAAACGTGCTTATTGGATGAACTACATTCCTTAAGTACGAAAAGTGATTAGAATAAGCCATTGGATGCACAAAATGACGTAAATGTTCATCCAATGACACAAATGCACTTATTTGATGAACTACATTCCATAAGTACGAAAAGTAATTAGAATAAGCCTGGGGATACACCGAATGACTTAAATGTTAAATTAATGACACAAACCCGCTTATTGGATGACCTACATTCCTTAAGTACGAAAAGTGATTAGAATAAGCCTTGGGATGCACAAAATGACGTAAATGGTCATCCAATGACACAAATGCACTTATTGGATGAACTACATTCCTTAAGTACGAAAAGTGATTAGAATAAGCCACGGGATGCACAAAATGACGTAAATGTTCATCCAATGACACAAATGCACTTATTGGATTAAATACATTCCTTAAGTACGAAAAGTGATTAGAATAAGCCTAAGGATGCACAAAATAACGTAAATGTTAAATTAATGACACAAATGCACTTATTGGATGAACTACATTCCTTAAGTACGAAAAGTGATTAGAATAAGCCTTGGGATGCACAAAATGACGTAAATGTTTACTTAATGACACAAATGCTCTCATTGGATGATCTACATTCCTTAAGTACGAAAAGTGAATAGAATAAGCCATGGGATGCACCAAATGACGTAAATGTTCATCCAATGATACAAATGCACTTATTGTATGAACTACATTCCTTAAGTACGAAAAGTGATTACAATAAGCCATGGGATGCACCAAATGACGTAAATGTTCATCCAATGACACAAATGCACTTATTGGATTAAATACATTCCTTAAGTTTGAAAAGTGATTATAATAGGCCTTGGGATGCAAAAATGACGTAAATGTTTACTTAATGACATAAATGCTCTTATTTGATGAACTACATTCCTTAAGTACGAAAACTGATTATAATAAGCTTTGGGATGCACAAAATGACGTAAATGTTAAATTAATGACACAAACGCGCTTATTGGATGAACTACATTCCTTAAGTACGAAAAGTGATTAGAATAAGACTTGGGATGCACAAAATGACGTAAATGTTAAATTAATGACACAAACGCGCTTATTAGATGAACTACATTCCTTAAGTACGAAAAGTGATTAGAATAAGCCTTGGGGTGCACACAATGACGTAAATGTTCATCCAATGACACAAATGCACTTATCGGATGAACTACATTCCATAAGTACGAAAAGTGATTAGAATAAGCCTTGGGATGCACAAAATGACGTAAATGGTCATCCAATGACACAAATGCACTTATTGGATGAACTACATTCCTTAAGTATGAAAAGTGATTAGAATAAGCCACGGGATGCACAAAATGACGTAAATGTTCATCCAATGACACAAATGCACTTATTGGATTAAATACATTCCTTAAGTACGAAAAGTGATTAAAATAAGCCTAAGGATGCACAAAATAACGTAAATGTTAAATTAATGACACAAATGCACTTATTGGATGAACTACATTCCTTAAGTACGAAAAGTGATTAGAATAAGCCTTGGGATGCACAAAATGACGTAAATGTTTACTTAATGACACAAATGCTCTCATTGGATGATCTACATTCCTTAAGTACGAAAAGTGATTAGAATAAGCCATGGGATGCACCAAATGACGTAAATGTTCATCCAATGATACAAATGCACTTATTGTATGAACTACATTCCTTAAGTACGAAAAGTGATTACAATAAGCCATGGGATGCACCAAATGACGTAAATGTTCATCCAATGACACAAATGCACTTATTGGATTAAATACATTTCTTAAGTACGAAAAGTGATTATAATAAGCCTTGGGATGTACAAAATGACGTAAATGTTTACTTAATGACATAAATGCTCTTATTTGATGAACTACATTCCTTAAGTACGAAAACTGATTATAATAAGCTTTGGGATGCACAAAATGACGTAAATGTTAAATTAATGACACAAACGCGCTTATTGGATGAACTACATTCCTTAAGTACGAAAAGTGATTAGAATAAGCCTTGGGATGCACAAAATGACGTAAATGTTCCTCCAATGACACAAATGCACTCATTGGATGATCTACATTCCTTAAGTACGAAAAGTGATTAGAATAAGCCATGGGATGCACCAAATGACGTAAATGTTCATCCAATGACACAAATGCACTTATTGGAGTAAATACATTCCTTAAGTACGAAAAGTGATTATAATAAGCCTTGGGATGTACAAAATGACGTAAATGTTTACTTAATGACACAAATGCTCTTATTGGATGAACTACATTCCTTAATTACGAAAAGTGATTAGAATAATCCTTGGGATGCACAAAATGACGTAAATGTTCATCCAATGACACAAATGCACTTATTGGATGAACTACATTCCTTAAGTACAAAAAGTGATTAGAATAAGCCTTGGGATGCACAAAATGACGTAAATGTTTACTTAATGACACAAACGCTCTTATTGGATGAACTACATTCCTTAAGTACGAAAAGTGATTAGAATAAGCCTTGGGATGAACAAAATGAAGTAAATGTTCATCCACTGAAACAAATGCACTTATTGGATGAACTACATTCCTTAAGTACGAAAAGTGATTAGAATAAGCCTTGGGATGCACAAAATGACGTAAATGTTAAATTAATGACACAAACGTGCTTATTGGATGAACTACATTCCTTAAGTACGAAAAGTGATTAGAATAAGCCATTGGATGCACAAAATGACGTAAATGTTCATCCAATGACACAAATGCATTTATTGGATTAAATACATTCCTTAAGTACGAAAAGTGAGTATAATAAGCTTTGGGATGCACAAAATGACGTAAATGTTAAATTAATGACACAAACGCGCTTATTGGATGAACTACATTCCTTAAGTACGAAAAGTGATTAGAATAAGCCTTGGGATGCACAAAATGACGTAAATGTTCCTCCAATGACACAAATGCACTCATTGGATGATCTACATTCCTTAAGTACGAAAAGTGATTAGAATAAGCCATGGGATGCACCAAATGACGTAAATGTTCATCCAATGACACAAATGCACTTATTGGAGTAAATACATTCCTTAAGTACGAAAAGTGATTATAATAAGCCTTGGGATGTACAAAATGACGTAAATGTTTACTTAATGACACAAATGCTCTTATTGGATGAACTACATTCCTTAATTACGGAAAGTGATTAGAATAATCCTTGGGATGCACAAAATGACGTAAATGTTCATCCAATGACACAAATGCACTTATTGGATGAACTACATTCCTTAAGTACGAAAAGTGATTAGAATAAGCCTTGGGATGCACAAAATGACGTAAATGTTAAATTAATGACACAAACGTGCTTATTGGATGAACTACATTCCTTAAGTACGAAAAGTGATTAGAATAAGCCATTGGATGCACAAAATGACGTAAATGTTCATCCAATGACACAAATGCACTTATTGGATGAACTACATTCCTTAAGTACGAAAAGTGATTAGAATAAGCCTTGGGATGCACAAAATGACGTAAATGTTTACTTAATGACACAAACGCTCTTATTGGATGAACTACATTCCTTAAGTACGAAAAGTGATTAGAATAAGCCTTGGGATGAACAAAATGAAGTAAATGTTCATCCACTGAAACAAATGCACTTATTGGATGAACTATATTCCTTAAGTACGAAAAGTGATTAGAATAAGCCTTGGGATGCACAAAATGACGTAAATGTTAAATTAATGACACAAACGTGCTTATTGGATGAACTACATTCCTTAAGTACGAAAAGTGATTAGAATAAGCCATTGGATGCACAAAATGACGTAAATGTTCATCCAATGACACAAATGCACTTATTGGATGAACTACATTCCATAAGTACGAAAAGTAATTAGAATAAGCCTGGGGATACACAAAATTACATAAATGTTAAATTAATGACACAAACCCGCTTATTGGATGACCTACATTCCTTAAGTACGAAAAGTGATTAGAATAAGCCATGGGATGCACCAAATGACGTAAATGTTCATCCAATGACACAAATGCACTTATTGGAGTAAATACATTCCTTAAGTACGAAAAGTGATTATAATAAGCCTTGGGATGCACAAAATGACGTAAATGTTTACTTAATGACACAAATGCTCTTATTGGATGAACTACATTCCTTTAGTACGAAAAGTGATAAGAATAAGCCATTGGATGCATAAAATGACGTAAATGTTCATCCAATGACACAAATGCACTTATTGGATGAACTACATTCCTTAAGTACGAAAAATGATTAGAATAAACCTTGGGATGCACAAAATGACGTAAATGGTCATCCAATGACACAAATGCACTTATTGGATGAACTACATTCCTTAAGTACGAAAAGTGATTGGAATAAGCCTTGGGATGCACAAAATGACATAAATGTTAAATTAATGACACAAACGCGCTTATTGGATGAACTACATTCCTTAAGTACGAAAAGTGATTAGAATAAGCCTTGGGATACCCAAAATGACGTAAATGTTCATCCAATGACACAAATGCACTTATTGGATAAACTACATTCCTTAAGTACGAAAAGTGATTAGAATAAGCCATTGGATGCACAAACTTATGTAAATATTCATTCAATGACACAAATGCACTTATTGGATGAACTACATTCCATAAGTACGAAAAGTGATTAGAATAAGTCTTGGGATGCACAAAATGACCTAAATCTTACATTAATGACACAAACGCGCTTATTGGATGAACTACATTCCTTAAGTATGAAAAGTGATTAGAATAAGACTTGGGATGCACAAAATGACGTAAATGTTCATCCAATGACACAAATGCACTTATTGGATAAATTACATTCCATAACTACGAAAAGTGATTAGAATAAGCCTTGGGATGCACGAAATGACGTAAATGTTCATCCAATGACACAAATGCACTTATTGGATTAAATACATTCCTTAAGTACGAAAAGCGATTATAATAAGCCTTGGGATGCACAAAATGACGTAAATGTTTACTTAATGACACAAATGCTCTTATTGGATGAACTACATTCCTTTAGAACGAAAAGTGATTGGAATAAGCCATTGAATGCACAAAATGACGTAAATGTTCATCCAATGACACAAATGCACTTATTGGATTAAATACATTCCTTAAGTACGAAAAGCGATTATAATAAGCCTTGGGATGCACAAAATGACGTAAATGTTTACTTAATGACACAAATGCTCTTATTAGATGAACTACATTCCTTAAGTACGAAAAGTGATTAGAATAAGCCTTGGGATGCAAAAAATGACGTAAATGTTCTTTCAATGACACAAACGCACTTATTAGATAAACTACATTCCATAAGTACGAAAAGTGATTAGAATAAGCCTAGGGATGCACAAAATGACGTGAATGTTAAATTAATGACACAAATGCACTTATTGGATGAACTACATTCCTTAAGTACGAAAAGTGATTGGAATAAGCCTTGGGATGCACAAAATGACGTAAATGGTACATTAATGACACCAACGCGCTTATTAGATGAACTACATTCGTTAAGTACGAAAAGTGATTAGAATAAGACTTGGGATGCACAAAATGACGTAAATGTTAAATTAATGACACAAACACGCTTATTGGATGAACTACATTCCTTAACTACGAAAAGTGGTTAGAATAAGCCTTGGGAAGCAAAAAATGACGTAAATGTTCATCCAATGACACAAACGCATTTATTAGATGAACTACATTCCATAAATACGAAAAGTGATTAGAATAAGCCTAGGGATGCACAAAATGACGTAAATGTTAAATTAATGACACAAATGCACTTATTGGATGAACTACATTCCTTAAGTACGAAAATTGATTGGAATAAGCCTTGGGATGCACAAAATGACGTAAATGGTACATTAATGACACCAACGCGCTTATTAGATGAACTACATTCCTTAAGTACGAAAAGTGATTAGAATAAGACTTGGGATGCACAAAATGACGTAAATGTTAAATTAATGACACAAACACGCTTATTGGATGAACTACATTCCTTAAGTACGAAAAGTGATTAGAATAAGCCTTGGGATGCACAAAATGACGTAAATGTTCATCCAATGACACAAATGCACTTATTGGATGAACTACATTCCATAAGTACGAAAAGTGATCAGAATAAGCCTTGGGATGCACGAAATGACGTAAATGTTCATCCAATGACACAAATGCACTTATTGGATTAAATACATTCCTTAAGTACGAAAAGCGATTATAATAAGCCTTGGGATGCACAAAATGACGTAAATGATTACTTAATGACACAAATGCTCTTATTGGATGAACTACATTCCTTAAGTACGAAAAGTGATTAGAATAACCCTTGGGATGCAAAAAATGACGTAAATGTTCATCCAATGACACAAATGCACTTATTAGATGAACTACATTCCATAAGTACGAAAAGTGATTAGAATAAGCCTAGGGATGCACAAAATGACGTAAATGTTAAATTAATGACACAAATGCACTTTTTGGATGAACTACATTCCTTATGTACGAAAAGTGATTAGAATAAGCCTTGGGATGCACAAAATGACGTAAATGTTACCCCAATGACACAAATGCACTCATTGGACGAACTACATTCCTTAAGTACGAAAAGTGATTACAATAAGCCATGGGATGCACCAAATGACGTAAATGTTCATCCAATGACACAAATGCACTGATTGGAATAAATACATTCCTTAAGTACGAAAAGTGATTATTATAAGCCTTAAGATGCACAAAATGACGTAAATGTTTACTTAATGACACGAATGCTCTTATTGGATGAACTACAATCCTTAATTACGAAAAGTGATTAGAACAAGCCTTGGGATGCACAAAATGACGTAAATGTTAAATTAATGACACAAACGCGCTTATTAGATGAACTACATTCCTTAAGTACGAAAAGTGATTAGAATAAGACTTGGGATGCACAAAATGACGTAAATGTTAAATTAATGACACAAACACGCTTATTGGATGAACTACATTCCTTAAGTACGAAAAGTGATTAGAATAAGCCTTGGGATGCGCAAAATGACGTAAATGTTCATCCAATGAGACAAATGCACTTATTGGATGAACTACATTCCATAAGTACGAAAAGTGATCAGAATAAGCCTTGCGGTGCACACAATGACGTAAATGTTCATCCAATGACACAAATGCACTTATTGGATAAATTACATTCCATAACTACGAAAAGTGATTAGAATAAGCATTGGGATGCACAAAATGACGTAAATGTTCATCCAATGACACAAATGCACTTATTGGATGAACTACATTCCATAAGTACGAAAAGTAATTAGAATAAGCCTTGGGATACACAAAATGACTTAAATGTTAAATTAATGACACAAACCTGCTTATTGGATGAACTACATTCCTTAAGTACGAAAAGTGATTAGAATAAGCCTTGGGATGCACAAAATGACGTAAATGTTCCTTCAATGACACAAATGCACTTATTGGATGAACTACATTCCTTAAGTACGAAAAGTGATTGGAATAAGCCTTGGGATGCACAAAATGACGTAAATGGTACATTAATGACACAAACGCGCTTATTAGATAAACTACATTCCTTAAGTACGAAAAGTGATTAGAATAAGACTTGGGATGCACAAAATGACGTAAATGTTAAATTAATGACACAAACACGCTTATTGGATGAACTACATTCCTTAATTACGAAAAGTGATTAGAATAAGCCTTGGGATGCACAAAATGAAGTAAATGTTCATCCAATGACACAAATGCACTTATTGGATGAACGACATTCCTTAAGTACGAAAAGTGATTAGAATAAGCCTTGGGATGCACAAAATGACGTAAATGTTTACTTAATGACACAAACGCTCCTATTGGATGAACTACATTCCTTAAGTACGAAAAGTGATTAGAATAAGCCTTGGGATGAACAAAATGACGTAAATGTTCATCCAATAAAACAAATGCACTTATTGGATGAACTACATTCCTTAAGTACGAAAAGTGATTAGAATAAGCCTTGGGATGCACAAAATGACGTAAATGTTAAATTAATGACACAAACGTGCTTATTGGATGAACTACATTCCTTAAGTACGAAAAGTGATTAGAATAAGCCATTGGATGCACAAAATGACGTAAATGTTCATCCAATGACACAAATGCATTTATTGGATTAAATACATTCCTTAAGTACGAAAAGTGAGTATAATAAGCCTTGGGATGCACAAAATGACGTAAATGTTCATCCAATGACACAAACGCACTTATTAGATGAACTACATTCGATAAGTACGAAAAGTGATTAGAATAAGCCTAGGGATGCACAAAATGACGTAAATGTTAAGTTAATGACACAAATGCACTTATTGGATGAACTACATTCCTTAAGTACGAAAAGTGATTGGAATAAGCCTTGGGATGCACAAAATGACGTAAATGGTACATTAATGACACAAACGCGCTTATTAGATAAACTACATTCCTTAAGTACGAAAAGTGATTAGAATAAGACTTGGGATGCACAAAATGACGTAAATGTTAAATTAATGACACAAACACGCTTATTGGATGAACTACATTCCTTAAGTACGAAAAGTGATTAGAATAAGCCTTGGGATGCGCAAAATGACGTAAATGTTCATCCAATGAGACAAATGCACTTATTGGATGAACTACATTCCATAAGTACGAAAAGTGATCAGAATAAGCCTTGGGATGCACGAAATGACGTAAATGTTCATCCAATGACACAAATGCACTTATTGGATTAAATACATTCCTTAAGTACGAAAAGTGATTATAATAAGCCTTGGGATGCACAAAATGACGTAAATGTTTACTTCATGACACAAATGCTCTTATTGGATGAACTACATTATTAATTACGAAAAGTGATTAGAACAAGCCTTGGGATGCACAAAATGACGTAAATGTTAAATTAATTACACAAACGCGCTTATTAGATGAACTACATTCCTTATGTACGAAAAGTGATTAGAATAAGACTTGGGATGCACGAAATGACGTAAATGTTAAATTAATGACACAAACGCGCTTATTAGATGAACTACATTCCTTAAGTACGAAAAGTGATTAGAATAAGCCTAGGGGTGCACACAATGACGTAAATGTTCATCCAATGACACAAATCCACTTATTGGATGAACTACATTCGTTAAGTACGAAAAGTGATTAGAATAAGCCTTGGGATGCACAAAATGACGTAAATGTTAAATTAATGACACAAACCTGCTTATTGGATGAACTACATTCCTTAAGTACGAAAAGTGATTAGAATAAGCCTTGGGATGCACAAAATGACGTAAATGTTCATCCAATGACACAAATGCACTTATTGGATTAAATACATTCCTTAAGTACGAAAAGTGATTATAATAAGCCTTGGGATGCACAAAATGACGTAAATGTTAAATTAATGACACAAACGCGTTTATTGGATGAACTACATTCCTTAAGTACGAAAAGTGATTAGAATAAGCCTTGGGATGCACATAATGACGTAAATGTTTACTTAATGACACAAATGCTCTCATTGGATGATCTACATTCCTTAAGTACGAAAAGTGATTAGAATAAGCCATGGGATGCACCAAATGACGTAAATGTTCATCAAATGATACAAATGCACTTATTGTATGAACAACATTCCTTAAGTACGAAAAGTGATTAGAATAAGCCTTGGGATGCACAAAATGACGTAAATGTTTACTTAATGACACAAATGCTCTTATTGGATGAACTACATTCCTTAATTACGAAAAGTGATTAGAATAAGCCTTGGGATGCACAAAATGACGTAAATGTTCATCCAATGACACAAATGCACTTATTGGATGAACTACATTCCATAAGTACGAAAAGTAATTAGAATAAGCCTTGGGATACACAAAATGACGTCAATGTTAAATTAATGACACAAACCTGCTTATTGGATGAACTACATTCCATAAGTACGAAAAGTGATTAGAATAAGCCTTGGGATGCACAAAATGACGTAAATGTTCCTCCAATGACACAAATGCACTTATTGGATTAAATACATTCCTTAAGTACAAAAAGTGATTATAATAAGCCTTGGGATGCACAAAATGACGTAAATGTTTACTTAATGACACAAATGCTCTTATTGGATGAACTACATTCCTTAATTACGAAAAGTGATTAGAATAAGCCTTGGGATGCACAAAATGACGTAAATGTTCATCCAATGACACAAATGCACTTATTGGATGAACGACATTCCTTAAGTACGAAAAGTGATTAGAATAAGCCTTGGGATGCACAAAATGACGTAAATGTTTACTTAATGACACAAATGCTCTCATTGGATGATCTACATTCCTTAAGTACGAAAAGTGATTAGAATAAGCCATGGGATGCACCAAATGACGTAAATGTTCATCAAATGATACAAATGCACTTATTGTATGAACAACATTCCTTAAGTACGAAAAGTGATTAGAATAAGCCTTGGGATGCACAAAATGACGTAAATGTTTACTTAATGACACAAATGCTCTTATTGGATGAACTACATTCCTTAATTACGAAAAGTGATTAGAATAAGCCTTGGGATTCACAAAATGACGTAAATGTTCATCCAATGACACAAATGCACTTATTGGATGAACGACATTCCTTAAGTACGAAAAGTGATTAGAATAAGCCTTGGGATGCACAAAATGACGTAAATGTTTACTTAATGACACAAATGCTCTTATTGGATGAACTACATTCCTTAATTACGAAAAGTGATTAGAATAAGCCTTGGGATGCCCAAAATGACGTAAATGGTCATCCAATGATACAAATGCACTTATTGGATGAACTACATTCCTTAAGTACGAAAAGTGATTAGAATAAGCCATGGGATGCAAAAAATGACGTAAATGTTCATCCAATGACACAAATGCACTTATTGGATTAAATACATTCCTTAAGTACGAAAAGTGATTATAATAAGCCTTGGGATGCACAAAATGACGTAAATGTTAAATTAATGACACAAATGCACTCATTGGATGAACTACATTCCTTAAGTACGAAAAGTGATTACAATAAGCCATGGGATGCACCAAATGACGTAAATGTTCATCCAATGACACAAATGCACTTATTGGATTAAATACATTCCTTAAGTACAAAAAGTGATTATAATAAGCCTTGGGATGCACAAAATGACGTAAATGTTTACTTAATGACACAAATGCTCTTATTGGATGAACTACATTCCTTAATTACGAAAAGTGATTAGAATAAGCCTTGGGATGCACAAAATGACGTAAATGTTCATCCAATGACACAAATGCACTTATTGGATGAACTACATTCCTTAAGTACGAAAAGTGATTAGAATAAGCCTTGGGATGCACAAAATGACGTAAATGTTTACTTAATGACACAAATGCTCTTATTGGATGAACTACATTCCTTAATTACGAAAAGTGATTAGAATAAGCCTTGGGATGCACAAAATGACGTAAATGTTCATCCAATGACACAAATGCACTTATTGGATGAACGACATTCCTTAAGTACGAAAAGTGATTAGAATAAGCCTTGGGATGCACAAAATGACGTAAATGTTTACTTAATGACACAAATGCTCTTATTGGATGAACTACATTCATTAATTACGAAAAGTGATTAGAATAAGCCTTGGGATTCACAAAATGACGTAAATGTTCATCCAATGACACAAATGCACTTATTGGATGAACGACATTCCTTAAGTACGAAAAGTGATTAGAATAAGCCTTGGGATGCACAAAATGACGTAAATGTTTACTTAATGACACAAATGCTCTTATTGGATGAACTACATTCCTTAATTACGAAAAGTGATTAGAATAAGCCTTGGGATTCACAAAATGACGTAAATGTTCATCCAATGACACAAATGCACTTATTGGATGAACGACATTCCTTAAGTACGAAAAGTGATTAGAATAAGCCTTGGGATGCACAAAATGACGTAAATGTTTACTTAATGACACAAATGCTCTCATTGGATGATCTACATTCCTTAAGTACGAAAAGTGATTAGAATAAGCCATGGGATGCACCAAATGACGTAAATGTTCATCAAATGATACAAATGCACTTATTGTATGAACAACATTCCTTAAGTACGAAAAGTGATTAGAATAAGCCTTGGGATGCACAAAATGACGTAAATGTTTACTTAATGACACAAATGCTCTTATTGGATGAACTACATTCCTTAATTACGAAAAGTGATTAGAATAAGCCTTGGGATGCACAAAATGACGTAAATGTTCATCCAATGACACAAATGCACTTATTGGATGAACGACATTCCTTAAGTACGAAAAGTGATTAGAATAAGCCTTGGGATGCACAAAATGACG
Source organism: Cicer cuneatum (assembly GCA_037974295.1). Lineage (NCBI taxonomy): Eukaryota > Viridiplantae > Streptophyta > Magnoliopsida > Fabales > Fabaceae > Cicer > Cicer cuneatum. The sequence goes on from JBBPBO010000001.1 coordinate 48,538,536, forward strand.
TAAATGTTTACTTAATGACACAAATGCTCTTATTGGATGAACTACATTCCTTAATTACGAAAAGTGATTAGAATAAGCCTTGGGATTCACAAAATGACGTAAATGTTCATCCAATGACACAAATGCACTTATTGGATGAACGACATTCCTTAAGTACGAAAAGTGATTAGAATAAGCCTTGGGATGCACAAAATGACGTAAATGTTTACTTAATGACACAAATGCTCTTATTGGATGAACTACATTCCTTAAGTACGAAAAGTGATTAGAATAAGCCTTGGGATTCACAAAATGACGTAAATGTTCATCCAATGAAACAAATGCTCTTATTGGATGAACGACATTCCTTAAGTACGAAAAGTGATTAGAATAAGCCTTGGGATGCACAAAATGACGTAAATGTTTACTTAATGACACAAACGCTCTTATTGGATGAACTACATTCCTTAAGTACGAAAAGTGATTAGAATAAGCCTTGGGATTCACAAAATGACGTAAATGTTCATCCAATGAAACAAATGCACTTATTGGATGAACTACATTCCTTAAGTATGAAAAGTGATTAGAATAAGCCTTGGGATGCACAAAATGACGTAAATGTTAAATTAATGACACAAACGTGCTTATTGGATGAACTACATTCCTTAAGTACGAAAAGTGAGTATAATAAGCCTTGGGATGCACAAAATGACGTAAATGTTCATCCAATGACACAAATGCACTTATTAGATGAACTACATTCCATAAGTAAGAAAAGTGATTAGAATAAGCCTAGGGATGCACAAAATGACGTAAATGTTAAATTAATGACACAAACGCTCTTATTGGATGAACTACATTCGTTAAGTACGAAAAGTGATTAGAATAAGCCTTGGGATGAACAAAATGATGTAAATGTTCATCCAATGTAACAAATGCACTTATTGGATGAACTACATTCCTTAAGTA
>JBBPBO010000001.1:48554696-48575488 GCA_037974295.1 Cicer cuneatum
ACATTCCTTAAGTACGAAAAGTGATTAGAATAAGCCTTGGGATGCACAAAATGACGTAAATGTTTACTTAATGACACAAACGCTCTTATTGGATGAACTACATTCCTTAAGTACGAAAAGTGATTAGAATAAGCCTTGGGATGCACAAAATGACGTAAATGTTCATCCAATGACACAAATGCACTTATTGTATGAACTACATTCCTTAAGTACGAAAAGTGATTACAATAAGCCATGGGATGCACCAAATGACGTAAATGTTCATCCAATGACACAAATGCATTTATTGGATTAAATACATTCCTTAAGTACGAAAAGTGATTATAATAGGCCTTGGGATGCACAAAATGACGTAAATGTTTACTTAATGACACAAATGCTCTTATTTGATGAACTACATTCCTTAATTACGAAAAGTGATTAGAATAAGCCTTGGGATGCACAAAATGACGTAAATGTTAAATTAATGACACAAACGCGCTTATTAGATGAACTACATTCCTTATGTACGAAAAGTGATTAGAATAAGACTTGGGATGCACAAAATGACGTAAATGTTAAATTAATGACACAAACGCGCTTATTAGATGAACTACATTCCTTAAGTACGAAAAGTGATTAGAATAAGCCTTGGGGTGCACACAATGACGTAAATGTTTACTTAATGACACAAATGCACTTATTGGATGAACTACATTCCTTAAGTACGAAAAGTGATTAGAATAAGCCTTGGGATGCACAAAATGACGTAAATGGTCATCCAATGACACAAATGCACTTATTGGATGAACTACATTCCTTAAGTACGAAAAGTGATTAGAATAAGCCACGGGATGCACAAAATGACGTAAATGTTCATCCAATGACACAAATGCACTTATTGGATTAAATACATTCCTTAAGTACGAAAAGTGATTAGAATAAGCCTAAGGATGCACAAAATGACGTAAATGTTAAATTAATGACACAAATGCACTTATTGGATGAACTACATTCCTTAAGTACGAAAAGTGATTAGAATAAGCCTTGGGATGCACAAAATGACGTAAATGTTTACTTAATGACACAAATGCTCTCATTGGATGATCTACATTCCTTAAGTACGAAAAGTGATTAGAATAAGCCATGGGATGCACCAAATGACGTAAATGTTCATCCAATGATACAAATGCACTTATTGTATGAACTACATTCCTTAAGTACGAAAAGTGATTACAATAAGCCATGGGATGCACCAAATGACGTAAATGTTCATCCAATGACACAAATGCACTTATTGGATTAAATACATTCCTTAAGTTTGAAAAGTGATTATAATAGGCCTTGGGATGCAAAAATGACGTAAATGTTTACTTAATGACATAAATGCTCTTATTTGATGAACTACATTCCTTAAGTACGAAAACTGATTATAATAAGCCTTGGGATGCACAAAATGACTTAAATGTTAAATTAATGACACAAACCCGCTTATTGGATGACCTACATTCCTTAAGTACGAAATGTGATTAGAATAAGCCTTGGGATGCACAAAATGACGTAAATGTTCCTCCAATGACACAAATGCACTCATTGGATGATCTACATTCCTTAAGTACGAAAAGTGATTAGAATAAGCCATGGGATGCACCAAATGACGTAAATGTTCATCCAATGACACAAATGCACTTATTGGAGTAAATACATTCCTTAAGTACGAAAAGTGATTATAATAAGCGTTGGGATGCACAAAATGACGTAAATGTTTACTTAATGACACAAATGCTCTTATTGGATGAACTACATTCCTTAATTACGAAAAGTGAATAGAATAATCCTTGGGATGCACAAAATGACGTAAATGTTCATGCAATGACACAAATGCACTTATTGGATGAACTACATTCCTTAAGTACGAAAAGTGATTAGAATAAGCCTTGGGATGCACAAAATGACGTAAATGTTTACTTAATGACACAAACGCTCTTATTGGATGAACTACATTCCTTAAGTACGAAAAGTGATTAGAATAAGCCTTGGGATGAACAAAATGAAGTAAATGTTCATCCACTGAAACAAATGCACTTATTGGATGAACTACATTCCTTAAGTACGAAAAGTGATTAGAATAAGCCTTGGGATGCACAAAATGACGTAAATGTTAAATTAATGACACAAACGTGCTTATTGGATGAACTACATTCCTTAAGTACGAAAAGTGATTAGAATAAGCCATTGGATGCACAAAATGACGTAAATGTTCATCCAATGACACAAATGCATTTATTGGATTAAATACATTCCTTAAGTACGAAAAGTGAGTATAATAAGCTTTGGGATGCACAAAATGACGTAAATGTTAAATTAATGACACAAACGCGCTTATTGGATGAACTACATTCCTTAAGTACGAAAAGTGATTAGAATAAGCCTTGGGATGCACAAAATGACGTAAATGTTCCTCCAATGACACAAATGCACTCATTGGATGATCTACATTCCTTAAGTACGAAAAGTGATTAGAATAAGCCATGGGATGCACCAAATGACGTAAATGTTCATCCAATGACACAAATGCACTTATTGGAGTAAATACATTCCTTAAGTACGAAAAGTGATTATAATAAGCCTTGGGATGTACAAAATGACGTAAATGTTTACTTAATGACACAAATGCTCTTATTGGATGAACTACATTCCTTAATTACGGAAAGTGATTAGAATAATCCTTGGGATGCACAAAATGACGTAAATGTTCATCCAATGACACAAATGCACTTATTGGATGAACTACATTCCTTAAGTACGAAAAGTGATTAGAATAAGCCTTGGGATGCACAAAATGACGTAAATGTTAAATTAATGACACAAACGTGCTTATTGGATGAACTACATTCCTTAAGTACGAAAAGTGATTAGAATAAGCCATTGGATGCACAAAATGACGTAAATGTCATCCAATGACACAAATGCATTTATTGGATTAAATACATTCCTTAAGTACGAAAAGTGAGTATAATAAGCCTTGGGATGCACAAAAATGACATAAATGTTCATCCAATGACAGAAACGCGCTTATTGAATAAACTACATTCCATAAGTACGAAAAGTGATTAGAATAAGCCTTGCGATGCACAAAATGATGTAAATGTTAAATTAATGACACAAACGCTCTTATTGGATCAACTACATTCGTTAAGTACGAAACGTGCTTAGAATAAGCCTTGGGATGAACAAAATGATGTAAATGTTCATCCACTGAAACAAATGCACTTATTGGATGAACTACATTCCTTAAGTTCGAAAAGTGATTAGAATAAGCCTTGGGATGCACAAAATGATGTAAATGACACATTAATGACAAAAACGCGCTTATTAGATAAACTACATTCCTTAAGTACGAAAAGTGATTAGAATAAGACTTGGGATGCACAAAATGACGTAAATGTTAAATTAATGATACAAACGTGCTTGTTGGATGAACTACATTCCTTAAGTACGAAAAGGGATTAGAATAAGTCATTGAATGCACAAAATGACGTAAATGTTCATCCAATGACACAAATGCACTTATTGGATTAAATACATTCCTTAAGTACGAAAAGCGATTATAATAACCCTTGGGATGCACAAAATGACGTAAATGTTTATTTAATGACACAAATGCTCTTATTGGATGAACTACATTCCTTTAGTACAAAAAGTGATAAGAATAAGCCATTGGATGCATAAAATGACATAATGTTCATCCAATGACACAAATGCACTTATTGGATGAACTACATTCCTTAAGTACGAAAAATGATTAGAATAAACCTTGGGATGCACAAAATGACGTAAATGGTCATCCAATGACACAAATGCACTTATTGGATGAAGTACATTCCTTAAGTACGAAAAGTGATTAGAATAAGCCATGGGATGCACAAAATGACGTAAATGTTCATCCAATGAAACAAATGCACTTATTGGATGAACTACATTCCTTAAGTACGAAAAGTGATTAGAATAAGCCTTGGGAAGCACAAAATGACGTAAATGTTCATCCAATGACACAAATGCTCTTATTGGATGAACAACATTCCATAACTACGAAAAGTGATTAGAATAAGCCTTGGGATGCACGAAATGACGTAAATGTTCATCCAATGACACAAATGCACTTATTGGATTAAATACATTCCTTAAGTACGAAAAGCGATTATAATAAGCCTTGGGATGCACAAAATGACGTAAATGTTCATCCAATGACACAAATGCACTTATTGGATTAAATACATTCCTTAAGTACGAAAAGCGATTATAATAAGCCTTGGGATGCACAAAATGACGTAAATGTTTACTTAATGACACAAATGCTCTTATTGGATGAACTACATTCCTTTAGAACGAAAAGTGATTAGAATAAGCCATTGAATGCACAAAATGACGTAAATGTTCATCCAATGACACAAATGCACTTATTGGATTAAATACATTCCTTAAGTACGAAAAGCGATTATAATAAGCCTTGGGATGCAAAAAATGACGTAAATGTTCATCCAATGACACAAACGCACTTATTAGATGAACTACATTCCATAAGTACGAAAAGTGATTAGAATAAGCCTAGGGATGCACAAAATGACGTAAATGTTAAATTAATGACACAAATGCATTTATTGGATGAACTACATTCCTTAAGTACGAAAAGTGATTGGAATAAGCCTTGGGATGCACAAAATGACGTAAATGGTACATTAATGACACCAACGCGCTTATTAGATGAACTACATTCCTTAAGTACGAAAAGTGATTAGAATAAAACTTGGGATGCACAAAATGACGTAAATGTTAAATTAATGACACAAACACGCTTATTGGATGAACTACATTCCTTAACTACGAAAAGTGATTAGAATAAGCCTTGGGATGCAAAAAATGACGTAAATGTTCATCCAATGACACAAACGCATTTATTAGATGAACTACATTCCATAAATACGAAAAGTGATTAGAATAAGCCTAGGGATGCACAAAATGACGTAAATGTTAAATTAATGACACAAATGCACTTATTGGATGAACTACATTCCTTAAGTACGAAAATTGATTGGAATAAGCCTTGGGATGCACAAAATGACGTAAATGGTACATTAATGACACCAACGCGCTTATTAGATGAACTACATTCCTTAAGTACGAAAAGTGATTAGAATAAGACTTGGGATGCACAAAATGACGTAAATGTTAAATTAATGACACAAACACGCTTATTGGATGAACTACATTCCTTAAGTACGAAAAGTGATTAGAATAAGCCTTGGGATGCAGAAAATGACGTAAATGTTCATCCAATGACACAAATGCACTTATTGGATGAACTACATTCCATAAGTACGAAAAGTGATCAGAATAAGCCTTGGGATGCACGAAATGACGTAAATGTTCATCCAATGACACAAATGCACTTATTGGATTAAATACATTCCTTAAGTACGAAAAGCGATTATAATAAGCCTTGGGATGCACAAAATGACGTAAATGATTACTTAATGACACAAATGCTCTTATTGGATGAACTACATTCCTTAAGTACGAAAAGTGATTAGAATAAGCCTTGGGATGCAAAAAATGACGTAAATGTTCATCCAATGACACAAATGCACTTATTAGATGAACTACATTCCATAAGTACGAAAAGTGATTAGAATAAGCCTAGGGATGCACAAAATGACGTAAATGTTAAATTAATGACACAAATGCACTTTTTGGATGAACTACATTCCTTATGTACGAAAAGTGATTAGAATAAGCCTTGGGATGCACAAAATGACGTAAATGTTACCCCAATGACACAAATGCTCTCATTGGACGAACTACATTCCTTAAGTACGAAAAGTGATTACAATAAGCCATGGGATGCACCAAAAGACATAAATGTTCATCCAATGACACAAATGTTTATTATAAGCCTTGGGATGCACAAAATGACGTAAATGTTTACTTAATGACACGAATGCTCTTATTGGATGAACTACATTCCTTAATTACGAAAAGTGATTAAAACAAGCCTTGGGATGCACAAAATGACGTAAATGTTAAATTAATGACACAAACGCGCTTATTAGATGAACTACATTCCTTATGTACGAAAAGTGATTAGAATAAGACTTGGGATGCACAAAATGACGTAAATGTTAAATTAATGACACAAATGCGCTTATTAGATGAACTACATTCCTTAAGTACGAAAAGTGATTAGAATAAGCCTTGCGGTGCACACAATGACGTAAATGTTCATCCAATGACACAAATGCACTTATTGGATGAAATACATTCGTTAAGTACGAAAAGTGATTAGAATAAGCCATGGGATGCCCAAAATGACGTAAATGTTCATCCAATGACACAAATGCACTTATTGGATTAAATACATTCCTTAAGTACGAAAAGTGATTATAATAAGCCTTGGGATGCACAAAATGACGTAAATGTTAAATTAATGACACAAACGCGTTTATTGGATGAACTACATTCCTTAAGTACGAAAATTGATTAGAATAAGCCTTGGGATGCACAAAATGACGTAAATGTTCATCCAATGACACAAATGCACTTATTGGATGAACGACATTCCTTAAGTACGAAAAGTGATTAGAATAAGCCTTGGGATGCACAAAATGACGTAAATGTTCATCCAATGACACAAATGCACTTATTGGATGAACTACATTCCATAAGTACGAAAAGTAATTAGAATAAGCCTTGGGATACACAAAATGACGTAAATGTTAAATTAATGACACAAACCTGCTTATTGAATGAACTACATTCCTTAAGTACGAAAAGTGATTAGAATAAGCCTTGGGATGCACAAAATGACGTAAATGTTCCTTCAATGACACAAATGCACTCATTGGATGAACTACATTCCTTAAGTACGAAAAGTGATTACAATAAGCCAAGGGATGTACCAAATGACGTAAATGTTCATCCAATGACACAAATGCACTTATTGGATTAAATACATTCCTTAAGTACGAAAAGTGATTATAATAATTCTTGGGATGCACAAAATAACGTAAATGTTTACTTAATGACACAAATGCTCTTATTGGATGAACTACATTCCTTAATTACGAAAAGTGATTAGAATAAGCCTAGGATGCACAAAATGACGTAAATGTTCATCCAATGACACAAATGCACTTATTGGATGAACGACATTCCTTAAGTACGAAAAGTGATTAGAATAAGCCTTGGGATGCACAAAATGACGTAAATGTTTACTTAATGACACAAACGCTCTTATTGGATGAACTACATTCCTTAAGTACGAAAAGTAATTAGAATAAGCCTTGGGATGAACAAAATGACGTAAATGTTCATCCAATGAAACAAATGCACTTATTGGATGAACTACATTCCTTAAGTACGAAAAGTGATTAGAATAAGCCTTGGGATGCACAAAATGACGTAAATGTTAAATTAATGACACAAACTTGCTTATTGGATGAACTACATTCCTTAAGTACGAAAAGTGATTAGAATAAGCCATTGGATGCACAAAATGACGTAAATGTTCATCCAATGACACAAATGCATTTATTGGATTAAATACATTCCTTAAGTACGAAAAGTGAGTATAATAAGCCTTGGGATGCACAAAATGACGTAAATGTTCTTCCAATGACACAAACGCACTTATTAGATGAACTACATTCCATAAGTACGAAAAGTGATTAGAATAAGCCTAGGGATGCACAAAATGACGTAAATGTTAAATTAATGACACAAATGCACTTATTGGATGAACTACATTCCTTAAGTACGAAAAGTGATTGGAATAAGCCTTGGGATGCACAAAATGACGTAAATGGTACATTAATGACACAAACGCGCTTATTAGATAAACTACATTCCTTAAGTACGAAAAGTGATTAGAATAAGACTTGGGATGCACAAAATGACGTAAATGTTAAATTAATGACACAAACACGCTTATTGGATGAACTACATTCCTTAAGTACGAAAAGTGATTAGAATAAGCCTTGGGATGCACAAAATGACGTAAATGTTCATCCAATGACACAAATGCACTTATTGGATGAACTACATTCCTTAAGTACGAAAAGTGATTAGAATAAGCCTTGGGATGCACAAAATGACGTAAATGATACATTAATGACAAAAACGCGCTTATTAGATGAACTACATTCCTTAAGTACGAAAAGTGATTAGAATAAGACTTGGGATGCACAAAAATGACGTAAATGTTCATCCAATGACACAAACGCGCTTATTGGATGAACTACATTCCTTAAGTACGAAAAGTGATTAGAATAAGCCTTGGGATGCACAAAATGACGTAAATGATACATTAATGACACAAACGCGCTTATTAGATGAACTACATTCCTTAAGTACGAAAAGTGATTAGAATAAGACTTGGGATGCACAAAAATGACGTAAATGTTCATCCAATGACACAAACGCACTTATTGGATGAACTACATTCCTTAAGTACGAAAAGTGATTAGAATAAGCCTTGGGATGCACAAAATGACGTAAATGTTCATCCAATGACACAAATGCACTTATTGGATGAACTACATTCTATAAGTACGAAAAGTGATTAGAATAAGCCTTGGGATGCACGAAATGACGTAAATGTTCATCCAATGACACAAATGCACTTATTGGATTAAATACATTCCTTAAGTACGAAGAGTGATTATAATAAGTCTTGGGATGCACAAAATGACGTAAATGTTTACTTAATGACACAAATGCTCTTATTGGATGAACTACATTCCTTAAGTACGAAAAGTGATTAGAATAAGCCTTGGGATGCAAAAAATGACGTAAATGTTCAGCCAATGACACAAATGCACTTATTAGATGAACTACATTCCATAAATACGAAAAGTGATTAGAATAAGCCTAGGGAGGCACAAAATGACGTAAATGTTAAATTAATGACACAAACGCGCTTATTGGATGAACTACATTCCTTAAGTACGAAAAGTGATTAGAATAAGCCTTGGGATGCACAAAATGACGTAAATGTTCATCCAATGACACAAATGCACTTATTGGATGAACTACATTCCTTAAATACGAAAAGTGATTAGAATAAGCCTTGGGATGCACAAAATGACGTAAATGTTCATCCAATGACACAAATGCACTTATTGGATGAACTACATCATTAAGTACGAAATGTGATTAGAATAAGCGTTGGGATGCACAAAAATGACGTAAATGTTCATCCAATGACACAAATGCACATATTGGATGAACTACATTCCTTAAGTACGAAAAGTGATTAGAATAAGCCTTGGGATGCACAAAATGACGTAAATGTTCATCCAATGACACAAATGCACTTATTGGATGAACTACATTCCTTAAGTACGAAAAGTGATTAGAATAAGCCTTGGGATGCACAAAATGAAGTAAATGTTTATCCAATGACACAAATGCACTTATTGGATGAACTTCATTCCTTATGTACGAAAAGTGATTAGAATAAGCCTTGGGATGCACAAAATGACGTAAATGTTCATCCAATGACACAAATGCATTTATTGGATGAACTACATTCCTTAAGTACGAAAAGTGATTAGAATAAGCCTTGGGATGCACAAAATGACGTAAATGTTCATCCAATGACATAAACGCGCTTATTGGATGAACTACATTCCTTAAGTACGAAAAGCGATTAGAATAAGCCTTGGGATGCAAAAAATGACGTAAATGTTAAATTAATGACACAAACGCGTTTATTGGATGAACTACATTCTTTAAGTACGAAAAGTGATTAGAATAAGCCTTGGGATGCACAAAATGACGTAAATGTTAAATTAATGACACAAATGCGCTTATTGGGTGAACTACATTCCTTAAGTACGAAAAGTGATTAGAATAAGCCTTGGGAAGCAAAACATGACGTAAATGTTTATCCAATGACACAAACACGCTTATTGGATGAACTTCATTCCTTAAGTACGAAATGTGATTAGAATAAGCCTTGGGATGCACAAAATGACGTAAATGTTCATCCAATGACACAAATGCACTTATTGGATAAACTTCATTCCTTAAGTACGAAAAGTGATTTGAATAAGCCTTGGGATGCACAGAATGACGTAAATGTTCATCCAATGACACAAATGCACTTATTGGATGAACAACATTCCTTAAGTACGAAAAGTGATTAGAATAAGCATTGGGATTCACAAAATGACGTAAATGTTAAATTAATGACACAAACGCGCTTATTGGATGAACTACATTCCTTAAGTACGAAAAGTGATTAGAATAAGCCTTGGGATGCACAAAATGACGTAAATGTTCTTCGAATGACACAAACGCACTTATTGGATGAACTACATTCCTTAAGTACGAAAAGTGATTAGAATAAGCCTTGGGATTCACAAAATGACATAAATGTTAAATTAATGACAAAAACGCCCTTGTTGGATGAACTACATTCCTTAAGTACAAAAAATGATTAGAATACACCTTGGGATGCACAAAATGTCGTAAATGTTCATCCAATGACACAAATGCACTTATTGGATGAACTACATTCCTTAAGTACGAAAAGTGATTAGAATAAGCCTTGGGATGCACAAAATGACGTAAATGTTCATCCAATGACACAAACGCACTTATTGGATGAACTACATTCCTTAAGTACGAAAAGTGATTAGAATAAGCCTTGGGATGCACAAAATGACGTAAATGTTCATCCAATGACACAAATGCACTTATTGGATGAACTACATTCTATAAGTACGAAAAGGTATTAGAATAAGCCTTGGGATGCACAAAATGACGTAAATATTCATCCAATGACACAGATGCACTTATTGAATAAACTACATTCCATAAGTACGAAAAGTGATTAGAATAAGCCTTGGGATGCACAAAATGACGTAAATGTTAAATTAATGACGCAAACGCGCTTATTGGATGAACTACACTCCTTAAGTACGAAAAGTGATTACAATAAGCCTTGGGATGAACAAAATGACGTAAATGTTCATCCAATGACACAAATGCACTTATTGGATAAACTACATTTCTTAAGTACGAAAAGTTATTAGAATAATCCTTGGGATGCACAAAATGACGTAAATCTTACATTAATGATACAAACGCGCTTATTGGATGAACTTCATTCCTTAAGTATGAAAAGTGATTAGAATAAGACTTGGGATGCACAAAATGACGTAAATGTTCATCCAATGACACAAATGCCGTTATTGGATAAACTACATTCCATAAGTACGAAAAGTGATTAGAATAAGCCTTGGGATGCACAAGATGACGTAAATGTTAAATTAATGACACAAATGCTCTTATTGGATGAACTACATTCCTTAAGTACGAAAAGTGATTAAATAAGCCTTGGGATGCAAAAAATGACGTAAATGTTCATCCAATGACACAAATGCACTTATTAGATGAACTACATTCCATAAGTACGAAAAGTGATTAGAATAAGCCTAGGGATGCACAAAATGACGTAAATGTTAAATTAATGACACAAATCCACTTATTGGATGAACTACATTCCTTAAGTACGAAAAGTGATTAGAATAAGCCTTGGGATGCACAAAATGACATAAATGATACATTAATGACACAAACGCGCTTATTAGATGAACTACATTCCTTAAGTACGAAAAGTGATTAGAATAAGACTTGGGATGCACAAAATGACGTAAATGTTAAATTAATGACACAAACGCGCTTATTGGATGAACTACATTCCTTAAATACAAAAAGTGATTAGAATAAGCCTTGGGATGCACAAAATGACGTAAATGTTCATCCAATGACACAAATGCACTTATTGGATGAACTACAATCTATAAGTACGAAAAGTGATTAGAATAAGCCTTGGGATGCACGAAATGACGTAAATGTTCATCCAATGACACAAATGCACTTATTGGATTAAATACATTCCTTAAGTACGAAGAGTGATTATAATAAGTCTTGGGATGCACAAAATGACGTAAATGTTTACTTAATGACACAAATGCTCTTATTGGATGAACTACATTCCTTAAGTACGAAAAGTGATTAGAATAAGCCTTGGGATGCAAAAAATGACGTAAATGTTCAGCCAATGACACAAATGCACTTATTAGATGAACTACATTCCATAAGTACGAAAAGTGATTAGAATAAGCCTTGGGATGCACAAAATGACGTAAATGTTCATCCAATGACACAAATGCACTTATTGGATGAACTACATTCCATAAGTACGAAAAGTGATTAGAATAAGCCTTGGGATGCACAAAATGACGTAAATGTTTATCCAATGATACAAATGCACTTATTGGATTAAATACATTCCTTAAGTACAAAGAGTGATTATAATAAGCCTTGGGATGCACAAAATGACGTAAATGTTTACTTAATGACACAAATGCTCTTATTGGATGAACTACATTCCTTAAGTACGAAAAGTGATTAGAATAAGCCTTGGGATGCAAAAAATGACGTAAATGTTCAGCCAATGACACAAATGCACTTATTAGATGAACTACATTCCATAAGTACGAAAAGTGATTAGAATAAGCCTAGGGAGGCACAAAATGACGTAAATGTTAAATTAATGACACAAACGCGCTTATTGGATGAACTACATTCCTTAAGTACGAAAAGTGATTAGAATAAGCCATGGGATGCACAAACAGATGTAAATATTTATCCAATGACACAGATGCACTTATTGAATAAACTACATTCCATAAGTACGAAAAGTGATTAGAATAAGCCTTGGGATGCACAAAATGACGTAAATGTTAAATTAATGACACAAACGCGCTTATTGGATGAACTACACTCCTTAAGTACGAAAAGTGATTACAATAAGCCTTAGGATGAACAAAATGACGTAAATGTTCATCCAATGACACAAATGCACTTATTGGATAAACTACATTTCTTAAGTACGAAAAGTGATTAGAATAATCCTTGGGATGCACAAAATGACGTAAATCTTACATTAATGACACAAACGTGCTTATTGGATGAACTACATTCCTTAAGTACGAAAAGTGATTAGAATAAGCCTTGGGATGCACAAAATGACGTAAATGTTCATCCAATGACACAAATGCACTTATTGGATGAACTACATTCTATAAGTACGAAAAGTGATTAGAATAAGCCTTGGGATGCACGAAATGACGTAAATGTTCATCCAATGACACAAATGCACTTATTGGATTAAATACATTCCTTAAGTACGAAGAGTGATTATAATAAGTCTTGGGATGCACAAAATGACGTAAATGTTTACTTAATGACACAAATGCTCTTATTGGATGAACTACATTCCTTAAGTACGAAAAGTGATTAGAATAAGCCTTGGGATGCAAAAAATGACGTAAATGTTCAGCCAATGACACAAATGCACTTATTAGATGAACTACATTCCATAAATACGAAAAGTGATTAGAATAAGCCTAGGGAGGCACAAAATGACGTAAATGTTAAATTAATGACACAAACGCACTTATTGGATGAACTACATTCATTAAGTACGAAAAGTGATTAGAATAAGCCTTGGGATGCACAAAATGACGTAAATGTTAAATCAATGACACAAACGTGCTTATTAGATGAACTACATTCCTTATGTACGAAAAGTGATTAGAATAAGACTTGGGATGCACAAAATGACGTAAATGTTAAATTAATGAGACAAACACGCTTATTGGATGAACTACATTCCTAAAGTACGAAAAGTGATTAGAATAAGCCTTGGGATGCACAAAATGACGTAAATGTTCATCCAATGACACAAATGCACTTATTGGATGAACTACATTCCATAAGTACGAAAAGTGATTAGAATAAGCCTTGGGATGCACAAAATGACGTAAATGTTCATCCAATGACACAAATGCACTTATTGGATTCAATACATTCCTTAAGTACGAAGAGTGATTATAATAAGCCTTGGGATGCACAAAATGACGTAAATGTTTACTTAATGACACAAATGCTCTTATTGGATGAACTACATTCCTTAAGTACGAAAAGTGATTAGAATAAGCCTTGGGATGCAAAAAATGACGTAAATGTTCAGCCAATGACACAAATGCACTTATTAGATGAACTACATTCCATAAGTACGAAAAGTGATTAGAATAAGCCTAGGGAGGCACAAAATGACGTAAATGTTAAATTAATGACACAAACGCGCTTATTGGATGAACTACATTCCTTAAGTACGAAAAGTGATTAGAATAAGCCTTGGGATGCACAAAATGACGTAAATGTTCATCCAATGACACAAATGCACTTATTGGATGAACTACATTCTATAAGTACGAAAAGTGATTAGAATAAGCCTTGGGATGCACGAAATGACGTAAATGTTCATCCAATGACACAAATGCACTTATTGGATTAAATACATTCCTTAAGTACGAAGAGTGATTATAATAAGTCTTGGGATGCACAAAATGACGTAAATGTTTACTTAATGACACAAATGCTCTTATTGGATGAACTACATTCCTTAAGTACGAAAAGTGATTAGAATAAGCCTTGGGATGCAAAAAATGACGTAAATGTTCAGCCAATGACACAAATGCACTTATTAGATGAACTACATTCCATAAATACGAAAAGTGATTAGAATAAGCCTAGGGAGGCACAAAATGACGTAAATGTTAAATTAATGACACAAACGCACTTATTGGATGAACTACATTCCTTAAGTACGAAAAGTGATTAGAATAAGCCTTGGGATGCACAAAATGACGTAAATGTTAAATTAATGACACAAACGCGCTTATTAGATGAACTACATTCCTTATGTACGAAAAGTGATTAGAATAAGACTTGGGATGCACAAAATGACGTAAATGTTAAATTAATGAGACAAACACGCTTATTGGATGAACTACATTCCTAAAGTACAAAAAGTGATTAGAATAAGCCTTGGGATGCACAAAATGACGTAAATGTTCATCCAATGACACAAATGCACTTATTGGATGAACTACATTCCATAAGTACGAAAAGTGATTAGAATAAGCCTTGGGATGCACAAAATGACGTAAATGTTCATCCAATGACACAAATGCACTTATTGGATTAAATACATTCCTTAAGTACGAAGAGTGATTATAATAAGCCTTGGGATGCACAAAATGACGTAAATGTTTACTTAATGACACAAATGCTCTTATTGGATGAACTACATTCCTTAAGTACGAAAAGTGATTAGAATAAGCCTTGGGATGCAAAAAATGACGTAAATGTTCAGCCAATGACACAAATGCACTTATTAGATGAACTACATTCCATAAGTACGAAAAGTGATTAGAATAAGCCTAGGGAGGCACAAAATGACGTAAATGTTAAATTAATGACACAAACGCGCTTATTGGATGAACTACATTCCTTAAGTACGAAAAGTGATTAGAATAAGCCATGGGATGCACAAACAGATGTAAATATTCATCCAATGACACAGATGCACTTATTGAATAAACTACATTCCATAAGTACGAAAAGTGATTAGAATAAGCCTTGGGATGCACAAAATGACGTAAATGTTAAATTAATGACACAAACGCGCTTATTGGATGAACTACACTCCTTAAGTACGAAAAGTGATTACAATAAGCCTTAGGATGAACAAAATGACGTAAATGTTCATCCAATGACACAAATGCACTTATTGGATAAACTACATTTCTTAAGTACGAAAAGTGATTAGAATAATCCTTGGGATGCACAAAATGACGTAAATCTTACATTCATGACACAAACGTGCTTATTGGATGAACTACATTCCTTAAGTACGAAAAGTGATTAGAATAAGCCTTGGGATGCACAAAATGACGTAAATGTTCATCCAATGACACAAATGCACTTATTGGATGAACTACATTCTATAAGTACGAAAAGTGATTAGAATAAGCCTTGGGATGCACGAAATGACGTAAATGTTCATCCAATGACACAAATGCACTTATTGGATTAAATACATTCCTTAAGTACGAAGAGTGATTATAATAAGTCTTGGGATGCACAAAATGACGTAAATGTTTACTTAATGACACAAATGCTCTTATTGGATGAACTACATTCCTTAAGTACGAAAAGTGATTAGAATAAGCCTTGGGATGCAAAAAATGACGTAAATGTTCAGCCAATGACACAAATGCACTTATTAGATGAACTACATTCCATAAATACGAAAAGTGATTAGAATAAGCCTAGGGAGGCACAAAATGACGTAAATGTTAAATTAATGACACAAACGCGCTTATTGGATGAACTACATTCCTTAAGTACGAAAAGTGATTAGAATAAGCCTTGGGATGCACAAAATGACGTAAATGTTCATCCAATGACACAAATGCACTTATTGGATGAACTACATTCATTAAGTACGAAAAGTGATTAGAATAAGCCTTGGGATGCACAAAATGACCTAAATGTTAAATTAATGACACAAACGCGCTTATTGGATGAACTACATTCCTTAAGTACGAAAAGTGATTAGAATAAGCCTTGGGATGCACAAAATGACGTAAATGTTTATCCAATGACACAAATGCACTTATTGGATGAACTACATTCCTTAAGTACGAAAAGTGATTAGAATAAGCCTTGGGATGCACAAAATGACGTAAATGTTCATCCAATGACACAAATGCACTTATTGGATGAACTACATTCCATAAGTACGAAAAGTGATTAGAATAAGCCTTGGGATGCACAAAATGACGTAAATGTTCATCCAATGACACAAATGCACTTATTGGATTCAATACATTCCTTAAGTACGAAGAGTGATTATAATAAGCCTTGGGATGCACAAAATGACGTAAATGTTTACTTAATGACACAAATGCTCTTATTGGATGAACTACATTCCTTAAGTACGAAAAGTGATTAGAATAAGCCTTGGGATGCACAAAATGACGTAAATGTTCATCCAATGACACAAATGCACTTATTGGATGAACTACATTCCTTAACTACGAAAAGTGATTAGAATAAGCCTTGGGATGCACAAAATGACGTAAATGTTCATCCAATGACACAAATGCACTTATTGGATGAACTACATTCCTTAAGTACGAAAAGTGATTAGAATAAGCCTTGGGATGCACAAAATGACGTAAATGTTTACTTAATGACACAAATGCTCTTATTGGATGAACTACATTCCTTAAGTACGAAAAGTGATTAGAATAAGCCTTGGGATGCAAAAAATGCTGTAAATGTTCTTCCAATGACACAAATGCACTTATTAGATGAACTAGATTTCATAAGTACGAAAAGTGATTAGAATAAGCCTAGGGATGCACAAAATGACGTAAATGTTAAATTAATGACACAAATGCACTTATTGGATGAACTACATTCCTTAAGTACGAAAAGTGATTAGAATAAGCCTTGGGATGCACAAAATGACGTAAATGTAAATTAATGACACAAACGTGCTTATTGGATGAACTACATTCCTTAAGTACGAAAAGTGATTAGAATAAGCCTTGGGATGCACAAAATGACGTAAATGTTCATCCAATGACACAAATGCACTTATTGGATGAACTACATTCTATAAGTACGAAAAGTGATTAGAATAAGCCTTGGGATGCACGAAATTACGTAAATGTTCATCCAATGACACAAATGCACTTATTGGATTAAATACATTCCTTAAGTACGAAGAGTGATTATAATAAGTCTTGGGATGCACAAAATGACGTAAATGTTTACTTAATGACACAAATGCTCTTATTGGATGAACTACATTCCTTAAGTACGAAAAGTGATTAGAATAAGCCTTGGGATGCAAAAAATGACGTAAATGTTCAGCCAATGACACAAATGCACTTATTAGATGAACTACATTCCATAAGTACGAAAAGTGATTAGAATAAGCCTAGGGAGGCACAAAATGACGTAAATGTTAAATTAATGACACAAACGCACTTATTGGATGAACTACATTCCTTAAGTACGAAAAGTGATTAGAATAAGCCTTGGGATGCACAAAATGACGTAAATGTTAAATTAATGACACAAACGCGCTTATTAGATGAACTACATTCCTTATGTACGAAAAGTGATTAGAATAAGACTTGGGATGCACAAAATGACGTAAATGTTAAATTAATGTGACAAACACGCTTATTGGATGAACTACATTCCTAAAGTACGAAAAGTGATTAGAATAAGCCTTGGGATGCACAAAATGACGTAAATGTTCATCCAATGACACAAATGCACTTATTGGATGAACTACATTCCATAAGTACGAAAAGTGATTAGAATAAGTCTTGGGATGCACAAAATGACGTAAATGTTCATCCAATGACACAAATGCACTTATTGGATTCAATACATTCCTTATGTACGAAAAGTGATTAGAATAAGCCTTGGGATGCACAAAATGACGTAAATGTTCATCCAATGACACAAATGCACTTATTGGATGAACTACATTCCATAAGTACGAAAAGTGATTAGAATAAGCCTTGGGATGCACAAAATGACGTAAATGTTCATCCAATGACACAAATGCACTTATTGGATTCAATACATTCCTTAAGTACGAAGAGTGATTATAATAAGCCTTGGGATGCAAAAAATGACGTAAATGTTTACTTAATGACACAAATGCTCTTATTGGATGAACTACATTCCTTAAGTACGAAAAGTGATTAGAATAAGCCTTGGGATGCAAAAAATGCTGTAAATGTTCTTCCAATGACACAAATGCACTTATTAGATGAACTAGATTTCATAAGTACGAAAAGTGATTAGAATAAGCCTAGGGATGCACAAAATGACGTAAATGTTAAATTAATGACACAAATGCACTTATTGGATGAACTACATTCCTTAAGTACGAAAAGTGATTAGAATAAGCCTTGGGATGCACAAAATGACGTAAATGTTCTTCCAATGACACAAATGCACTTATTAGATGAACTAGATTTCATAAGTACGAAAAGTGATTAGAATAAGCCTAGGGATGCACAAAATGACGTAAATGTTAAATTAATGACACAAATGCACTTATTGGATGAACTACATTCCTTAAGTACGAAAAGTGATTAGAATAAGCCTTGGGATGCACAAAATGACGTAAATGTAAATTAATGACACAAACGTGCTTATTGGATGAACTACATTCCTTAAGTACGAAAAGTGATTAGAATAAGCCTTGGGATGCACAAAATGACGTAAATGTTCATCCAATGACACAAATGCACTTATTGGATTCAATACATTCCTTAAGTACGAAGAGTGATTATAATAAGCCTTGGGATGCACAAAATGACGTAAATGTTTACTTAATGACACAAATGCTCTTATTGGATGAACTACATTCCTTAAGTACGAAAAGTGATTAGAATAAGCCTTGGGATGCAAAAAATGACGTAAATGTTCAGCCAATGACACAAATGCACTTATTAGATGAACTACATTCCATAAGTACGAAAAGTGATTAGAATAAGCCTAGGGAGGCACAAAATGACGTAAATGTTAAATTAATGACACAAACGCGCTTATTGGATGAACTACATTCCTTAAGTACGAAAAGTGATTAGAATAAGCCTTGGGATGCACAAAATGACGTAAATGTTCATCCAATGACACAAATGCACTTATTGGATGAACTACATTCCATAAGTACGAAAAGTGATTAGAATAAGCCTTGGGATGCACGAAATGACGTAAATGTTCATCCAATGACACAAATGCACTTATTGGATTAAATACATTCCTTAAGTACGAAGAGTGATTATAATAAGTCTTGGGATGCACAAAATGACGTAAATGTTTACTTAATGACACAAATGCTCTTATTGGATGAACTACATTCCTTAAGTACGAAAAGTGATTAGAATAAGCCTTGGGATGCACAAAATGACGTAAATGTTAAATTAATGACACAAACGCGCTTATTAAAAGAACTACATTCCTTATGTACGAAAAGTGATTAGAATAAGACTTGGGATGCACAAAATGACGTAAATGTTAAATTAATGAGACAAACACGCTTATTGGATGAACTACATTCCTAAAGTACGAAAAGTGATTAGAATAAGCCTTGGGATGCACAAAATGACGTAAATGTTCATCCAATGACACAAATGCACTTATTGGATGAACTACATTCCATAAGTACGAAAAGTGATTAGAATAAGCCTTGGGATGCACAAAATGACGTAAATGTTCATCCAATGACACAAATGCACTTATTGGATTCAATACATTCCTTAAGTACGAAGAGTGATTATAATAAGTCTTGGGATGCACAAAATGATGTAAATGTTTACTTAATGACACAAATGCTCTTATTGGATGAACTACATTCCTTAAGTACGAAAAGTGATTAGAATAAGCCTTGGGATGCAAAAAATGACGTAAATGTTCAGCCAATGACACAAATGCACTTATTAGATGAACTACATTCCATAAATACGAAAAGTGATTAGAATAAGCCTAGGGAGGCACAAAATGACGTAAATGTTAAATTAATGACACAAACGCACTTATTGGATGAACTACATTCCTTAAGTACGAAAAGTGATTAGAATAAGCCTTGGGATGCACAAAATGACGTAAATGTTAAATTAATGACACAAACGCGCTTATTAGATGAACTACATTCCTTATGTACGAAAAGTGATTAGAATAAGACTTGGGATGCACAAAATGACGTAAATGTTAAATTAATGAGACAAACGCGCTTATTGGATGAACTACATTCCTAAAGTACGAAAAGTGATTAGAATAAGCCTTGGGATGCA
>JBBPBO010000001.1:48575498-48620278 GCA_037974295.1 Cicer cuneatum
AAAATGACGTAAATGTTCATCCAATGACACAAATGCACTTATTGGATGAACTACATTCCATAAGTACGAAAAGTGATTAGAATAAGCCTTGGGATGCACAAAATGACGTAAATGTTCATCCAATGACACAAATGCACTTATTGGATTCAATACATTCCTTAAGTACGAAGAGTGATTATAATAAGCCTTGGGATGCAAAAAATGACGTAAATGTTTACTTAATGACACAAATGCTCTTATTGGATGAACTACATTCCTTAAGTACGAAAAGTGATTAGAATAAGCCTTGGGATGCAAAAAATGCTGTAAATGTTCTTCCAATGACACAAATGCACTTATTAGATGAACTAGATTCCATAAGTACGAAAAGTGATTAGAATAAGCCTAGGGATGCACAAAATGACGTAAATGTTAAATTAATGACACAAACGCGCTTATTAGATGAACTACATTCCTTATGTACGAAAAGTGATTAGAATAAGACTTGGGATGCACAAAATGACGTAAATGTTAAATTAATGAGACAAACGCGCTTATTGGATGAACTACATTCCTAAAGTACGAAAAGTGATTAGAATAAGCCTTGGGATGCACAAAATGACGTAAATGTTCATCCAATGACACAAATGCACTTATTGGATGAACTACATTCCATAAGTACGAAAAGTGATTAGAATAAGCCTTGGGATGCACAAAATGACGTAAATGTTCATCCAATGACACAAATGCACTTATTGGATTCAATACATTCCTTAAGTACGAAGAGTGATTATAATAAGCCTTGGGATGCACAAAATGACGTAAATGTTTACTTAATGACACAAATGCTCTTATTGGATGAACTACATTCCTTAAGTACGAAAAGTGATTAGAATAAGCCTTGGGATGCAAAAAATGACGTAAATGTTCAGCCAATGACACAAATGCACTTATTAGATGAACTACATTCCATAAATACGAAAAGTGATTAGAATAAGCCTAGGGAGGCACAAAATGACGTAAATGTTAAATTAATGACACAAACGCGCTTATTGGATGAACTACATTCCTTAAGTACGAAAAGTGATTAGAATAAGCCTTGGGATGCACAAAATGACGTAAATGTTCATCCAATGACACAAATGCACTTATTGGATGAACTACATTCCGTAAGTACTAAAAGTGATTAGAATAAGCCTTGGGATGCACAAAATGACGTAAATGTTTATCCAATGACACAAATGCACTTATTGGATGAACTACATTCCTTAAGTACTCAAAGTGATTAGAATAAGCCTTGGGATGCACAAAATGACGTAAATGTTAAATTAATGACACAAACGCGCTTATTGGATGAACTACATTCCTTAAGTACGAAAAGTGATTAGAATAATCCTTGGGATGCACAAAATGACGTAAATGTTCATCCAATGACACAAATGCACTTATTGGATGAACTACATTCCTTAAGTACTAAAAATGATAAGAATAAGCCTTGGGATGCACAAAATGACGTAAATGTTCATCCAATCACACAAATGCACTTATTGGATGAACTACATTCCTTAAGTACTCAAAGTGATTAGAATAAGCCTTGGGATGCACAAAATGACGTAAATGTTAAATTAATGACACAAACGCGCTTATTGGATGAACTACATTCCTTAAGTACGAAAAGTGATTAGAATAAGCCTTGGGATGCACAAAATGACGTAAATGTTCATTCAATGACACAAATGCACTTATTGGATGAACTTCATTCCTTAAGTACGTAAAGTGATTAGAATAAGCCTTGGGATGCACAAAATGACGTAAATGTTCATCCAATGACACAAACGCGCTTATTGGATGAACTACATTCCTTAAGTACGAAAAGTGATTAGAATAAGCCTTGGGATGCACAAAATGACGTAAATGTCCATCCAATGACACAAACGCGCTTATTGGATGAACTTCGTTCCTTAAGTACGAAAAGTGATTAGAATAAGCATTGGGATGCACAAAATGACGTAAATGTTCATCCAATGATACAAACGCGCTTATTGGATTAACTACGTTCCTTAAGTACGAAAAGTGATTAGAATAAGCCTTGGGATGCACAAAATGACGTAAATGTTCATCTAATGACACAAACCCGCTTATGGGATGAACTACATTCCTTAAGTACGAAAAGTGATTAGAATAAGCCTTGGGATGCACAAAATGACGTAAATGTCCATCCAATGACACAAACGCGCTTATTGGATGAACTACGTTTTTTAAGTATTAAAAGTGATCAGAATAAGCATTTGGATGCACAAAATGACGTAAATGTTCATCCAATGACACAAATGCACTTATTGGATGAACTACATTCCTTAAGTACGAAAATTGATTAGAATAAGCCTTGGGATGCACAAAATGCATAAATGTTAAATTAATGACACAAACTTTCTTATTGGATGAACTACATTCCTTAGGTACGAAAAGTGATTAGAATAAGCGTTGGGATGCACAAAATCACGTAAATGTTCATCCAATGACACAAACGCGCTTATTGGATGAACTGCGTTCCTTAAGTACGAAAAGTGATTAGAATAAGCCTTGGCATGCACAAAATGACGTAAATGTTCATCCAATGACACAAACGTGCTTATTGGATGAACTACATTCCTTAAGTACGAAAAGTGATTAGAATAAGCCTTGGGATGCACAAAATGACGTAAATGTTCATCCAATGACACAAATGCACTTATTGGATGAACTACATTCCTTAAGTACGAAAAGTGATTAGAATAAGCCTTGGGATGCACAAAATGACGTAAATGTTTACTTAATGACACAAATGCTCTTATTGGATGAACTACATTCCTTAAGTACGAAAAGTGATTAGAATAAGCCTTGGGATGCAAAAAATGCTGTAAATGTTCTTCCAATGACACAAATGCACTTATTAGATGAACTAGATTTCATAAGTACGAAAAGTGATTAGAATAAGCCTAGGGATGCACAAAATGACGTAAATGTTAAATTAATGACACAAATGCACTTATTGGATGAACTACATTCCTTAAGTACGAAAAGTGATTAGAATAAGCCTTGGGATGCACAAAATGACGTAAATGTAAATTAATGACACAAACGTGCTTATTGGATGAACTACATTCCTTAAGTACGAAAAGTGATTAGAATAAGCCTTGGGATGCACAAAATGACGTAAATGTTCATCCAATGACACAAATGCACTTATTGGATGAACTACATTCCATAAGTACGAAAAGTGATTAGAATAAGCCTTGGGATGCACGAAATGACGTAAATGTTCATCCAATGACACAAATGCACTTATTGGATTAAATACATTCCTTAAGTACGAAGAGTGATTATAATAAGTCTTGGGATGCACAAAATGACGTAAATGTTTACTTAATGACACAAATGCTCTTATTGGATGAACTACATTCCTTAAGTACGAAAAGTGATTAGAATAAGCCTTGGGATGCAAAAAATGACGTAAATGTTCAGCCAATGACACAAATGCACTTATTAGATGAACTACATTCCATAAATACGAAAAGTGATTAGAGTAAGCCTAGGGAGGCACAAAATGACGTAAATGTTAAATTAATGACACAAACGCACTTATTGGATGAACTACATTCCTTAAGTACGAAAAGTGATTAGAATAAGCCTTGGGATGCACAAAATGACGTAAATGTTAAATTAATGACACAAACGCGCTTATTAGATGAACTACATTCCTTATGTACGAAAAGTGATTAGAATAAGACTTGGGATGCACAAAATGACGTAAATGTTAAATTAATGTGACAAACACGCTTATTGGATGAACTACATTCCTAAAGTACGAAAAGTGATTAGAATAAGCCTTGGGATGCACAAAATGACGTAAATGTTCATCCAATGACACAAATGCACTTATTGGATGAACTACATTCCATAAGTACGAAAAGTGATTAGAATAAGCCTTGGGATGCACAAAATGACGTAAATGTTCATCCAATGACACAAATGCACTTATTGGATTCAATACATTCCTTAAGTACGAAGAGTGATTATAATAAGCCTTGGGATGCACAAAATGACGTAAATGTTTACTTAATGACACAAATGCTCTTATTGGATGAACTACATTCCTTAAGTACGAAAAGTGATTAGAATAAGCCTTGGGATGCACAAAATGACGTAAATGTTCATCCAATGACACAAATGCACTTATTGGATGAACTACATTCCTTAACTACGAAAAGTGATTAGAATAAGCCTTGGGATGCACAAAATGACGTAAATGTTCATCCAATGACACAAATGCACTTATTGGATGAACTACATTCCTTAAGTACGAAAAGTGATTAGAATAAGCCTTGGGATGCACAAAATGACGTAAATGTTTACTTAATGACACAAATGCTCTTATTGGATGAACTACATTCCTTAAGTACGAAAAGTGATTAGAATAAGCCTTGGGATGCAAAAAATGCTGTAAATGTTCTTCCAATGACACAAATGCACTTATTAGATGAACTAGATTTCATAAGTACGAAAAGTGATTAGAATAAGCCTAGGGATGCACAAAATGACGTAAATGTTAAATTAATGACACAAATGCACTTATTGGATGAACTACATTCCTTAAGTACGAAAAGTGATTAGAATAAGCCTTGGGATGCACAAAATGACGTAAATGTAAATTAATGACACAAACGTGCTTATTGGATGAACTACATTCCTTAAGTACGAAAAGTGATTAGAATAAGCCTTGGGATGCACAAAATGACGTAAATGTTCATCCAATGACACAAATGCACTTATTGGATGAACTACATTCCATAAGTACGAAAAGTGATTAGAATAAGCCTTGGGATGCACAAAATGACGTAAATGTTCATCCAATGACACAAATGCACTTATTGGATGAACTACATTCCTTAAGTACGAAAAGTGATTAGAATAAACCTTGGGATGCACAAAATGACGTAAATGTTAAATTAATGACACAAACGCGCTTATTGGATGAACTACATTCCTTAAGTACGAAAAGTGATTACAATAATCCTTGGGATGCACAAAATGACGTAAATGATCATCCAATGACACAAATGCACTTATTGGATGAACTACATTCCTTAAGTACGAAAAGTGATTAGAATAAGCCTTGGGATGCACAAAATGACGTAAATGTTCATTCAATGACACAAATGCACTTATTGGATGAACTTCATTCCTTAAGTACGTAAAGTGATTAGAATAAGCCTTGGGATGCACAAAATGACGTAAATGTTAAACTAATGACACAAACGCGCTTATTGGATGAACTACATTCCTTAAGTACGAAAAGTGATTAGAATAAGCCTTGGGATGCATAAAATGACGTAAATGTTCATTCAATGACACAAATGCACTTATTGGATGAACTTCATTCCTTAAGTACGTAAAGTGATTAGAATAAGCCTTGGGATGCACAAAATGACGTAAATGTTCATCCAATGACACAAACGCGCTTATTGGATGAACTACATTCCTTAAGTACGAAAAGTGATTAGAATAAACCTTGGGATGCACAAAATGACGTAAATGTTAAATTAATGACACAAACGCGCTTATTGGATGAACTACATTCCTTAAGTACGAAAAGTGATTATTATAATCCTTGGGATGCACAAAATGACATAAATGATCATCCAATGACACAAATGCACTTATTGGATGAACTACATTCCTGAAATACGTAAAGTGATTAGAATAAGCCTTGGGATGCACAAAATGACGTAAATGTTAAATTAATGACACAAACGCGCTTATTGGATGAACTACATTCCTTAAGTACGAAAAGTGATTAGAATAAGCCTTGGGATGCAAAAAATGACGTAAATGTTCAGCCAATGACACAAATGCACTTATTAGATGAACTACATTCCATAAATACGAAAAGTGATTAGAATAAGCCTAGGGAGGCACAAAATGACGTAAATGTTAAATTAATGACACAAACGCGCTTATTGGATGAACTACATTCCTTAAGTACGAAAAGTGATTAGAATAAGCCTTGGGATGCACAAAATGACGTAAATGTTCATCCAATGACACAAATGCACTTATTGGATGAACTACATTCTATAAGTACGAAAAGTGATTAGAATAAGCCTTGGGATGCACGAAATGACGTAAATGTTCATCCAATGACACAAATGCACTTATTGGATTAAATACATTCCTTAAGTACGAAGAGTGATTATAATAAGTCTTGGGATGCACAAAATGACGTAAATGTTTACTTAATGACACAAATGCTCTTATTGGATGAACTACATTCCTTAAGTACGAAAAGTGATTAGAATAAGCCTTGGGATGCAAAAAATGACGTAAATGTTCAGCCAATGACACAAATGCACTTATTAGATGAACTACATTCCATAAATACGAAAAGTGATTAGAATAAGCCTAGGGAGGCACAAAATGACGTAAATGTTCATCCAATGACACAAATGCACTTATTGGATGAACTACATTCCTTAAGTACGAAAAGTGATTAGAATAAGCCTTGGGATGCACAAAATGACGTAAATGTTAAATTAATGACACAAACGCGCTTATTAAAAGAACTACATTCCTTATGTACGAAAAGTGATTAGAATAAGACTTGGGATGCACAAAATGATGTAAATGTTAAATTAATGAGACAAACACGCTTATTGGATGAACTACATTCCTAAAGTACGAAAAGTGATTAGAATAAGCCTTGGGATGCACAAAATGACGTAAATGTTCATCCAATGACACAAATGCACTTATTGGATGAACTACATTCCATAAGTACGAAAAGTGATTAGAATAAGCCTTGGGATGCACAAAATGACGTAAATGTTCATCCAATGACACAAATGCACTTATTGGATTCAATACATTCCTTAAGTACGAAGAGTGATTATAATAAGCCTTGGGATGCAAAAAATGACGTAAATGTTTACTTAATGACACAAATGCTCTTATTGGATGAACTACATTCCTTAAGTACGAAAAGTGATTAGAATAAGCCTTGGGATGCAAAAAATGCTGTAAATGTTCTTCCAATGACACAAATGCACTTATTAGATGAACTAGATTTCATAAGTACGAAAAGTGATTAGAATAAGCCTAGGGATGCACAAAATGACGTAAATGTTAAATTAATGACACAAATGCACTTATTGGATGAACTACATTCCTTAAGTACGAAAAGTGATTAGAATAAGCCTTGGGATGCACAAAATGACGTAAATGTAAATTAATGACACAAACGTGCTTATTGGATGAACTACATTCCTTAAGTACGAAAAGTGATTAGAATAAGCCTTGGGATGCACAAAATGACGTAAATGTTCATCCAATGACACAAATGCACTTATTGGATGAACTACATTCTATAAGTACGAAAAGTGATTAGAATAAGCCTTGGGATGCACGAAATTACGTAAATGTTCATCCAATGACACAAATGCACTTATTGGATTAAATACATTCCTTAAGTACGAAGAGTGATTATAATAAGTCTTGGGATGCACAAAATGACGTAAATGTTAAATTAATGACACAAACGCGCTTATTGGATGAACTACATTCCTTAAGTACGAAAAGTGATTAGAATAAGCCTTGGGATGCAAAAAATGACGTAAATGTTCAGCCAATGACACAAATGCACTTATTAGATGAACTACATTCCATAAATACGAAAAGTGATTAGAATAAGCCTAGGGAGGCACAAAATGACGTAAATGTTAAATTAATGACACAAACGCGCTTATTGGATGAACTACATTCCTTAAGTACGAAAAGTGATTAGAATAAGCCTTGGGATGCACAAAATGACGTAAATGTTCATCCAATGACACAAATGCACTTATTGGATGAACTACATTCTATAAGTACGAAAAGTGATTAGAATAAGCCTTGGGATGCACGAAATGACGTAAATGTTCATCCAATGACACAAATGCACTTATTGGATTAAATACATTCCTTAAGTACGAAGAGTGATTATAATAAGTCTTGGGATGCACAAAATGACGTAAATGTTTACTTAATGACACAAATGCTCTTATTGGATGAACTACATTCCTTAAGTACGAAAAGTGATTAGAATAAGCCTTGGGATGCAAAAAATGACGTAAATGTTCAGCCAATGACACAAATGCACTTATTAGATGAACTACATTCCATAAATACGAAAAGTGATTAGAATAAGCCTAGGGAGGCACAAAATGACGTAAATGTTAAATTAATGACACAAACGCACTTATTGGATGAACTACATTCCTTAAGTACGAAAAGTGATTAGAATAAGCCTTGGGATGCACAAAATGACGTAAATGTTAAATTAATGACACAAACGCGCTTATTAGATGAACTACATTCCTTATGTACGAAAAGTGATTAGAATAAGACTTGGGATGCACAAAATGACGTAAATGTTAAATTAATGAGACAAACACGCTTATTGGATGAACTACATTCCTAAAGTACGAAAAGTGATTAGAATAAGCCTTGGGATGCATAAAATGACGTAAATGTTCATCCAATGACACAAATGCACTTATTGGATGAACTACATTCCATAAGTACGAAAAGTGATTAGAATAAGCCTTGGGATGCACAAAATGACGTAAATGTTCATCCAATGACACAAATGCACTTATTGGATTCAATACATTCCTTAAGTACGAAGAGTGATTATAATAAGCCTTGGGATGCACAAAATGACGTAAATGTTTACTTAATGACACAAATGCTCTTATTGGATGAACTACATTCCTTAAGTACGAAAAGTGATTAGAATAAGCCTTGGGATGCAAAAAATGCTGTAAATGTTCTTCCAATGACACAAATACACTTATTAGATGAACTAGATTCCGTAAGTACGAAAAGTGATTAGAATAAGCCTAGGGATGCACAAAATGACGTAAATGTTAAATTAATGACACAAACGCACTTATTGGATGAACTACATTCCTTAAGTACGAAAAGTGATTAGAATAAGCCTTGGGATGCACAAAATGACGTAAATGATACATTAATGACACAAACGCGCTTATTAGATGAACTACATTCCTTAAGTACGACAAGTGATTAGAATAAGACTTGGGATGCACAAAATGACATAAATGTTAAATTAATGACACAAACGCGCTTATTGGATGAACTACATTCCTTAAGTACGAAAAGTGATTAGAATAAGACTTGGGATGCACAAAATGACGTAAATGTTCATCCAATGACACAAATGCACTTATTGGATGAACTACATTCTATAAGTACGAAAAGTGATTAGAATAAGCCTTGGGATGCACGAAATGACGTAAATGTTCATCCAATGACACAAATGCACTTATTGGATTAAATACATTCCTTAAGTACGAAGAGTGATTATAATAAGTCTTGGGATGCACAAAATGACGTAAATGTTTACTTAATGACACAAATGCTCTTATTGGATGAACTACAATCCTTAAGTACGAAAAGTGATTAGAATAAGCCTTGGGATGCAAAAAATGACGTAAATGTTCAGCCAATGACACAAATGCACTTATTCGATGAACTACATTCCATAAGTACGAAAAGCGATTAGAATAAGCCTAGGGATGCACAAAATGACGTCAATGTTAAATTAATGATACAAATGCACTTATTGGATGAACTACATTCCTTAAGTACGAAAAGTGACTAGAATAAGCCTTGGGATGCACAAAATTAAGTAAATGATACATTAATGACACAAACGCGCTTATTAGATGAACTACATTCCTTAAGTACGAAAAGTGATTAGAATAAGACTTGGGATGCACAAAATGACGTAAATGTTAAATTAATGACACAAACGCACTTATTGGATGAACTACATTCCTTAAGTACGAAAAGTGATTAGAATAAGCCTTGGGATGCAAAAAATGCTGTAAATGTTCTTCCAATGACACAAATGCACTTATTATATGAACTAGATTTCATAAGTACGAAAAGTGATTAGAATAAGCCTAGGGATGCACAAAATGACGTAAATGTTAAATTAATGACACAAATGCACTTATTGGATGAACTACATTCCTTAAGTACGAAAAGTGATTAGAATAAGCCTTGGGATGCACAAAATGACGTAAATGTAAATTAATGACACAAACGTGCTTATTGGATGAACTACATTCCTTAAGTACGAAAAGTGATTAGAATAAGCCTTGGGATGCACAAAATGACGTAAATGTTCATCCAATGACACAAATGCACTTATTGGATGAACTACATTCTATAAGTACGAAAAGTGATTAGAATAAGCCTTGGGATGCACGAAATTACGTAAATGTTCATCCAATGACACAAATGCACTTATTGGATTAAATACATTCCTTAAGTACGAAGAGTGATTATAATAAGTCTTGGGATGCACAAAATGACGTAAATGTTAAATTAATGACACAAACGCGCTTATTGGATGAACTACATTCCTTAAGTACGAAAAGTGATTAGAATAAGCCTTGGGATGCAAAAAATGACGTAAATGTTCAGCCAATGACACAAATGCACTTATTAGATGAACTACATTCCATAAATACGAAAAGTGATTAGAATAAGCCTAGGGAGGCACAAAATGACGTAAATGTTAAATTAATGACACAAACGCGCTTATTGGATGAACTACATTCCTTAAGTACGAAAAGTGATTAGAATAAGCCTTGGGATGCACAAAATGACGTAAATGTTCATCCAATGACACAAACGCACTTATTGGATGAACTACATTCCTTAAGTACGAAAAGTGATTAGAATAAGCCTTGGGATGCACAAAATGACGTAAATGTTCATCCAATGACACAAATGCATTTATTGGATGAACTACATTCCTTAAGTACGAAAAGTGATTATAATAAGCCTTGGGATGCACAAAATGACGTAAATGTTCATCCAATGACACAAATGAAGTTATTGGATGAACTTCATTCCTTAAGTACGAAAAGTGATTAGAATAAGCCTTGGGATGCACAAAATGACGTAAATGTTCATCCAATGACACAAATGCACTTATTGGATGAACTACATTCCTTAAGTACGAAAAGTGATTAGAATAAGTCTTGGGATGCACAAAATGACGTAAATGTTCATCCAATGACACAAATGCACTTATTGGATGAACTACATTCCTTAAGTACGAAAAGTGATTAGAATAAGCCTTGGGATGCACAAAATGACGTAAATGTTCATCCAATGACACAAATGCAATTATTGAATGAACTACATTCCTTAAGTACGAAAAGCGATTAGAATAAACCTTGGGATGCACAAAATGACGTAAATGTTCATCCAATGACACAAATGCACTTATTGGATGAACTACATTCGTTAACTACGAAAAGTGATTAGATTAAGCCTTGGGATGCACAAAATGACGTTAATGTTCATCCAATGACACAAATGCACTTATTGGATGAACTACATTCCTTAAGTCCGAAAAGTGATTAGAATAAGCCTTGGGATGCACAAAATAACGTAAATGTTAAATTAATGACACAAACGCTCTTATTGGATGAACTACATTCCTTAAGTATGAAAATTGATTAGAATTAGCCTTGGGATGCACAAAATGACGTAAATGTTCATCCAATGACACAAATGCACTCATTGGATGAACTAAATTCCTTAAGTACGAAAAGTGATTAGAATAAGCCATGGGATGCACAAAATGACGTAAATGTTCATCCAATGACACAAATGCACTTATTGGACGAACTACATTCCATAAGTACGAAAAGTGAATAGATTAATCCTTGTAATGCACTGAGTGACGTAAATGTGCATCCAATGACACAAATGCACTTATTGGATGAACTACATTCCTTAAGTACGAAAAGTGATTAGAATAAGCCTAAGGATGCACAAAATGACGTAAATATTCATCTAATAACACAAACGCGCTTATTGGATGAACTACATTCCTTAAGTACGAAAAGTGATTAGAATAAGCCTTGGGATGCACAAAATGACGTAAATGTTCATCCAATGACACAAATGCACTTATTGGATGAACTACATTCCTTAAGTACGAAAAGTGATTAGAATAAGCCTTGGGATGCACAAAATGACGTAAATGTTTACTTAATGACACAAATGCTCTTATTGGATGAACTACATTCCTTAAGTACGAAAAGTGATTAGAATAAGCCTTGGGATGCAAAAAATGCTGTAAATGTTCTTCCAATGACACAAATGCACTTATTAGATGAACTAGATTTCATAAGTACGAAAAGTGATTAGAATAAGCCTAGGGATGCACAAAATGACGTAAATGTTAAATTAATGACACAAATGCACTTATTGGATGAACTACATTCCTTAAGTACGAAAAGTGATTAGAATAAGCCTTGGGATGCACAAAATGACGTAAATGTAAATTAATGACACAAACGTGCTTATTGGATGAACTACATTCCTTAAGTACGAAAAGTGATTAGAATAAGCCTTGGGATGCACAAAATGACGTAAATGTTCATCCAATGACACAAATGCACTTATTGGATTCAATACATTCCTTAAGTACGAAGAGTGATTATAATAAGCCTTGGGATGCACAAAATGACGTAAATGTTTACTTAATGACACAAATGCTCTTATTGGATGAACTACATTCCTTAAGTACGAAAAGTGATTAGAATAAGCCTTGGGATGCAAAAAATGACGTAAATGTTCAGCCAATGACACAAATGCACTTATTAGATGAACTACATTCCATAAGTACGAAAAGTGATTAGAATAAGCCTAGGGAGGCACAAAATGACGTAAATGTTAAATTAATGACACAAACGCGCTTATTGGATGAACTACATTCCTTAAGTACGAAAAGTGATTAGAATAAGCCTTGGGATGCACAAAATGACGTAAATGTTCATCCAATGACACAAATGCACTTATTGGATGAACTACATTCCATAAGTACGAAAAGTGATTAGAATAAGCCTTGGGATGCACGAAATGACGTAAATGTTCATCCAATGACACAAATGCACTTATTGGATTAAATACATTCCTTAAGTACGAAGAGTGATTATAATAAGTCTTGGGATGCACAAAATGACGTAAATGTTTACTTAATGACACAAATGCTCTTATTGGATGAACTACATTCCTTAAGTACGAAAAGTGATTAGAATAAGCCTTGGGATGCAAAAAATGACGTAAATGTTCAGCCAATGACACAAATGCACTTATTAGATGAACTACATTCCATAAATACGAAAAGTGATTAGAATAAGCCTAGGGAGGCACAAAATGACGTAAATGTTAAATTAATGACACAAACGCACTTATTGGATGAACTACATTCCTTAAGTACGAAAAGTGATTAGAATAAGCCTTGGGATGCAAAAAATGACGTAAATGTTCATCCAATGACACAAATGCACTTATTAGATGAACTACATTCCATAAGTACGAAAAGTGATTAGAATAAGCCTAGGGATGCACAAAATGACGTAAATGTTAAATTAATGACACAAATCCACTTATTGGATGAACTACATTCCTTAAGTACGAAAAGTGATTAGAATAAGCCTTGGGATGCACAAAATGACGTAAATGATACATTAATGACACAAACGCGCTTATTAGATGAACTACATTCCTTAAGTACGAAAAGTGATTAGAATAAGACTTGGGATGCACAAAATGACGTAAATGTTAAATTAATGACACAAACGCGCTTATTGGATGAACTACATTCCTTAAGTACGAAGAGTGATTATAATAAGTCTTGGGATGCACAAAATGACGTAAATGTTCATCCAATGACACAAATGCACTTATTGGATGAACTACATTCTATAAGTACGAAAAGTGATTAGAATAAGCCTTGGGATGCACGAAATGACGTAAATGTTCATCCAATGACACAAATGCACTTATTGGATTAAATACATTCCTTAAGTACGAAGAGTGATTATAATAAGTCTTGGGATGCACAAAATGACGTAAATGTTTACTTAATGACACAAATGCTCTTATTGGATGAACTACATTCCTTAAGTACGAAAAGTGATTAGAATAAGCCTTGGGATGCAAAAAATGACGTAAATGTTCAGCCAATGACACAAATGCACTTATTAGATGAACTACATTCCATAAATACGAAAAGTGATTAGAATAAGCCTAGGGAGGCACAAAATGACGTAAATGTTAAATTAATGACACAAACGCACTTATTGGATGAACTACATTCCTTAAGTACGAAAAGTGATTAGAATAAGCCTTGGGATGCACAAAATGACGTAAATGTTAAATTAATGACACAAACGCGCTTATTAGATGAACTACATTCCTTATGTACGAAAAGTGATTAGAATAAGACTTGGGATGCACAAAATGACGTAAATGTTAAATTAATGAGACAAACACGCTTATTGGATGAACTACATTCCTAAAGTACGAAAAGTGATTAGAATAAGCCTTGGGATGCATAAAATGACGTAAATGTTCATCCAATGACACAAATGCACTTATTGGATGAACTACATTCCATAAGTACGAAAAGTGATTAGAATAAGCCTTGGGATGCACAAAATGACGTAAATGTTCATCCAATGACACAAATGCACTTATTGG
The DNA here is from genome assembly GCA_037974295.1 of Cicer cuneatum. Lineage (NCBI taxonomy): Eukaryota > Viridiplantae > Streptophyta > Magnoliopsida > Fabales > Fabaceae > Cicer > Cicer cuneatum. The sequence continues at coordinate 48,590,091 of JBBPBO010000001.1, forward strand.
ATTCAATACATTCCTTAAGTACGAAGAGTGATTATAATAAGCCTTGGGATGCACAAAATGACGTAAATGTTTACTTAATGACACAAATGCTCTTATTGGATGAACTACATTCCTTAAGTACGAAAAGTGATTAGAATAAGCCTTGGGATGCAAAAAATGCTGTAAATGTTCTTCCAATGACACAAATACACTTATTAGATGAACTAGATTCCGTAAGTACGAAAAGTGATTAGAATAAGCCTAGGGATGCACAAAATGACGTAAATGTTAAATTAATGACACAAACGCACTTATTGGATGAACTACATTCCTTAAGTACGAAAAGTGATTAGAATAAGCCTTGGGATGCACAAAATGACGTAAATGATACATTAATGACACAAACGCGCTTATTAGATGAACTACATTCCTTAAGTACGACAAGTGATTAGAATAAGACTTGGGATGCACAAAATGACATAAATGTTAAATTAATGACACAAACGCGCTTATTGGATGAACTACATTCCTTAAGTACGAAAAGTGATTAGAATAAGACTTGGGATGCACAAAATGACGTAAATGTTCATCCAATGACACAAATGCACTTATTGGATGAACTACATTCTATAAGTACGAAAAGTGATTAGAATAAGCCTTGGGATGCACGAAATGACGTAAATGTTCATCCAATGACACAAATGCACTTATTGGATTAAATACATTCCTTAAGTACGAAGAGTGATTATAATAAGTCTTGGGATGCACAAAATGACGTAAATGTTTACTTAATGACACAAATGCTCTTATTGGATGAACTACATTCCTTAAGTACGAAAAGTGATTAGAATAAGCCTTGGGATGCAAAAAATGACGTAAATGTTCAGCCAATGACACAAATGCACTTATTAGATGAACTACATTCCATAAATACGAAAAGTGATTGGAATAAGCCTAGGGAGGCACAAAATGACGTAAATGTTAAATTAATGACACAAACGCACTTATTGGATGAACTACATTCCTTAAGTACGAAAAGTGATTAGAATAAGCCTTGGGATGCACAAAATGACGTAAATGTTAAATTAATGACACAAACGCGCTTATTAAAAGAACTACATTCCTTATGTACGAAAAGTGATTAGAATAAGACTTGGGATGCACAAAATGACGTAAATGTTAAATTAATGAGACAAACACGCTTATTGGATGAACTACATTCCTAAAGTACGAAAAGTGATTAGAATAAGCCTTGGGATGCACAAAATGACGTAAATGTTCATCCAATGACACAAATGCACTTATTGGATGAACTACATTCCATAAGTACGAAAAGTGATTAGAATAAGCCTTGGGATGCACAAAATGACGTAAATGTTCATCCAATGACACAAATGCACTTATTGGATTCAATACATTCCTTAAGTACGAAGAGTGATTATAATAAGTCTTGGGATGCACAAAATGATGTAAATGTTTACTTAATGACACAAATGCTCTTATTGGATGAACTACATTCCTTAAGTACGAAAAGTGATTAGAATAAGCCTTGGGATGCAAAAAATGACGTAAATGTTCAGCCAATGACACAAATGCACTTATTAGATGAACTACATTCCATAAATACGAAAAGTGATTAGAATAAGCCTAGGGAGGCACAAAATGACGTAAATGTTAAATTAATGACACAAACGCACTTATTGGATGAACTACATTCCTTAAGTACGAAAAGTGATTAGAATAAGCCTTGGGATGCACAAAATGACGTAAATGTTAAATTAATGACACAAACGCGCTTATTAGATGAACTACATTCCTTATGTACGAAAAGTGATTAGAATAAGACTTGGGATGCACAAAATGACGTAAATGTTAAATTAATGTGACAAACACGCTTATTGGATGAACTACATTCCTAAAGTACGAAAAGTGATTAGAATAAGCCTTGGGATGCACAAAATGACGTAAATGTTCATCCAATGACACAAATGCACTTATTGGATGAACTACATTCCATAAGTACGAAAAGTGATTAGAATAAGCCTTGGGATGCACAAAATGACGTAAATGTTCATCCAATGACACAAATGCACTTATTGGATTCAATACATTCCTTAAGTACGAAGAGTGATTATAATAAGCCTTGGGATGCACAAAATGACGTAAATGTTTACTTAATGACACAAATGCTCTTATTGGATGAACTACATTCCTTAAGTACGAAAAGTGATTAGAATAAGCCTTGGGATGCAAAAAATGACGTAAATGTTCAGCCAATGACACAAATGCACTTATTAGATGAACTACATTCCATAAGTACGAAAAGTGATTAGAATAAGCCTAGGGAGGCACAAAATGACGTAAATGTTAAATTAATGACACAAACGCGCTTATTGGATGAACTACATTCCTTAAGTACGAAAAGTGATTAGAATAAGCCTTGGGATGCACAAAATGACGTAAATGTTCATCCAATGACACAAATGCACTTATTGGATGAACTACATTCTTTAAGTACGAAAAGTGATTAGAATAAGCATTGTGATGCACAAAATGTCCTAAATGTTAATTAATGACACAAACGCGCTTATCGGGTGAACTACATTCCTTAAGTACAAAAAGTGATTAGACTAAGCTTTGGGATGCACAAAATGACGTAAATGTTCATCCAATGACACAAATGCACTTATTGGAGGAACTACATCCTTAAGTACGAAAAGTGATTAGAATAAGCCTTGGGATGCACAAAATGACCTAAATGTTAAATTAATGACACAAACGCGCTTATTGGATAAACTACATTCCTTAAGTACGAAAAGTGATTAGATTAAGCTTTGGGATGCACAAAATGACGTAAATGTTCATCCAATGACACAAATGCACTTATTGGAGGAACTACATCCTTAAGTACGAAAAGTGATTAGAGTAAGCCTTGGGATGCACAAAATGACCTAAATGTTAAATTAATGACACAAACGCGCTTATTGGATGAACTACATTCCTTAAGTACGAAAAGTGATTAGCATAAGCCTTGGGATGCACAAAATGACGTAAATGTTCATCCAATGACACAAATGCACTTATTGGATGAACTACATCCTTAAGTACGAAAAGTGATTAGAATAAGCCTTGGGATGCACAAAATGACCTAAATGTTAAATTAATGACACAAACGCACTTATTGGATGAACTACATTCCTTAAGTACGAAAAGTGATTAGAATAAGCCTTGGGATGCACAAAATGACGTAAATGTTCATCCAATGACACAAATGCACTTATTGGATGAACTACATTCTATAAGTACGAAAAGTGATTAGAATAAGCCTTGGGATGCACGAAATGATGTAAATGTTCATCCAATGACACAAATGCACTTATTGGATTAAATACATTCCTTAAGTACGAAGAGTGATTATAATAAGTCTTGGGATGCACAAAATGACGTAAATGTTTACTTAATGACACAAATGCTCTTATTGGATGAACTACATTCCTTAAGTACGAAAAGTGATTAGAATAAGCCTTGGGATGCAAAAAATGACGTAAATGTTCAGCCAATGACACAAATGCACTTATTAGATGAACTACATTCCATAAATACGAAAAGTGATTAGAGTAAGCCTAGGGAGGCACAAAATGACGTAAATGTTAAATTAATGACACAAACGCACTTATTGGATGAACTACATTCCTTAAGTACGAAAAGTGATTAGAATAAGCCTTGGGATGCACAAAATGACGTAAATGTTAAATTAATGACACAAACGCGCTTATTAGATGAACTACATTCCTTATGTACGAAAAGTGATTAGAATAAGACTTGGGATGCACAAAATGACGTAAATGTTAAATTAATGTGACAAACACGCTTATTGGATGAACTACATTCCTAAAGTACGAAAAGTGATTAGAATAAGCCTTGGGATGCACAAAATGACGTAAATGTTCATCCAATGACACAAATGCACTTATTGGATGAACTACATTCCATAAGTACGAAAAGTGATTAGAATAAGCCTTGGGATGCACAAAATGACGTAAATGTTCATCCAATGACACAAATGCACTTATTGGATTCAATACATTCCTTAAGTACGAAGAGTGATTATAATAAGCCTTGGGATGCACAAAATGACGTAAATGTTTACTTAATGACACAAATGCTCTTATTGGATGAACTACATTCCTTAAGTACGAAAAGTGATTAGAATAAGCCTTGGGATGCAAAAAATGCTGTAAATGTTCTTCCAATGACACAAATGCACTTATTAGATGAACTAGATTTCATAAGTACGAAAAGTGATTAGAATAAGCCTAGGGATGCACAAAATGACGTAAATGTTAAATTAATGACACAAATGCACTTATTGGATGAACTACATTCCTTAAGTACGAAAAGTGATTAGAATAAGCCTTGGGATGCACAAAATGACGTAAATGTAAATTAATGACACAAACGTGCTTATTGGATGAACTACATTCCTTAAGTACGAAAAGTGATTAGAATAAGCCTTGGGATGCACAAAATGACGTAAATGTTCATCCAATGACACAAATGCACTTATTGGATGAACTACATTCTATAAGTACGAAAAGTGATTAGAATAAGCCTTGGGATGCACGAAATTACGTAAATGTTCATCCAATGACACAAATGCACTTATTGGATTAAATACATTCCTTAAGTACGAAGAGTGATTATAATAAGTCTTGGGATGCACAAAATGACGTAAATGTTAAATTAATGACACAAACGCGCTTATTGGATGAACTACATTCCTTAAGTACGAAAAGTGATTAGAATAAGCCTTGGGATGCAAAAAATGACGTAAATGTTCAGCCAATGACACAAATGCACTTATTAGATGAACTACATTCCATAAATACGAAAAGTGATTAGAATAAGCCTAGGGAGGCACAAAATGACGTAAATGTTAAATTAATGACACAAACGCGCTTATTGGATGAACTACATTCCTTAAGTACGAAAAGTGATTAGAATAAGCCTTGGGATGCACAAAATGACGTAAATGTTCATCCAATGACACAAATGCACTTATTGGATGAACTACATTCTATAAGTACGAAAAGTGATTAGAATAAGCCTTGGGATGCACGAAATGACGTAAATGTTCATCCAATGACACAAATGCACTTATTGGATTAAATACATTCCTTAAGTACGAAGAGTGATTATAATAAGTCTTGGGATGCACAAAATGACGTAAATGTTTACTTAATGACACAAATGCTCTTATTGGATGAACTACATTCCTTAAGTACGAAAAGTGATTAGAATAAGCCTTGGGATGCAAAAAATGACGTAAATGTTCAGCCAATGACACAAATGCACTTATTAGATGAACTACATTCCATAAATACGAAAAGTGATTAGAATAAGCCTAGGGAGGCACAAAATGACGTAAATGTTAAATTAATGACACAAACGCACTTATTGGATGAACTACATTCCTTAAGTACGAAAAGTGATTAGAATAAGCCTTGGGATGCACAAAATGACGTAAATGTTAAATTAATGACACAAACGCGCTTATTAAAAGAACTACATTCCTTATGTACGAAAAGTGATTAGAATAAGACTTGGGATGCACAAAATGACGTAAATGTTAAATTAATGAGACAAACACGCTTATTGGATGAACTACATTCCTAAAGTACGAAAAGTGATTAGAATAAGCCTTGGGATGCACAAAATGACGTAAATGTTCATCCAATGACACAAATGCACTTATTGGATGAACTACATTCTATAAGTACGAAAAGTGATTAGAATAAGCCTTGGGATGCACGAAATGATGTAAATGTTCATCCAATGACACAAATGCACTTATTGGATTAAATACATTCCTTAAGTACGAAGAGTGATTATAATAAGTCTTGGGATGCACAAAATGACGTAAATGTTTACTTAATGACACAAATGCTCTTATTGGATGAACTACATTCCTTAAGTACGAAAAGTGATTAGAATAAGCCTTGGGATGCAAAAAATGACGTAAATGTTCAGCCAATGACACAAATGCACTTATTAGATGAACTACATTCCATAAATACGAAAAGTGATTAGAATAAGCCTAGGGAGGCACAAAATGACGTAAATGTTAAATTAATGACACAAACGCGCTTATTGGATGAACTACATTCCTTAAGTACGAAAAGTGATTAGAATAAGCCTTGGGATGCACGAAATTACGTAAATGTTCATCCAATGACACAAATGCACTTATTGGATTAAATACATTCCTTAAGTACGAAGAGTGATTATAATAAGTCTTGGGATGCACAAAATGACGTAAATGTTTACTTAATGACACAAATGCTCTTATTGGATGAACTACATTCCTTAAGTACGAAAAGTGATTAGAATAAGCCTTGGGATGCAAAAAATGACGTAAATGTTCAGCCAATGACACAAATGCACTTATTAGATGAACTACATTCCATAAGTACGAAAAGTGATTAGAATAAGCCTAGGGAGGCACAAAATGACGTAAATGTTAAATTAATGACACAAACGCACTTATTGGATGAACTACATTCCTTAAGTACGAAAAGTGATTAGAATAAGCCTTGGGATGCACAAAATGACGTAAATGTTAAATTAATGACACAAACGCGCTTATTAAAAGAACTACATTCCTTATGTACGAAAAGTGATTAGAATAAGACTTGGGATGCACAAAATGACGTAAATGTTAAATTAATGAGACAAACACGCTTATTGGATGAACTACATTCCTAAAGTACGAAAAGTGATTAGAATAAGCCTTGGGATGCACAAAATGACGTAAATGTTCATCCAATGACACAAATGCACTTATTGGATGAACTACATTCCATAAGTACGAAAAGTGATTAGAATAAGCCTTGGGATGCACAAAATGACGTAAATGTTCATCCAATGACACAAATGCACTTATTGGATTCAATACATTCCTTAAGTACGAAGAGTGATTATAATAAGTCTTGGGATGCACAAAATGATGTAAATGTTTACTTAATGACACAAATGCTCTTATTGGATGAACTACATTCCTTAAGTACGAAAAGTGATTAGAATAAGCCTTGGGATGCAAAAAATGACGTAAATGTTCAGCCAATGACACAAATGCACTTATTAGATGAACTACATTCCATAAATACGAAAAGTGATTAGAATAAGCCTAGGGAGGCACAAAATGACGTAAATGTTAAATTAATGACACAAACGCACTTATTGGATGAACTACATTCCTTAAGTACGAAAAGTGATTAGAATAAGCCTTGGGATGCAAAAAATGACGTAAATGTTCATCCAATGACACAAATGCACTTATTAGATGAACTACATTCCATAAGTACGAAAAGTGATTAGAATAAGCCTAGGGATGCACAAAGTGACGTAAATGTTAAATTAATGACACAAATCCACTTATTGGATGAACTACATTCCTTAAGTACGAAAAGTGATTAGAATAAGCCTTGGGATGCACAAAATGACGTAAATGATACATTAATGACACAAACGCGCTTATTAGATGAACTACATTCCTTAAGTACGAAAAGTGATTAGAATAAGACTTGGGATGCACAAAATGACGTAAATGTTAAATTAATGACACAAACGCGCTTATTGGATGAACTACATTCCTTAAGTACGAAGAGTGATTATAATAAGTCTTGGGATGCACAAAATGACGTAAATGTTCATCCAATGACACAAATGCACTTATTGGATGAACTACATTCTATAAGTACGAAAAGTGATTAGAATAAGCCTTGGGATGCACGAAATGACGTAAATGTTCATCCAATGACACAAATGCACTTATTGGATTAAATACATTCCTTAAGTACGAAGAGTGATTATAATAAGTCTTGGGATGCACAAAATGACGTAAATGTTTACTTAATGACACAAATGCTCTTATTGGATGAACTACATTCCTTAAGTACGAAAAGTGATTAGAATAAGCCTTGGGATGCAAAAAATGACGTAAATGTTCAGCCAATGACACAAATGCACTTATTAGATGAACTACATTCCATAAATACGAAAAGTGATTAGAATAAGCCTAGGGAGGCACAAAATGACGTAAATGTTAAATTAATGACACAAACGCGCTTATTGGATGAACTACATTCCTTAAGTACGAAAAGTGATTAGAATAAGCCTTGGGATGCAAAAAATGACGTAAATGTTCATCCAATGACACAAATGCACTTATTGGATGAACTACATTCTATAAGTACGAAAAGTGATTAGAATAAGCCTTGGGATGCACGAAATGACGTAAATGTTCATCCAATGACACAAATGCACTTATTGGATTAAATACATTCCTTAAGTACGAAGAGTGATTATAATAAGTCTTGGGATGCACAAAATGACGTAAATGTTTACTTAATGACACAAATGCTCTTATTGGATGAACTACATTCCTTAAGTACGAAAAGTGATTAGAATAAGCCTTGGGATGCAAAAAATGACGTAAATGTTCAGCCATTGACACAAATGCACTTATTAGATGAACTACATTCCATAAATACGAAAAGTGATTAGAATAAGCCTAGGGAGGCACAAAATGACGTAAATGTTAAATTAATGACACAAACGCACTTATTGGATGAACTACATTCCTTAAGTACGAAAAGTGATTAGAATAAGCCTTGGGATGCAAAAAATGACGTAAATGTTCATCCAATGACACAAATGCACTTATTAGATGAACTACATTCCATAAGTACGAAAAGTGATTAGAATAAGCCTAGGGATGCACAAAATGACGTAAATGTTAAATTAATGACACAAATCCACTTATTGGATGAACTACATTCCTTAAGTACGAAAAGTGATTAGAATAAGCCTTGGGATGCACAAAATGACGTAAATGATACATTAATGACACAAACGCGCTTATTAGATGAACTACATTCCTTAAGTACGAAAAGTGATTAGAATAAGACTTGGGATGCACAAAATGACGTAAATGTTAAATTAATGACACAAACGCGCTTATTGGATGAACTACATTCCTTAAGTACGAAGAGTGATTATAATAAGTCTTGGGATGCACAAAATGACGTAAATGTTCATCCAATGACACAAATGCACTTATTGGATGAACTACATTCTATAAGTACGAAAAGTGATTAGAATAAGCCTTGGGATGCACGAAATGACGTAAATGTTCATCCAATGACACAAATGCACTTATTGGATTAAATACATTCCTTAAGTACGAAGAGTGATTATAATAAGTCTTGGGATGCACAAAATGACGTAAATGTTTACTTAATGACACAAATGCTCTTATTGGATGAACTACATTCCTTAAGTACGAAAAGTGATTAGAATAAGCCTTGGGATGCAAAAAATGACGTAAATGTTCAGCCAATGACACAAATGCACTTATTAGATGAACTACATTCCATAAGTACGAAAAGTGATTAGAATAAGCCTAGGGAGGCACAAAATGACGTAAATGTTAAATTAATGACACAAACGCGCTTATTGGATGAACTACATTCCTTAAGTACGAAAAGTGATTAGAATAAGCCTTGGGATGCACAAAATGACGTAAATGTTCATCCAATGACACAAATGCACTTATTGGATGAACTACATTCTATAAGTACGAAAAGTGATTAGAATAAGCCTTGGGATGCACGAAATTACGTAAATGTTCATCCAATGACACAAATGCACTTATTGGATTAAATACATTCCTTAAGTACGAAGAGTGATTATAATAAGTCTTGGGATGCACAAAATGACGTAAATGTTTACTTAATGACACAAATGCTCTTATTGGATGAACTACAATCCTTAAGTACGAAAAGTGATTAGAATAAGCCTTGGGATGCAAAAAATGACGTAAATGTTCAGCCAATGACACAAATGCACTTATTCGATGAACTACATTCCATAAGTACGAAAAGCGATTATAATAAGCCTAGGGATGCACAAAATGACGTCAATGTTAAATTAATGACACAAATGCACTTATTGGATGAACTACATTCCTTAAGTACGAAAAGTGACTAGAATAAGCCTTGGGATGCACAAAATTAAGTAAATGATACATTAATGACACAAACGCGCTTATTAGATGAACTACATTCCTTAAGTACGAAAAGTGATTAGAATAAGACTTGGGATGCACAAAATGACGTAAATGTTAAATTAATGACACAAACGCACTTATTGGATGAACTACATTCCTTAAGTATGGAAAGTGATTAGAATAAGCCTTGGGATGCACAAAATGACGTAAATGTTCATCCAATGACCCAAAACCACTTATTGGATGTACTACATTCCTTAAGTATGAAAAGTGATTAGATTAAGCCTTGGGATGCACAAAATGACGTAAATGTTCATCCAATCACACAAATGCACTTATTGGATGAACTACATTCCATAAGTACGAAAAGTGATTAGAATAAGCCTTGGGATGCACAAAATGACGTAAATGATACATTAACGACACAAACGCGCTTATTAGATGAACTACATTCCTTAAGTACGAAAAGTGATTAGAATAAGCCTTTGGATGCACAAAATGACGTAAATGTTCATCCAATGACACAAATGCATTTATTGGATGAAATACATTCCTAAAGTATGAAAACTGATTAGAATAAGCCTTGGGATGCACAAAATGACTATAAATGTTCATCCAATGACATAAATGCACTTAGTGGATGAACTACATTCCTTAAGTTCGAAAAGTGATTAGAATAAGCCATTGGAGGCACAAAATGACGTAAATGATACATTAATGACAAAAATGCGCTTATTGGATGAACTACATTCCTTAAGTACGAAAAGTGATTATAATAAGCTTTGGGATGCACAAAAGTACGTAAATGTTTACTTAATGACACAAATGCTCTTATTGGATGAACTACATTCCTTAAGCAGGAAAAGTGATTAGAATAAGCCTTGGGATTCACAAAATGACGTAAATGATACATTAATGACAAAAACGCGCTTATTGGATGAACTACATTCCTTAAGTACGAAAAGTGATTAGAATAAGACTTGGGATGCACAAAATGGCGTAAATTTTAAATTAATGACACAAATGCGCTTATTGGATGAACTACATTCCTTAAGTACGAAAAGTGATTAGAATAAGCCTTGGGATACCCAAAATGACGTAAATTTTCATCCAATGACACAAATGCACTTATTGGATGAACTACATTCCTTAAGTACGAAAAGTGATTAGAATAAGCCATGGGTTGCACAAAATGACGTAAATGTTTACTTAATGACACAAATGCTCTTATTGGATGAACTACATTCCTTAAGTAGGAAAAGTAAATACCATAAGCCTTTGGATGCACAAAATGACGTAAATGTTCATCCAATGACAGAAATGCACTTGTTGGATGAACTACATTCCTTCAGTACGAAAAGTTATTAGAATAAGCCATGGGATGAACAAAATGACGTAAATGTTCATCCAACGACACAAATGCACTTATTGGATGAACTAAATTTCTTAAGTACGAAAAGTGATTAGAATAAGCCTTGGGATGCCCAACATGACGTAAATGTTCATCCAATGACACAAATGCACTTATTGGATGAACTACATTCCTTAAGTACGAAAAGTGATTAGAATAAGCCATGGGATGCACAAACTGACGTAAATGTTAAATTAATGACACAAATGCACTTATTTGATGAACTACATTCCTTAAGTACGAAAAGTGATTAGAATAAGCCTTGGGATGCACAAAATGACGTAAATGATACATTAATGACACAAACGCGCTTATTAGATGAACTACATTCCTTAAGTACGAAAAGTGATTAGAATAAGACTTGGGATGCACAAAATGACGTAATTGTTAAATTAATGACACAAACGCGCTTATTGGATGAACTACATTCCTTAAGTACGAAAAGTGATTAGAATAAGCCTTGTGATGCACAAAATGACGTAAATGTTCATCCAATGACACAAATGCACTTAGTGGATGAACTACATTCCTTAAGTTCGAAAAGTGATTAGAATAAGGCATTGGATGCACAAAATGACGTAAATGTTCATCCAATGACACAAATGCACTTATTGGATTAAATACATTCCTTAAGTACGAAAAGTGATTATAATAAGCCTTGGGATGCACAAAATGACGTAAATCTTACATTAATGACACAAACGCGCTTAGTGGATGAACTACATTCCTTAAGTATGAAAAGTGATTAGAATAAGACTTGGGATGCACAAAATGACGTAAATGTTCATTCAACGACACAAATGCACTTATTGGATGAACTACATTCCATAAGTACGAAAAGTGATTAGAATAAGACTTGGGATGCACAAAATGACGTAAATGTTCATCCAACGACACAAATGCACTTATTGGATGAACTACATTCCATAAGTACGAAAAGTGATTAGAATAAGACTTGGGATGCACAAAATGACGTAAATGTTCATCCAACGACACAAATGCACTTATTGGATGAACTACATTCCATAAGTACGAAAAGTGATTAGAATAAGCCTTGGGATGCACAAAATGACGTAAAAGTGAAATTAATGACACAAATGCACTTATTGGTTGAACTACATTCCTTAAGTACGAAAAGTGATTAAAATAAGCCTTTGGATGCACAAAAGGACGTAAATGTTCATCCAATGACACAAATGCATTTATTGGATGAAATACATTCCTAAAGTACGAAAAGTGATTAGAATAAGCCTTGGGATGCACAAAATGACGTAAATGTTAAATTAATGACACAAACGCGCTTATTGGATGAACTACACTCCTTAAGTACGAAAAGTGATTAGAATAAGCCATGGGATGAACAAAATGACGTAAATGTTCATCCAATGACACAAATGCACTTATTGGATGAACTAAATTTCTTAAGTACGAAAAGTGATTAGAATAAGCCTTGGGATGCACAAAATGACGTAAATCATACATTAATGACACAAACGCGCTTATTGGATGAACTACATTCCTTAAGTATGAAAAGTGATTAGAATAAGACTTGGGATGCACAAAATGACGTAAATGTTCATCCAATGACACAAATGCACTTATTGGATGAACTACATTCCATAAGTACGAAAAGTGATTAGAATAAGCCTTGTGGTGCACAAAATGACGTAAGTGTGAAATTAATGACACAAATGCACTTATTCGTGGAACTACACTCCTTAAGTACGAAAAGTGATTAGAATAAGCCTTTGGATGCACAAAATGACGTAAATGTTCATCCAATGACACAAATGCATTTATTGGATGAAATACATTCCTAAAGTACGAAAAGTGATTAGAATAAGCCTTGGGATGCACAAAATGACTATAAATGTTTATCCAATGACACAAATGCACTTCCATTATGAACTACATTCCTTATGTTCGAAAAGTCATTAGAATAAGCCATTGGATGCACAAAATGACGTAAATGTCCATCCAATGACACAAATGCACTTATTGGATTAAATACATTCCTTAAGTACGAAAAGTGATTATAATAAGCCTTGGGATGCACAAAATGACGTAAATGATTACATTAATGACACAAACGCGCTTATTAGATGAACTACATTCCTTAAGTACGAAAAGTGATTAGAATAAGACTTGGGATGCCCAAAATGACGTAAATGTTAAATTAATAACACAAACGCGCTATTGGATGAACTACATTCCTTAAGTATGAAAAGTGATTAGAATAAGCCTTGGGATGCACAAAATGACTTAAATGTTCATCCAATGAACAAATGCACTTATTGAATGAACTACATTCCATAAGTACGAAAAGTGATTAGAATAAGCCTTGGGATGCACAAAATGACGTAAATGATACATTAATGACACAAACGCGCTTATTAGATGAACTACATTCCTTAAGTACGAAAAGTGATTAGAATAAGACTTGGGATGCACAAAATGACGTAAATTTTAAATAAATGACACAAACGCGCTTATTGGATAAACTACATATCTTAAGTACGAAAAGTGATTAGAATAAGCCTTGGGATGCGCAAAATGACGTAAATGTTCATCCAATGACACATTCACTTATTGGATGAACTCTATATCTTAAGTACGAAAAGTGATTAGAATAAGCCATGGGATGAACAAAATGATGTAAATATTCATCCAATGACACAAATGCACTTATTAAATTAACTACATTCCATAAGTACGAAAAGTGATTAGAGTAAGCCTTGGGATGCACAAAATGACGTAAATGTTAAATTAATGACACAAACGCGCTTATTGGATGAACTACATTCCTTAAGGACGAAAAGTGATTAGAATAAGCCTTGGGATGCACAAAATGACGTAAATGTTCATCCAATGACACAAATGCACTTATTGGATGACCTACATTCCATAAGTACAATAAGTGATTAGAATAAGCCTTGGGATGCACAAAATGAGGTAAATGTTCATCCAATGACACAAATGCACTTATTGGATGAACTACATTCCTTCATTACGAAAAGTGATGAGAAAAAGCCTTGGGATGCACAAAATGACGTAAATGTTCATCCAATTACACAAATGCACTTATTGGATGAACTACATTCCATAATTACGAAAAGTGATTACAATAAGCTTTGGAATGCACAAAATGACGTAAATGTTAAACTAATGATACAAATGCACTTATTGGATGAACTACATTCCTTAAGTACGAAAAGTGATTAGAATAAGCCTTGGGATGCACAAAATGACGTAAATGATACATTAATGGCACAAACGCGCTTATTAGATGAACTACATTCCTTAAGTACGAAAAGTGATTAGAATAAGCCTTGGGATGCACAAAAAGACGTAAATGTTCATCCTATGACACAAATGCACTAATTGGATGAACTACATTCCTTAAGTACGAAAAGTGATTAGAATAAGCCTTGGGATGCACAAAATGACGTAAATGATACATTAATGGCAAAAACGCGCTTATTAGATGAACTACATTCCTTAAGTACAAAAAGTGATTAGAATAAGACTTAGGATGCACAAATGGACGTAAATGTTAAATTAATGACACAAACGCACTTATTGGATGAACTACATTCCATAAGTACGAAAAGTGATTAGAATAAGCCTTCGGATACACAAAATGACGTAAATATTAAATTAATGACACAAATGCACTTATTGGATGAACTACATTCCTTAAGTACGAAAAGTGATTAGAATAGGCCTTTGGATGCACAAAATGACGTAAATGTTCATCCTATGACACAAATTGACTTATTGGATGAACTACATTCCTTAAGTACGAAAAGTGATTAGAATAAGCCTTGGGATGCACAAAATGACGTAAATGATACATTAATGGCACAAACGCGCTTATTAGATGAACTACATTCCTTAAGTACGAAAAGTGATTATAATAAGCCTTGGGATGCACAAAATGACGTAAATGTTCATCCAATGACACAAATGCACTTATTGGATGAACTACATTCCTTAAGTACGAAAAGTGATTAGAATAAGCCTTGGGATGCACAAAATGACGTAAATGATACATTAATGGCAAAAACGCGCTTATTAGATGAACTACATTCCTTAAGTACGAAAAGTGATTAGAATAAGCCTTAAGATGCACAAAATGACGTAAATGTTAAATTAATGACACAAACGCCCTTATTGGATGAACTACATTCCCTAGTACGAAAAGTGATTAGAATAAGCCTTGGGATGCACAAAATGACGAAAATATTAATTTAATGACACAAATGCACTTATTAGATGAACTACATTCCTTAAGTACGAAAAGTGATTAGAAAAGGCCTTTGGATGCACAAAATGACGTAAATGTTCATCCAATGACACAAATGCATTTATTGGATGAACTACATTCCTAAAGTACGAAAAGTGATTAGAATAAGCCTTGGGATGCACAAAATGACTATAAATGTTCATCCAATGACACAAATGCACTTATTGAATAAACTACATTCCATAAGTACGAAAAGTTATTAGAATAAGCCTTGGGATGCACAAAATGACGTATATGTTAAACATATGACACAAACGCGCTTATTGGATGAACTACATTCCTTAAGTACGAAAAGTGATTAGAATAAGCCTAGGGATGCACAAAATGACGTAAATGTTAAATTAAGGACACAAATGCACTTATTGGATGAACTACATTCCTTAAGTACGAAAAGTGATTAGAATAAGCCTTGGGATGCACAAAATGACATAAATGATACATTAATGACACAAACGCGCTTATTAGATGAACTACATTCCATAAGTACGAAAAGTGATTAGAATAAGACTTGGGATGCACAAAATGACGTAAATGTTAAATTAATGACACAAACGCGCTTATTGGATGAACTACATTCCTTAAGGACGAAAAGTGATTAGAATAAGCATTGGGATGCACAAAATGACGTAAACGTTCATCCAATGACACAAATGCACTTATTGGATGAACTACATTCCATAAGTACGAAAAGTAATTAGAATAAGCCTTGGGATACACAAAATGACGTAAATGTTAAATTAATGACACAAACCCGCTTATTGGATGAACTACATTTCTTAAGTACGAAAAATGATTAGAATAAGCCTTGGGATCCACAAAATGACGTAAATGTTCATCCAATGACACAAATGCACTTATTGGATGAACTATATTCCTTAAGTACGAAAAGTGATTAGAATAAGCCATGGGATGCACAAAATGACTTAATGTTCATCCAATGACACAAATGCACTTATTGGATGAACTACATTCCTTAAGTACGAAAAGTGATTAAATAAGCATTGGGATGCACAAAATGACTATAAATGTTCATCCAATGACACAAATGCACTTATTGGATGAACTACATTCCTTAAGTACGAAAAGTGATTAGAATAAGCCACGGGATGCACAAAATGACGTAAATGTTCATCCAATGACACAAATGCACTTATTGGATGAAATACATTCCTTAAGTACGAAAAGGGATTATAATAAGCCTTGGGATGCACAAAATGACGTAAATGTTTACTTAATGACACAAATGCACTTATTGGATGAAATACATTCCTTAAGTACGAAAAGTGATTAGAATAAGCCTTGGGATGCACAAAATAACGTAAATGTTCATCCAATGACACAAACGCGCTTATTAGATGAACTACATTCCTTAAGTACGAAAAGTGATTAGAATAAGGCTTGGGATGCACAAAATGACGTAGATGATACATTAATGACAAAAACGCGCTTATTTGATGAACTACATTCCTTAAGTACGAAAAATGATTAGAATAAGACTTGGGATGCACAAAATGACGTAAATGTTAAATTAATGACACAAACGCGCTTATTGGATGAACTACATTCCATAAGTACGAAAAGTGATAAGAATAAGCCTTTGGATGCCCAAAATGATGTAAATATTAAATTAATGACACAAACACGCTTATTGGATGAACTACATTCCTTAAGTACAAAAAGTGATTAGAATAAGCCTTGGGATGAACAAAATGACGTAAATGTTCATCCAATGACAGAAATGCACTTATTGGATGAACTACATTCCTTAAGTATGAAAAGTGATTAGAATAAGCCATGGAATGAACAAAATGACGTAAATGTTCATCCAATGACACAACTGCACTTATTGGATAAACTACATTCCATAAGTACGAAAAGTTATTATAATAACTCTTGGGCTGCACAAAATGACGTAAATGTTAAATTAATGACACAAACGCGCTTATTGGATGAACTACATTCCTTAAGTACGAAAAGTGATTAGAATAAGCCATGGGATGAACAAAATGACGTAAATGTTCATCCAATGACACAAATGGACTTATTAGATGAACTACATTCCTTAAGTTAGAAAAGTGATTAGAATAAGCCTTGGGATGCACAAAATGACGTAGATGATACATTAATGACAAAAACGCGCTTATTTGATGAACTACATTCCTTAAGTACGAAAAATGATTAGAATAAGACTTGGGATGCACAAAATGACGTAAATGTTAAATTAATGACACAAACGCGCTTATTGGATGAACTACATTCCATAAGTACGAAAAGTGATAAGAATAAGCCTTTGGATGCCCAAAATGATGTAAATATTAAATTAATGACACAAACACGCTTATTGGATGAACTACATTCCTTAAGTACAAAAAGTGATTAGAATAAGCCTTGGGATGAACAAAATGACGTAAATGTTCATCCAATGACAGAAATGCACTTATTGGATGAACTACATTCCTTAAGTATGAAAAGTGATTAGAATAAGCCATGGAATGAACAAAATGACGTAAATGTTCATCCAATGACACAACTGCACTTATTGGATAAACTACATTCCATAAGTACGAAAAGTTATTATAATAACTCTTGGGCTGCACAAAATGACGTAAATGTTAAATTAATGACACAAACGCGCTTATTGGATGAACTACATTCCTTAAGTACGAAAAGTGATTAGAATAAGCCATGGGATGAACAAAATGACGTAAATGTTCATCCAATGACACAAATGGACTTATTAGATGAACTACATTCCTTAAGTACGAAAAGTGATTATAATAAGCCTTGGGATGCACAAAATGACGTAAATGTTCATCCTATGACACAAATGCACTTATTGGATTAAATACATTCCTTAAGTACGAAAAGCGATTATAATAAGCCTTGGGATGCAGAAAATGACGTAAATGTTTACTTAATGACACAAGTGCTCTTATTGGATGAACTACATTCCTTTAGTACGAAAAGTGATTAGAATAAGCCAATGGATGCACAAAATGACGTCAATGTTCATCCAATGACACAAATGCACTTATTGGATGAAATACATTCCTTAAGTACGAAAAGCGATTATAATAAGCCTTGGGATGCACAAAATGACGTAAATGTTTACTTAATGACACAAATGCTCTTATTGGATGAACTACATTCCTTTAGTACGAAAAGTGATTAGAATAAGCCATGGGATGCACAAAATGATGTAAATATTCATCCAATGACACAAATGCACTTATTGAATAAACTACATTCGATAAGTACGAAAAGTGATTAGAATAAGCCTTGGGATGCATAAAATGACGTAAATGTTAAATTAATGACACAAACGCGCTTATTGGATGAACTACATTCCTTAAGTACGAAAAGTGATTATAATAAGCCTTTGGATGCACAAAATGACGTAAATGTTCATCCTATGACACAAATTGACTTATTGGATGAACTACATTCCTTAAGTACGAAAAGTGATTAGAATAAGCCTAGGGATGCACAAAATGACATAAATGATACATTAATGGCACAAACGCGCTTATTAGATGAACTACATTCCTTAAGTACGAAAAGTGATTAGAATAAGCCTTGGGATGCACAAAACGACGTAAATATTAAATTAATGACAGAAATGCACTTATTGGATGAACTACATTCCTTAAGTACGAAAAGTGATTAGAATAGGCCTTTGGATGCACAAAATGACGTAAATATTCATCCTATGACACAAATTGACTTATTGGATGAACTACATTCCTTAAGTACGAAAAGTGATTAGAATAAGCCTTGGGATGCACAAAATGACGTAAATGATACATTAATGGCACAAACGCGCTTATTAGATGAACTACATTCCTTAAGTACGAAAAGTGATTATAATAAGCCTTGGGATGCACAAAATGACTATAAATGTTCATCCAATGACACAAATGCACTTATTGAATAAACTACATTCCATAAGTACGAAAAGTTATTAGAATAAGCCTTGGGATGCACAAAATGACGTATATGTTAAACATATGACACAAACGCGCTTATTGGATGAACTACATTCCTTAAGTACGAAAAGTGATTAGAATAAGCCTAGGGATGCACAAAGTGACGTAAATGTTAAATTAATGACACAAATGCACTTATTGGATGAACTACATTCCTTAAGTACGAAAAGTGATTAGAATAGGCCTTTGGATGCACAAAATGACGTAAATGTTCATCCTATGACACAAATTGACTTATTGGATGAACTACATTCCTTAAGTACGAAAAGTGATTAGAATAAGCCTTGGGATGCACAAAATGACGTAAATGATACATTAATGGCACAAACGCGCTTATTAGATGAACTACATTCCTTAAGTACGAAAAGTGATTATAATAAGCCTTGGGATGCACAAAATGACGTAAATGTTCATCTTATGACACAAATGCACTTATTGGATGAACAACATTCCTTAAGTACGAAAAGTGATTAGAATAAGCCTTGGGATGCACAAAATGACGTAAATGTTCATCCAATGACACAAATGCACTTATTGGATGAACTACATTCCTTAAGTACGAAAAGTGATTAGAATAAGCCTTGGGATGCACAAAAAGACGTAAACGTTCATCCTATGACACAAATGCACTAATTGGATGAACTACATTCCTTAAGTACAAAAAGTGATTAGAATAAGCCTTGGGATGCACAAAATGACGTAAATGATACATTAATGGCACAAACGCGCTTATTAGATGAACTACATTCCTTAAGTACGAAAAGTGATTAGAATAAGACTTGGGATGCACAAAATGACGTAAATGTTAAATTAATGACACAAACGCGCTTATTGGATGAACTACATTCCACAAGTACGAAAAATGATTAGAATAAGCCTTGGGATGCACAAAATGACGTAAATATTAAATTAATGACACAAATGCACTTATTGGATGAACTACATTCCTTAATTACGAAAAGTGATTAGAATCGGCCTTTGGATGCACAAAATGACGTAAATGTTCATCCTATGACACAAATGAACTTATCGGATGAACTACATTCCTTAAGTACGAAAAGTGATTAGAATAAGCCTTGGGATGCACAAAATGACGTAAATGTTCATCCTATGACACAAATGCACTTATTGGATGAACTACATTCCTTAAGTACGAAAAGTGATTAGAATTAGCCTTGGGATGCACAAAATGACATAAATATTAAATTAATGACACAAATGCACTTATTGGATTAACTACATTCCTTAAGTACGAAAAGTGATTAGAATAAGCATTTGGATGCACAAAATGACGTAAATGTTCATCCTATGACACAAATGCACTTATTGGATGAACTACATTCCTTAAATACGAAAAGTGATTAGAATAAGCCTTGGGATGCACAAAATGACGTAAATGATACATTAATGGCACAAACGTGCTTATTAGATGAACTACATTTCTTAAGTTCGATAAGTGATTAGAATAAGCCTTGGGATGCATAAAATGACGTAAATGTTAAATTAATGACACAAACGCGCTTATTGGATGAACTACATTCCATAAGTACGAAAAGTGATTAGAATAAGGCTTGGGATGCACAAAATGACGTAAATGTTCATCCTATTACACAAATGCACTTATTGGATGAACTACATTCCTTAAGTATGAAAAGTGATTAGAATTAGCCTTGGGATGCACAAAATGACGTAAATGATACATTAATGACAAAAACGCGCTTATTAGATGATCTACATTCCTTAAGTACGAAAAGTGATTAGAATAAGACTTAGGATGCACAAAATGACGTAAATGTTCATCCTATGACACAAATGCACTTATTGGATGAACTACATTCCTTAAGTACGAAAAGTGATTAGAATTAGCCTTGGGATGCACAAAATGACGTAAATATTAAATTAATGACACAAATGCACTTATTGGATGAACTACATTCCTTAGGTACGAAAAGTGATTAGAATAAGCCTTGGGATGCACAAAATGACGTAAATCTTACATTAGTGAAACAAACGCGCTTATTGGATGAACTAATTTCTTACGTACGAAAAGTGAATAGAATAAGACTTGGGATGCACAAAATGACGTAAATGTTAAATTCATGACACAAACGCGCTTATTGGATGAACTACATTCCTTAAGTACGAAAAGTGATTAGAATAAGCCTTGGGATGAAAAAATCACGTAAATGTTCATCCAATGACACAAATGCACTTATTGGAAGAACTATATTCCTTAGGTACGAAAAGTGATTAGAATAAGCCTTTCGATGCACAAAATGATGTAAATATTCATCAAATGACACAAATGCACTTATTGGATGAACTACATTCCTTAAGTACGAAAAGTGATTAGAATAAGCCATGGGATGCATAAAAAGATGTAAATACTCATCCAATGACTCAAATGCACTTATTGAATAAACTACATTCCTTAAGTACGAAAAGTGATTAGAATAAGCCTTAAGATGCACAAAATGATGTAAATGTTCATCCAATGACACAAATGCACTTATTGGATGAACTACATTCCTTCAGTACGAAAAGTGATTAGAATAAGACTTGGGATGCACAAAATGACGTAAATGTTAAATTAATGACATAAACGCGCTTATTGCATGAACTACATTCCTTAAGTACGAAAAGTGATTAGAATAAGCCTTGGGATGAACAAAATGACGTAAATGTTAATCCAATGACACAAATGCACTTATTGGAAGAACTACATTCCTTAGGTACGAAAAGTGATTAGAATAAGCCTTTCGATGCACAAAATAACGTAAATCTTACATTAGTGAAACAAACGCGCTTATTGGATGAACTACATTCCTTACGTACGAAAAGTGAATAGAATAAGACTTGGGATGCACAAAATGACGTATACGTTAAATTAATGACATAAACGCGCTTATTGGATGAACTACATTCCTTAAGTATGAAAAATGATTAGAATAAGCCTTGGGATGAACAAAATGACGTAAATGTTCATCCAATGACACAAATGCACTTATTGGAGGAACTACATTCCTTAAGTACGAAAAGTGATTAGAATAAGCCTTGGGATGCACAAAATGACGTAAATATTACATTAACGACACAAACGCGTTTATTGGATGAACTACATTCCTTACGTACGAAAAGTGAATAGAATATGACTTGGGATGCACAAAATGACGTAAATGTTCATCCAATGACACAAATGCACTTATTGGATGAACTACATTCCATAAGTACGAAAAGTGATTGGAATAAGCCTTGGGATGCACAAAATAACGTAAATGTAAAATTAATGACACAAATGCACTCATTGGATGAACTACATTCCTTATGTCTGAAAAGTGATTAGAATAAGCCTTGGGATGGACAAAATCACGTAAATGTTCATCCAATGACATAAATGCACTTATTGGATGAACTACATTCCATAAGTACGAAAAGTGATTAGAATAAGCCTTGAGATGCACAAAATGACGTAATTGTTAAATTAATGACACAAATGCACTTATTGGATGTACTACATTCCTTTAGTACGAAAAGTGATTAGAATAAACCTTGGGATGCACAAAACGACGTAAATGTTCATCCAATGACACAAATGCACTTATTGGATGAACTACATTCCTTAAGTACGAAAAGTGATTAGAATAAGCCATGGGATGCACAAAATGACGTAGATAATCATCCAATGACACAAATGCACTTATTGGATGAACTACATTCCTTAAGTACGAAAAGTGATTAGAATAAGCCTTGGGATGCACAAAATAACTTAAATGTTCATCCATGACACAAATGCACTTTTTGGATGAACTACATTCCTTAGGTACGAAAAGTGATTAGAATAAGCCTTGGGATGCACAAAATGACGTAAATCTTACATTAGTGAAACAAACGCGCTTATTGGATGAACTAATTTCTTACGTACGAAAAGTGAATAGAATAAGACTTGGGATGCACAAAATGACGTAAATGTTAAATTCATGACACAAACGCGCTTATTGGATGAACTAAATTCCTTAAGTACGAAAAGTGATTAGAATAAGCCTTGGGATGCACAAAATGACGTAAATGTTCATCCAATGATACAAATGCACTTATTGGATGAATTAAATTCCTTAAGTACGAAAAGTGATTAGAATAAGCCTTAAGATGCACAAAATGATGTAAATATTCATCCAATGACACAAATGCACTTATTGGATGAACTACATTCCTTAAGTACGAAAAGTGATTAGAATAAGCCATGGGATGCATAAAAAGATGTAAATACTCATCCAATGACTCAAATGCACTTATTGAATAAACTACATTCCATAAGTACGAAAAGTGATTAGAATAAGCCTTGGGATACACAAAATGACGTAAATGTTAAATTAATAACACAAACGCGCTTATTGGATGAACTACATTCCTTAAGTACCAAAAGTGATTAGAATAAGCATTAGGATGCACAAAATGAAGTAAATGTTACATTAATGACACAAACGCGCTTATTAGATGAACTACATTCCTTAAGTACGAAAAGTGATTAGAATAAGACTTGGGATGCACAAAATGACCTAAATGTTCATCCAATGACACAAATGCACTTATTGGATGAACTACAATCCTTAAGAACGAAAAGTGATTAGAATAAGCCTTGGGATGCACAAAATGACGTAAATCTTCATCCAATGACACAAATGCACTTATTGGATGAATAAATTCCTTAAGTAAGAAAAGTGATTATAATAAGCCTTGGGATGCACAAAATGACGTAAATGTTAAATTAATGACACAAATGCACTCATTGGATGAACTACATTCCTTATGTCTGAAAAGTCATTAGAATAAGCCTTGGGATGCACAAAACGATGTAAATGTTCATCCAATGACACAAATGCACTTATTGGATGAACTACATTCCTTAAGTCTGAAAAGTGATTAGAATAAGCCTTGGGATGCACAAAATTATGTAGATAATCATCCAATGACATAAATGCACTTATTGGATAAAATACACAAATGCACTTATTACACAAATGCACAAAAAGTGATTATAATAAGCCTTGAGATGCACAAAATGACATAAATGTTTACTTAATGCCACAAATGCTCTTATTGGATGAACTACATTCCATAAGTACGAAAAGTGATTAGAATAAGCCTTGGGATGCACAAAATGACTTAAATGTTCATCCAATGAAACAAATGCACTTATTGGATGAACTACATTCCCTAAGTACGAAAAGTGATTAGAATAAGCCTTGGGATGCACAAAATGACGTAAATGTTAAATTAATGACACAAACCCGCTTATTGAATGAAATACATTCCTTAAGTACGAAAAGTGATTCGAATAAGCCTTAGGATGCACAAAATGACGTAAATGTTCATCCAATGACACAAATTGACTTATTGGATGAACTACATTCCTTAAGTACGACAAGTGATTAGAATAAACCTTGGGATGCACAAAATGACGTAAATGTTACATTCATGACACAAACGCGCTTATTGGATGAACTACATTTCTTAAGTACGAAAAGTGATTAGAATAAGATTTGGGATGCACAAAATGACATAAATGTTAAATTAATGACACAAACGCGCTTATTGGATGAACTACATTCCTTAAGTACGAAAAGTGATTAGAATAAGCCTTGGGATGAACAAAATGACGTAAATGTTCATCCAATGACACAAATGCACTTATTGGATGAACTACATTCCTTAAGTACGAAAAGTGATTAGAATAAACCTTGTGAGGCACAAAATGACGTAAATGATACATTAATGACACAAACGCGCTTATTAGATGTACTACATTCCTTACGTACGAAAAGTGAATAGAGTAAGACTTGGGATGCACAAAATGACGTAAATGTTCATCCAATGACACAAATGCACTTGTTGGATGAACTACATTCCATAAGTACGAAAAGTGATTAGAATAAGCCTTGGGATGCACAAAATGACGTAAATGTTAAATTAATGACACAAATGCACTTATTGGATGAACTACATTCCTTTAGTACGAAAAGTGATTAGAATAAGCCTTGGGATGCACAAAACGAAGTAAATGTTCATCCAATGACACAAATTCACTTATTGGATGAACTACATTCCTAAAGTACGAAAAGTGATTAGAATAAGCCTTGGGATGCACAAAATGACTATAAATGTTCATCCAATGCACAAATGCACTTATTGGATGAACTACATTCCTTAAGTACGAAAATTGATTAGAATAAGCCATGGGATGCACAAAATGACGTAAATAATCATCCAATGACACAAATGCACTTATTGGATGAACTACATTCCTTAAGTATGAAAAGTGATAAGAATAAGCCTTGGGATGCACAAAATGACGTAAATGTTCATCCAATAACACAAATGCACTTATTGGATGAAGTACATTCCATAAGTACGAAAAGTGATTAGAATAAGGCTTGGGATGCATAAAATGACGTAAATGTTAAATTATTGACACAAATGCTCTTATTGGATGAACTACATTCCTTAAGTACGAAAAGTGATTAGAATAAGCTTCGGGATCCACAAAATGACGTAAATGTTCATCCAATGACACAAATGCACTTATTCGATGAACTACATTCCTTAAGTACGAAAAGTGATTAGAATAAGCTTGGGACGTACAAAGTGACGTAAATGTTCATCCAATGACACAAAGGCGCTTATTGAATAAACTACATTCCATAAGTACGAAAAGTGATTAGAATAAGCCTTGGGATGCACAAAATGATGTAAATGTTAAATTAATGACATAAATGCGCTTATTGGATGACCTACATTCCTTAAGTACGAAAAGTGATTAGAATAAGCCTTGGGATGAACAAAATGACGTAAATGTTCATCCAGGGACACAAATGCACTTATTGGATGAAGTACATTCCTTAAGTACGAAAAGTGATTAGAATATGCCTTGGGATGAACAAAATGACGTAAATGTTCATCCAATGACACAAATGCACTTATTGGATGAACTAATTTCCTTAAGTACGAAAAATTTTTACAATAAGCCTGAGGATGCACAAAATGACGTAAATGTTAAATTAATGACCCAAACGCGCTTATTGGATGAACTACATTCCTTAAGTACGAAAAGTGATTAGAATAAAACTTCGGATGCACAAAATAACGTAAATGTTCATCCAATGACACAAACACGCTTATTGATTAAACTACATTCCATAAGTACGAAAAGTGATTAGAAAAAGCCTTGGGATGCACAAAATGACGTAAATATTCATCTAATGACAGAAACGCGCTTATTGGATGAACTACATTCCTTAAGTACGAAAAGTGATTAGAATAAGCCTTGGGATGCACAAAATGACGTAAATGTTCATCCAATGACACAAATATACTTAGTGGATGAACTACATTCCTTAAGTACGAAAAGTGATTAGAATAAGCCTTGGGATGCACAAAATGACGTAAATGTTAAATTAATGACACAAATGCTCTTATTGGATGAACTACATTCCTTAAGTACGAAAAATGATTAGAATAAGCCTTGGGATGCACAAAATGACGTAAATGATACATTAATGTCACAAACGCGCTTATTAGATGAACTACATTCCTTAAGTACGAAAAGTGATTAGAATAAGACTTGGGATGCACAAAATGACGTAAATGTTAAATTAATGACACAAACACGCTTATTGGATGAACTACATTCCTTAAGTACGAAAAGTGATTAGAATAAGCCTTCGGATGCACAAAATGACGTAAATGTTCATCCAATGACACAAATGCACTTATTGGATGAACTACATTCCTTAAGTACGAAAAATGATTAGAATAAGCCTTTGGAAGCACGAAATGACGTAAATGTTCATCCAATGACACAAACGCGCTTATTGAATAAACTACATTCGATAAGTACGAAAAGTGATTAGAATAAGCCTTGGGATGCAAAAAATGAAGTAAATCTTAAATTAATGACACAAACGCGCTTATTGGATGAACTACTTTCCTTACGTAGGTAAAGTGATTATAATAAGACTTGGGATGCACAAAATGACGTAAATTTTCATCCAATGACACAAATGCACTTATTGGATGAACTACATTCCATAAGTACGAAAAGTGATTAGAATAAGCCTTGGGAAGCACAAAATGACGTAAATGTTAAATTAATGACCCAAACCCGTTTATTGGATGAGCTACATTTCTTAAGTATGAAAAGAAAATAGAATAAGCCGTGTGATGCACAAAATGACGTAAATGTTCATCCAATGACACAAATGCACTTATTGGATGAACTACATTCCTTAAGTACGAAAAGTGATTGGAATAAGCCTTGGGATGAACAAAATGACGTAAATGTTCATCCAATGACACAAATGCACTTATTGGATGAACTACATTCCTTAAGTACGAAAAGTGATTAGAATAAGCCTTAGGATGCACAAAATGACGTAAATGATAAATTAATGCCCCAAACGCGCTTATTGGATGAACTACATTCCTTAAGTACGAAAAGTGATTAGAATAAGCCTTCGGATGCACAAAATGACGAAAATGTTCATCCAATGACACAAACACGCTTATTGATTGAACTACATTCCATAAGTACGAAAAGTGATTAGAAAAAGCCTTGGGATGCACAAAATGACGTAAATATTCTTCCAATAACTTAAACGCGCTAATTGGATGAACTACATTCCTTAAGTACGAAAAGTGATTAGAATAAGCCTTGGGATGCACAAAATGACGTAAATCTTACATTAATGACACAAACGCGCTTATTGGATGAACAACATTCCTTAAGTACGAAAAGTGATTAGAATAAGCCTTGGGATGCACAAAATGACGTAAATGTTCATCCAATGACAAAAACGCGCTAATTGAATAAACTATATTCCATAAGTACGAAAAGTGATTAGAATATGCCTTGGGATGCAGAAAATGATGTAAATGTTAAATTAATGACACAAATGCGCTTATTGGATGAACTACATTGCTTAAGTACGAAAAGTGATTAGAATAAGCCTTGGGATGCACAAAATGACACAAATGTTCATCCAATGACACAAATGCACTTATTGGATGAACTACATTCCTTAAGTACGAAAAGTGATTACAATAAGCCTTTGGAAGCACAAAATGACGTAAATGTTCATCCAATGACACAAACGCGCTTATTGAATAAACTACATTCCATAAGTACGAAAAGTGATTAGAATAAGCCTTGGGATGCAAAAAATGATGTAAATGTTACAAACGCCCTTATTGGATGAACTACTTTCCTTACGTACGAAAAGTGATAAGAATAAGCCTTGGGATGAACAAAATGACGTTAATGTTCATCCAATGACACAAATGCGGTTATTGGATGAACTACATTCCATAAGTACGAAAAGTGATTACAATATGGCTTGGGATGCACAAAATGACGTGAATGTTACATTAATGACACAAACGCGCTTATTGGATGAACTATATTTCTTAAGTAGGAAAAGTGAATATAATAAGACTTGGGATGCACAAAATGACGTAAATGTTCATCCAATGACACAAATGCACTTATTGGATGAACTAAATTCCTTAAGTACGAAAAATGATTACAATAAGCCTGAGGATGCACAAAATGACGTAAATGTTAAATTAATGACCCAAACGCGCTTATTGGATGAACTACATTCCTTAAGTACGAAAAGTGATTAGAAAAAGCCTTGGGATGCACAAAATGACGTAAATATTCATCTAATGAGAGAAACGCGCTTATTGGATGAACTACATTCCTTAAGTACGAAAAGTGATTAGAATAAGCCTTGGGATGCACAAAATGACGTAAATGTTCATCCAATGACACAAATGCACTTATTGGATGAACTACATTCCTTAAGTACGAAAAGTGATTAGAATAAGCCTTGGGAAGCACAAAATGACGTAAATGTTCATCCAATGACACAAACGCGCTTATTGAATAAACTACATTCCATAAGTACGAAAAGTGATTAGAATAAGCCTTGGGATGCAGAAAATGATGTAAATGTTAAATTAATGACACAAACACGCTTATTGGATGAACTACATTCCTTAGGTACGGAAAGTTATAAGAATAAGCCTTAGGATGAACAAAATGACGTAAATGTTCATCCAATGACACAAATGCACCTATTGGATGAACTACACTCCATAAGTACGAAAAGTGATTACAATAAGGATTGGGATGCACAAAATGACGTAAATGTTACATTAATGACCCAAACGCGCTTATTGGATAAACTACATTCCTTAAGTACGAAAAGTGATTATAATAAGACTTGGGAAGCACAAAATGACGTAAATGTTAAATTAATGACACAAACGCGCTTATTGGATGAACTACATTCCTTAAGTACGAAAAGTGATTAGAATAAGCCTTCGGATGCACAAAATGACGTAAATGTTCATCCAATGACACAAATGCACTTATTGGAT
>JBBPBO010000001.1:48620526-48634335 GCA_037974295.1 Cicer cuneatum
GTAAATGTTAAATTAATGACACAAACGCGCTTATTGGATGAACTACATTCCTTAAGTACGAAAAGTGATTAGAATAAGCCTTCGGATGCACAAAATGACGTAAATGTTCATCCAATGACACAAATGCACTTATTGGATTAAATACATTCCTTAAGTACGAAAAGTGATTATAATAAGCCTTGGGATGCACAAAATGACGTAAATGTTTACTTAATGACACAAACGCCCTTATTGGATGAACTACATTCCTGAAGTACAAAAAGTGATTAGAATAAGCCTTGGAATGCACAAAGTGACGTAAATATTCATCGAATGACACAAAGGCGCTTATTGAATAAACTACATGCCATAAGTACGAAAAGTGATTAGAATAAGCCTTGGGATGCACAGAATGACGTAAATGTTAAATTAATGACACAAACGCGCTTATTGGATGAACTACATTCCTTAAATACGAAAAGTGATTAGAATAAGCCTTGGGATGAATAAAATGACGTAAATGTTCATCCAATGACACAAATGCACTTATTGGATGAACTACATTCATTAAGTACGAAAAGTGATTAGAATAAGCCTTAGGATGCACAAAATGACGTAAATCTTACATTAATGACACAAACGCGCTTATTGCATGAACTACATTCCTTAAGTACGAAAAGTGATTATAATAAGACTTGGGATGCACAAAATGACGTAAATGTTCATCCAATGACACAAATGCACTTATTGGATGAACTACATTCCCTAAGTACAAAAAGTGATGACAATAAGCCTTGGGATGCAAAAAATGACGTAAATGTTAAATTAATGACACAAATGCTCTTATTGGATGAGCTACATTCCTTAAGTACGAAAAATGAGTAGAATAAGCCTTGGGATGCACAAAATGACGTAAATGATACATTAATGACACAAACGCGCTTATTAGATGAACAACATTCCTTAAGTACGAAAAGTGATTAGAATAAGACTTGGGATGCACAAAATGACGTAAATGTTAAATTAATGACACAAACACGCTTATTGGATGAACTACATTCCTTAAGTACGAAAAGTGATTAGAATAAGCCTTTGGAAGCACAAAATGACGTAAATGTTCATCCAATGACACAAATGCACTTATTGGATGAACTACATTCCTTAAGTACGAAAAGTGATTAGAATAAGCCTTTGGAAGCACAAAATGACGTAAATGTTCATCCAATGACACAAACGCGCTTATTGAATAAACTACATTCCATAAGTACGAAAAGTGATTAGAATAAGCCTTGGGATGCAAAAAATGACGTAAATGTTAAATTAATGACACAAACACGTTTATTGGATGAACTACATTCCTTAAGTACGAAAAGTGATTAGAATAAGCCTTCGGATGCACAAAATGACGTAAATGTTCATCCAATGACACAAATGCACTTATTGGATGAACTACATTCCTTAAGTACGAAAAGTGATTAGAATAAGCCTTTGGAAGCACAAAATGACGTAAATGTTCATCCAATGACACAAACGCGCTTATTGAATAAACTACTTTCGATAAGTACGAAAAGTGATTAGAATAAGCCTTGGGATGCAAAAAATGAAGTAAATCTTAAATTAATGACACAAACGCGCTTATTGGATGAACTACTTTCCTTACGTAGGTAAAGTGATTATAATAAGACTTGGGATGCACAAAATGACGTAAATTTTCATCCAATGACACAAATGCACTTATTGGATGAACTACATTCCATAAGTACGAAAAGTGATTAGAATAAACCTTGGGAAGCACAAAATGACGTAAATGTTAAATTAATGACCCAAACCCGCTTATTGGATGAGCTACATTTCTTAAGTATGAAAAGAAAATAGAATAAGCCGTGTGATGCACAAAATGACGTAAATGTTCATCCAATGACACAAATGCACTTATTGGATGAACTACATTCCTTAAGTACGAAAAGTGATTGGAATAAGCCTTGGGATGAACAAAATGACGTAAATGTTCATCCAATGACACAAATGCACTTATTGGATGAACTACATTCCTTAAGTACGAAAAGTGATTAGAATAAGCCTTAGGATGCACAAAATGACGTAAATGATAAATTAATGACCCAAACGCGCTTATTGGATGAACTACATTCCTTAAGTACGAAAAGTGATTAGAATAAGCCTTCGGATGCACAAAATGACGAAAATGTTCATCCAATGACACAAACACGCTTATTGATTGAACTACATTCCATAAGTACGAAAAGTGATTAGAAAAAGCCTTGGGATGCACAAAATGACGTAAATATTCTTCCAATAACTTAAACGCGCTAATTGGATGAACTACATTCCTTAAGTACGAAAAGTGATTAGAATAAGCCTTGGGATGCACAAAATGACGTAAATCTTACATTAATGACACAAACGCGCTTATTGGATGAACAACATTCCTTAAGTACGAAAAGTGATTAGAATAAGCCTTGGGATGCACAAAATGACGTAAATGTTCATCCAATGACAAAAACGCGCTAATTGAATAAACTATATTCCATAAGTACGAAAAGTGATTAGAATATGCCTTGGGATGCAGAAAATGATGTAAATGTTAAATTAATGACACAAATGCGCTTATTGGATGAACTACATTGCTTAAGTACGAAAAGTGATTAGAATAAGCCTTGGGATGCACAAAATGACACAAATGTTCATCCAATGACACAAATGCACTTATTGGATGAACTACATTCCTTAAGTACGAAAAGTGATTACAATAAGCCTTTGGAAGCACAAAATGACGTAAATGTTCATCCAATGACACAAACGCGCTTATTGAATAAACTACATTCCATAAGTACGAAAAGTGATTAGAATAAGCCTTGGGATGCAAAAAATGATGTAAATGTTACAAACGCCCTTATTGGATGAACTACTTTCCTTACGTACGAAAAGTGATAAGAATAAGCCTTGGGATGAACAAAATGACGTTAATGTTCATCCAATGACACAAATGCGGTTATTGGATGAACTACATTCCATAAGTACGAAAAGTGATTACAATATGGCTTGGGATGCACAAAATGACGTGAATGTTACATTAATGACACAAACGCGCTTATTGGATGAACTATATTTCTTAAGTAGGAAAAGTGAATATAATAAGACTTGGGATGCACAAAATGACGTAAATGTTCATCCAATGACACAAATGCACTTATTGGATGAACTAAATTCCTTAAGTACGAAAAATGATTACAATAAGCCTGAGGATGCACAAAATGACGTAAATGTTAAATTAATGACCCAAACGCGCTTATTGGATGAACTACATTCCTTAAGTACGAAAAGTGATTAGAATAAGCCTTTGGAAGCACAAAATGACGTAAATGTTCATCCAATGACACAAATGCACTTATTGGATGAACTACATTCCTTAAGTACGAAAAGTGATTAGAATAAGCCTTTGGAAGCACAAAATGACGTAAATGTTCATCCAATGACACAAACGCGCTTATTGAATAAACTACATTCCATAAGTACGAAAAGTGATTAGAATAAGCCTTGGGATGCAAAAAATGACGTAAATGTTAAATTAATGACACAAACACGTTTATTGGATGAACTACATTCCTTAAGTACGAAAAGTGATTAGAATAAGCCTTCGGATGCACAAAATGACGTAAATGTTCATCCAATGACACAAATGCACTTATTGGATGAACTACATTCCTTAAGTACGAAAAGTGATTAGAATAAGCCTTTGGAAGCACAAAATGACGTAAATGTTCATCCAATGACACAAACGCGCTTATTGAATAAACTACTTTCGATAAGTACGAAAAGTGATTAGAATAAGCCTTGGGATGCAAAAAATGAAGTAAATCTTAAATTAATGACACAAACGCGCTTATTGGATGAACTACTTTCCTTACGTAGGTAAAGTGATTATAATAAGACTTGGGATGCACAAAATGACGTAAATTTTCATCCAATGACACAAATGCACTTATTGGATGAACTACATTCCATAAGTACGAAAAGTGATTAGAATAAACCTTGGGAAGCACAAAATGACGTAAATGTTAAATTAATGACCCAAACCCGCTTATTGGATGAGCTACATTTCTTAAGTATGAAAAGAAAATAGAATAAGCCGTGTGATGCACAAAATGACGTAAATGTTCATCCAATGACACAAATGCACTTATTGGATGAACTACATTCCTTAAGTACGAAAAGTGATTGGAATAAGCCTTGGGATGAACAAAATGACGTAAATGTTCATCCAATGACACAAATGCACTTATTGGATGAACTACATTCCTTAAGTACGAAAAGTGATTAGAATAAGCCTTAGGATGCACAAAATGACGTAAATGATAAATTAATGCCCCAAACGCGCTTATTGGATGAACTACATTCCTTAAGTACGAAAAGTGATTAGAATAAGCCTTCGGATGCACAAAATGACGAAAATGTTCATCCAATGACACAAACACGCTTATTGATTGAACTACATTCCATAAGTACGAAAAGTGATTAGAAAAAGCCTTGGGATGCACAAAATGACGTAAATATTCTTCCAATAACTTAAACGCGCTAATTGGATGAACTACATTCCTTAAGTACGAAAAGTGATTAGAATAAGCCTTGGGATGCACAAAATGACGTAAATCTTACATTAATGACACAAACGCGCTTATTGGATGAACAACATTCCTTAAGTACGAAAAGTGATTAGAATAAGCCTTGGGATGCACAAAATGACGTAAATGTTCATCCAATGACAAAAACGCGCTAATTGAATAAACTATATTCCATAAGTACGAAAAGTGATTAGAATATGCCTTGGGATGCAGAAAATGATGTAAATGTTAAATTAATGACACAAATGCGCTTATTGGATGAACTACATTGCTTAAGTACGAAAAGTGATTAGAATAAGCCTTGGGATGCACAAAATGACACAAATGTTCATCCAATGACACAAATGCACTTATTGGATGAACTACATTCCTTAAGTACGAAAAGTGATTACAATAAGCCTTTGGAAGCACAAAATGACGTAAATGTTCATCCAATGACACAAACGCGCTTATTGAATAAACTACATTCCATAAGTACGAAAAGTGATTAGAATAAGCCTTGGGATGCAAAAAATGAAGTAAATGTTAAATTAATGACACAAACGCCCTTATTGGATGAACTACTTTCCTTACGTACGAAAAGTGATAAGAATAAGCCTTGGGATGAACAAAATGACGTTAATGTTCATCCAATGACACAAATGCGGTTATTGGATGAACTACATTCCATAAGTACGAAAAGTGATTACAATATGGCTTGGGATGCACAAAATGACGTGAATGTTACATTAATGACACAAACGCGCTTATTGGATGAACTATATTTCTTAAGTAGGAAAAGTGAATATAATAAGACTTGGGATGCACAAAATGACGTAAATGTTCATCCAATGACACAAATGCACTTATTGGATGAACTAAATTCCTTAAGTACGAAAAATGATTACAATAAGCCTGAGGATGCACAAAATGACGTAAATGTTAAATTAATGACCCAAACGCGCTTATTGGATGAACTACATTCCTTAAGTACGAAAAGTGATTAGAATAAGCCTTTGGAAGCACAAAATGACGTAAATGTTCATCCAATGACACAAATGCACTTATTGGATGAACTACATTCCTTAAGTACGAAAAGTGATTAGAATAAGCCTTTGGAAGCACAAAATGACGTAAATGTTCATCCAATGACACAAACGCGCTTATTGAATAAACTACATTCTATAAGTACGAAAAGTGATTACAATAAGGATTGGGATGCACAAAATGACGTAAATGTTACATTAATGACACAAACACGCTTATTGGATGAACTACATTCCTTAAGTACGAAAAGTGATTAGAATAAGCCTTTGGAAGCACAAAATGACGTAAATGTTCATCCAATGACACAAATGCACTTATTGGATGAACTACATTCCTTAAGTACGAAAAGTGATTAGAATAAGCCTTTGGAAGCACAAAATGACGTAAATGTTCATCCAATGACACAAACGCGCTTATTGAATAAACTACATTCCATAAGTACGAAAAGTGATTAGAATAAGCCTTGGGATGCAAAAAATGAAGTAAATCTTTACTTAATGACACAAACGCGCTTATTGGATGAACTACATTCCTGAAGTACAAAAAGTGATTAGAATAAGCCTTGGAATGCACAAAGTGACGTAAATATTCATCGAATGACACAAAGGCGCTTATTGAATAAACTACATGCCATAAGTACGAAAAGTGATTAGAATAAGCCTTGGGATGCACAGAATGACGTAAATGTTAAATTAATTACACAAACGCGCTTATTGGATGAACTACATTCCTTAAATACGAAAAGTGATTAGAATAAGCCTTGGGATGAACAAAATGACGTAAATGTTCATCCAATGACACAAATGCACTTATTGGATGAACTACATTCATTAAGTACGAAAAGTGATTAGAATAAGCCTTAGGATGCACAAAATGACGTAAATCATACATTAATGACACAAACGCGCTTATTGGATGAACTACATTCCTTAAGTACGAAAAGTGATTAGAATAAGCCTTGGGATGCACAAAATGACGTAAATGTTTACTTAACGACACAAATGCTCTTATTGGATGAACTACATTCCTTAAGTACGAAAAGTGATTAGAATAAGCCTTGGGATGAACAAAATGACGTAAATGTTCATCCAATGAAACAAATGCACTTATTGGATGAACTACATTCGTTAAGTACGAAAAGTGATTAGAATAAGCCTTGGGATGCAAAAAATGAAGTAAATCTTAAATTAATGACACAAACGCGCTTATTGGATGAACTAATTTCCTTACGTAGGTAAAGTGATTATAATAAGACTTGGGATGCACAAAATGACGTAAATTTTCATCCAATGACACAAATGCACTTATTGGATGAACTACATTCCATAAGTACGAAAAGTGATTAGAATAAGCCTTGGGAAGCACAAAATGACGTAAATGTTAAATTAATGACCCAAACCCGCTTATTGGATGAGCTACATTTCTTAAGTATGAAAACAAAATAGAATAAGCCGTGTGATGCACAAAATGACGTAAATGTTCATCCAATGACACAAATGCACTTATTGGATGAACTACATTCCTAAAGTACGAAAAGTGATTGGAATAAGCCTTGGGATGAACAAAATGACGTAAATGTTCATCCAATGACACAAATGCACTTATTGGATGAACTACATTCCTTAAGTACGAAAAGTGATTAGAATAAGCCTTAGGATGCACAAAATGACGTAAATGTTAAATTAATGACCCAAACGCGCTTATTGAATAAACTACATTCCTTAAGTACGAAAAGTGATTAGAATAAGCATTGGGATGCACAAAATGACATCAATGTTCATCCAATGACATAAACGCGCTTATTGAATAAACTACATTCCTTATGTATGAAAAGTGATTAGAATAAACCATGGGATGCCCAAAATGACAAAAATGTTAATCGAATGACACAAATGCACTTATTGGATGAACTACATTCCTTAAGTACGAAAAGTGATTAGAATAAGCCTTGGGATGCACAAAATGACGTAAATCTTCATCCAATGACACAAATGCACTTATTGGATGAAATAAATTCCTTAAGTACGAAAAGTGATTATAATAAGCCTTGGGATGCACAAAATGACGTAACTGTCCTATTAATGACACAAACACGCTAAATGGATGAACTACATTCGTTATGTATGAAAAGTGATTAGAATAAGCCTTGGGATGCACAAAATGACGTAAATGTTAATCAAATGACAGAAATGCACTTATTGGATAAACTACATTCCTTAAGTACGAAAAGTGAGAAGAATAAGCCTTGGGATGCACCAAATGACGAAAATGTTAAATTAATGACACAAACGCTCTTATTGGATGAACTACATTGCTTAAGTACGAAAAGTGATTAGAATAAGCGTTGGGATCCACAAAATGACGTAAATATTCATCCAATGATACAAAAGCACTTATTGGATGAACTACATTCCTTATGAACAAAAAGTGATTAGAATAAGCCTTGGGATGCTCAAAATGACATACATGTTAAATTAATGACACAAACGCGCTTATTGAATAAACTACATTCCTTAAGTACGAAAAGTGATTACAATAAGCCTTAGCATGCACAAAATGACATAAATTTTCATCCAATGAAACAAATGCACTTATTGGATGAAATACATTACTTATATACGAAAAGTGATTATAATAAGCCTTTGGAAGCACAAAATGACGTAAATGTTCATCCAATGACACAAATGCACTTATTGGATGAACTACATTCCTTAAGTACGAAAAGTGATTAGAATAAGCCTTTGGAAGCACAAAATGACGTAAATGTTCATCCAATGACACAAACGCGCTTATTGAATAAACTACATTCCATAAGTACGAAAAGTGATTAGAATAAGCCTTGGGATGCAAAAAATGAAGTAAATCTTTACTTAATGACACAAACGCGCTTATTGGATGAACTACATTCCTGAAGTACAAAAAGTGATTAGAATAAGCCTTGGAATGCACAAAGTGACGTAAATATTCATCGAATGACACAAAGGCGCTTATTGAATAAACTACATGCCATAAGTACGAAAAGTGATTAGAATAAGCCTTGGGATGCACAGAATGACGTAAATGTTAAATTAATGACACAAACGCGCTTATTGGATGAACTACATTCCTTAAATACGAAAAGTGATTAGAATAAGCCTTGGGATGAATAAAATGACGTAAATGTTCATCCAATGACACAAATGCACTTATTGGATGAACTACATTCATTAAGTACGAAAAGTGATTAGAATAAGCCTTAGGATGCACAAAATGACGTAAATCTTACATTAATGACACAAACGCGCTTATTGCATGAACTACATTCCTTAAGTACGAAAAGTGATTATAATAAGACTTGGGATGCACAAAATGACGTAAATGTTCATCCAATGACACAAATGCACTTATTGGATGAACTACATTCCCTAAGTACAAAAAGTGATGACAATAAGCCTTGGGATGCAAAAAATGACGTAAATGTTAAATTAATGACACAAATGCTCTTATTGGATGAGCTACATTCCTTAAGTACGAAAAATGAGTAGAATAAGCCTTGGGATGCACAAAATGACGTAAATGATACATTAATGACACAAACGCGCTTATTAGATGAACAACATTCCTTAAGTACGAAAAGTGATTAGAATAAGACTTGGGATGCACAAAATGACGTAAATGTTAAATTAATGACACAAACACGCTTATTGGATGAACTACATTCCTTAAGTACGAAAAGTGATTAGAATAAGCCTTTGGAAGCACAAAATGACGTAAATGTTCATCCAATGACACAAATGCACTTATTGGATGAACTACATTCCTTAAGTACGAAAAGTGATTAGAATAAGCCTTTGGAAGCACAAAATGACGTAAATGTTCATCCAATGACACAAACGCGCTTATTGAATAAACTACATTCCATAAGTACGAAAAGTGATTAGAATAAGCCTTGGGATGCAAAAAATGAAGTAAATCTTTACTTAATGACACAAACGCGCTTATTGGATGAACTACATTCCTGAAGTACAAAAAGTGATTAGAATAAGCCTTGGAATGCACAAAGTGACGTAAATATTCATCGAATGACACAAAGGCGCTTATTGAATAAACTACATGCCATAAGTACGAAAAGTGATTAGAATAAGCCTTGGGATGCACAGAATGACGTAAATGTTAAATTAATTACACAAACGCGCTTATTGGATGAACTACATTCCTTAAATACGAAAAGTGATTAGAATAAGCCTTGGGATGAACAAAATGACGTAAATGTTCATCCAATGACACAAATGCACTTATTGGATGAACTACATTCATTAAGTACGAAAAGTGATTAGAATAAGCCTTAGGATGCACAAAATGACGTAAATCATACATTAATGACACAAACGCGCTTATTGGATGAACTACATTCCTTAAGTACGAAAAGTGATTAGAATAAGCCTTGGGATGCACAAAATGACGTAAATGTTTACTTAACGACACAAATGCTCTTATTGGATGAACTACATTCCTTAAGTACGAAAAGTGATTAGAATAAGCCTTGGGATGAACAAAATGACGTAAATGTTCATCCAATGAAACAAATGCACTTATTGGATGAACTACATTCGTTAAGTACGAAAAGTGATTAGAATAAGCCTTGGGATGCAAAAAATGAAGTAAATCTTAAATTAATGACACAAACGCGCTTATTGGATGAACTAATTTCCTTACGTAGGTAAAGTGATTATAATAAGACTTGGGATGCACAAAATGACGTAAATTTTCATCCAATGACACAAATGCACTTATTGGATGAACTACATTCCATAAGTACGAAAAGTGATTAGAATAAGCCTTGGGAAGCACAAAATGACGTAAATGTTAAATTAATGACCCAAACCCGCTTATTGGATGAGCTACATTTCTTAAGTATGAAAACAAAATAGAATAAGCCGTGTGATGCACAAAATGA
The DNA here is from genome assembly GCA_037974295.1 of Cicer cuneatum. Classification (NCBI taxonomy): domain Eukaryota; kingdom Viridiplantae; phylum Streptophyta; class Magnoliopsida; order Fabales; family Fabaceae; genus Cicer; species Cicer cuneatum. The sequence goes on from JBBPBO010000001.1 coordinate 48,631,108, forward strand.
CGTAAATGTTCATCCAATGACACAAATGCACTTATTGGATGAACTACATTCCTAAAGTACGAAAAGTGATTGGAATAAGCCTTGGGATGAACAAAATGACGTAAATGTTCATCCAATGACACAAATGCACTTATTGGATGAACTACATTCCTTAAGTACGAAAAGTGATTAGAATAAGCCTTAGGATGCACAAAATGACGTAAATGTTAAATTAATGACCCAAACGCGCTTATTGAATAAACTACATTCCTTAAGTACGAAAAGTGATTAGAATAAGCATTGGGATGCACAAAATGACATCAATGTTCATCCAATGACATAAACGCGCTTATTGAATAAACTACATTCCTTATGTATGAAAAGTGATTAGAATAAACCATGGGATGCCCAAAATGACAAAAATGTTAATCGAATGACACAAATGCACTTATTGGATGAACTACATTCCTTAAGTACGAAAAGTGATTAGAATAAGCCTTGGGATGCACAAAATGACGTAAATCTTCATCCAATGACACAAATGCACTTATTGGATGAAATAAATTCCTTAAGTACGAAAAGTGATTATAATAAGCCTTGGGATGCACAAAATGACGTAACTGTCCTATTAATGACACAAACACGCTAAATGGATGAACTACATTCGTTATGTATGAAAAGTGATTAGAATAAGCCTTGGGATGCACAAAATGACGTAAATGTTAATCAAATGACAGAAATGCACTTATTGGATAAACTACATTCCTTAAGTACGAAAAGTGAGAAGAATAAGCCTTGGGATGCACCAAATGACGAAAATGTTAAATTAATGACACAAACGCTCTTATTGGATGAACTACATTGCTTAAGTACGAAAAGTGATTAGAATAAGCGTTGGGATCCACAAAATGACGTAAATATTCATCCAATGATACAAAAGCACTTATTGGATGAACTACATTCCTTATGAACAAAAAGTGATTAGAATAAGCCTTGGGATGCTCAAAATGACATACATGTTAAATTAATGACACAAACGCGCTTATTGAATAAACTACATTCCTTAAGTACGAAAAGTGATTACAATAAGCCTTAGCATGCACAAAATGACATAAATTTTCATCCAATGAAACAAATGCACTTATTGGATGAAATACATTACTTATATACGAAAAGTGATTATAATAAGCCTTTGGAAGCACAAAATGACGTAAATGTTCATCCAATGACACAAATGCACTTATTGGATGAACTACATTCCTTAAGTACGAAAAGTGATTAGAATAAGCCTTTGGAAGCACAAAATGACGTAAATGTTCATCCAATGACACAAACGCGCTTATTGAATAAACTACATTCCATAAGTACGAAAAGTGATTAGAATAAGCCTTGGGATGCAAAAAATGAAGTAAATCTTTACTTAATGACACAAACGCGCTTATTGGATGAACTACATTCCTGAAGTACAAAAAGTGATTAGAATAAGCCTTGGAATGCACAAAGTGACGTAAATGTTCATCCAATGACACAAAGGCGCTTATTGAATAAATTACATTCCATAAGTACGAAAAGTGATTAGAATAAGCCTTGGGATGCACAAAATGACGTTAATGTTAAATTGATGACACAAACACGCTTATTGGATGAACTACATTCCTTAAGTACGAGAAGTGATTAGAATAAGCTTTGGGACGAACAAAATAACGTAAATGTTCATCCAATGACAAAAAGGCACCTATTGTATGAAGTACATTCCTTAAGTACGAAAAGTGATTAGAATAAGCCTTAGGATGCACAAAATGACGTCAATCTTACATTAATGACACAAACATGCTTATTGGATGAACTACATTCCTTAAGTATGAAAAGTGATTAGAATAAGACTTGGGATGCACAAAATGACGTAAATGTTCATCCAATAACACAAATGCACTTATTGGATGAACTACATTCCTTAAGTACGAAAAGTGATTAGAATAAGCCTTGGGAAGCACAAAATGACGTAATTGTTCATCCAATGACACAAACGTGCTTATTGAAGAAACTACATTACATAAGTACGAAAAGTGATTAGGATAAGCCTTGGGATGCAAAAAATGATGTAAATGTTAAATTAATGACACAAATGCGCTTATTGGATGAACTACATTCCTTAGGTACGGAAAGTTATAAGAATAAGACTTGGGATGAACAAAATGACGTAAATGTTCATCCAATGACACAAATGCATCTATTGGATGAACTACATTCCATAATTACGAAAAGTGATTACAATAAGGATTGGGATGCACAAAATGACGTAAAGTTACATTAATGGCCCAAACGCGCTTATTGGATAAACTACATTCCTTAAGTACGAAAATTGATTATAATAAGACTTGGGAAGCACAAAATGACGTAAATTTTTATTAATGACACACTCTCTTATTGGATGAACTACATTCCTTAAGTTCGAAAAGTGATTAGCATAAGCCTTAAGATGCACAAAATGACGTAAATGTTCATCCAATGACACAAATGCACTTATTGGATGAACTACATTCCATAAGTACGAAAAGTGATTAGAATAAGCCTTGGGAAGCACAAAATGACGTAAATGTCATCCAAAGACACAAATGCACTTATTGGATGAACTACGTTCTTTAAGTACGAAAAGTGATTAGAATAAGCCTTGGGATGCACAAAATGATGTTAATGTTCATCCAATGACACAAATGCACTTATTGGATGAACTACATTCCTTAAGTACGAAAAGTGATTAGAATAAGCCTCGGGATGCACAAAATGACGTAAATGATAAATTAATGACACAAATGCTCTTATTGGATGAACTACATTCCTGATGTACGAAAAGAGATTAGAGTAAGCCTTGGGATGCACAAAATGACGTAAATGTTCATCCAATGACACAAATGCACTTATTCGATGAACTACATTCCTTAAGTACGAAAAGTGATTAGAATAAGCCTTGGGATGCACAAAATGACGTAAATGTTCATCCAATGACACAAATGCACTTATTGGATGAACTACATTCCATAAGTACGAAAAGTGATTAGAATAAGATTTGGGATGCACAAAATGACGAAAATGTTAAATTAATGACACAAACGCGCTTATTGGATGAACTACATTCCTTAAGTTCGAAAAGTGATTAGAATAAGCCTTAAGATGCACAAAATGACGTAAATGTTCATCCAATGACACAAATGCACTTATTGGATGAACTACATTCCTTAAGTACGAAAA
>JBBPBO010000001.1:48634345-48653511 GCA_037974295.1 Cicer cuneatum
TTCTTTAAGTACGAAAAGTGATTAGAATAAGCCTTGGGATGCACAAAATGATGTTAATGTTCATCCAATGACACAAATGCACTTATTGGATGAACTACATTCCTTAAGTACGAAAAGTGATTAGAATAAGCCTCGGGATGCACAAAATGACGTAAATGATAAATTAATGACACAAATGCTCTTATTGGATGAACTACATTCCTGATGTACGAAAAGAGATTAGAGTAAGCCTTGGGATGCACAAAATGACGTAAATGTTCATCCAATGACACAAATGCACTTATTCGATGAACTACATTCCTTAAGTACGAAAAGTGATTAGAATAAGCCTTGGGATGCACAAAATGACGTAAATGTTCATCCAATGACACAAATGCACTTATTGGATGAACTACATTCCATAAGTACGAAAAGTGATTAGAATAAGATTTGGGATGCACAAAATGACGAAAATGTTAAATTAATGACACAAACGCGCTTATTGGATGAACTACATTCCTTAAGTTCGAAAAGTGATTAGAATAAGCCTTAAGATGCACAAAATGACGTAAATGTTCATCCAATGACACAAATGCACTTATTGGATGAACTACATTCCTTAAGTACGAAAAATGATTCGAATAAGCCTTGGGATGCACAACATGACGTAAATGTTCATCCAATGACACAAATGCAGTTATTGGATGAATTACATACCTTTAGTACGAAAAGTGATTAGCATAAGCCTTAAGATGCACAAAATGACGTAAATGTTCATCCAATGACACAAATGCACTTATTGGATGAACTACATTCCATAAGTACGAAAAGTGATTAGAATAAGCCTTGGGAAGCACAAAATGACGTAAATGTCATCCAAAGACACAAATGCACTTATTGGATGAACTACATTCTTTAAGTACGAAAAGTGATTAGAATAAGCCTTGGGATGCACAAAATGATGTTAATGTTCATCCAATGACACAAATGCACTTATTGGATGAACTACATTCCTTAAGTACGAAAAGTGATTAGAATAAGCCTCGGGATGCACAAAATGACGTAAATGATAAATTAATGACACAAATGCTCTTATTGGATGAACTACATTCCTGATGTACGAAAAGAGATTAGAGTAAGCCTTGGGATGCACAAAATGACGTAAATGTTCATCCAATGACACAAACGCGCTTAATTAATAAACTACATTACATAAGTACGAAAAGTGATTAGAATAAGCCTTGGCATGCACCAAATGACGTAAATGTTAAATGAATGATACAAACGCGCTTATTGGATGAACTACATTCCTTAAGTACGAAAAGTGATTAGAATAAGCCTTGGGATGAACAAAATGACGTAAATGTTCATCCAATGACACAAATGCACTTATTGGATGAACTACATTCCTTAAGTACGAAAAGTGATTAGAATGAGTCTTTTATAAGAATTGACTTAGTGAAATCTCATAAGCCTTGGGATGCACAAAATGACGTAAATCTTACATTAATGACACAAACGCGCTTATTGGATGAACTACATTCCTTAAGTACGAAAAGTGATTAGAATAAGCCTTGGGAAGCACAAAATGACGTAAATGTTAAATTAATGACCCAAACCCGCTTATTGGATGAGCTACATTCCTTAAGTATGAAAAGTAAATAGAATAAGCCTTGTGATGCACAAAATGACGTAAGTGTTTATCCAATGACACAAATGCACTTATTGGATGAACTACATTCCTTAAGTACGAAAAGTGATTAGGATAAGCCTTGGTGTAAGACCCTTAAATTTTCAAATTAAATTCAGATTTGATTTTAAGGGTATTTTGGGAATATTGGTGTAATGTTCAATATATGTATATTTTGTGTAAATATATATATATATAATTAATTGTTTTGAAGTTGGAATTAAAATTATGGATGATGGATGAATTAATTTAATTTCGAGTAATTAAATTATCGGGCCGATTGATTAAGATATTTTCTGCTATTTGCGACGAAACGGATTAATTGATGGAGGATCAGAAGATATTTTAATATAAGAGTTGGTGAGGTGGCGTAGATATTTGTGAAGAAGGAAACAATTCCTCTCTCCTCTGCTGTGTTAGTTGCATTTAAGTGGATACTTAAGTGAGAAGCTTTTCTTCTTTCCTCTGTACGACAGTTTCTTCTTTATCTTCTTCTTCTTCTAATTTTCTAAGTGTTGGTGAAGAAAAACAGTTTACTCAAAAGCCATCGTTCTGGAAAATCTGAGTGTCGAATCAGAAAGTTTCGAGTACGAAAGTCATTCCTCTTATCGTTACGGAGCTAAAGAACTAATTTTTGTAGCGGCGAACACGAACAGGAGTATCGCCGGCTTTTGTCGCAGAAGCGTACGAGCTAAGGGAACGTAACTAAGTTAAGGGCACCTTCCAACTTTTTAGATTGCATTTAGGGCTGTAAATGCATGTGTGATGAATGATTATTGGTTTATGTTTGTGAAAAACATGGTGTTATGTTTTGGAAATCATTCTGTGTGCTGAATGATGATTCTGGTTCTGATTTTGTTTTGTGAAAAATCAGTGAGGTTATTCTGATTTGAGTGAATCTGTGTTTTGCTGGGTTTTGTTAAAACAATCTGTTGCTGATATTGGATGAAAAATGTTCTGAGTTGAGATTTTAAAGAGTGGTAATTATGATTCTAGGGTTGGGTTGGTTTTTCAAAGGAAAGGTTTTAAAAATGTGTTGAAGTTCCAGGAAATTTCACTGAATTTGAAGGTGTATTCGAATACGGCTTGAGTGTATTCGAATACAGCCTGCAAGGCTTCTGTTTTCTTCATATTTTCGAACTTGTATTCGACTACGACCCTCTGTAGTCGAATACAGATTTTCCAATTTTGCTTCTGACTTAGCTTCTGTATTCGGCTACGACCCTCTGTAGCCGAATACAAATTTACAACTTTTGCCACTGACTTCGCATCTGTATTCGACTAGGACAACCTCGTATTCGAATACAGAATGCTGATTTTTCACTGCTTTAGCTTCTGTATTCGAATACAAGGGAGCTGTAGTCGAATACAGATTCGTGTTTTTTAGAAATTCAAGTTTTTAACATTGTTTTATAAACCTTAAGTGTTGGGGTACCTTGGGAAGGTTTGTGGTGATTAAAAATGGAAATTTGGTGATAGTTTGAAGTGGTGATGATGAAGTTTTTGAGAATTTACTGAAGTTGTAGAAATTCTGATTTTTGTACTGTGACAGCCTCTGTATTCGAATACAAGGAGTCTGTATTCGAATTCAGGATGTTGATTCTGCCTTGTTTGGCTTCTGTATTCGAATACAATGAAGCTGTATTCGAATACAGATTCGTATTTTTGCCAGAAAACCTCAGTTTTAATCACAGCTTTGAATCTTAACAGTTGGGGAAAAACCTTTGTTAATAAAGAGTGGAACTTTGAGGTAATGCAAAGTGTAATGCTTGCTTGAATGGTTAATCTTTGAATGTGTTGAGATGTTTTGAAAAATGAGGAAAATGCATGAATTTTACTAAGGTTGCATACTGTTTTCAATGAAGTGAAACAATGCATACTCATGCATGGCATAGTCAGGTGGTACCCGCGATGGGCCACAGAGTAATGCGCATCCACGTGCTGATCTGTAGTGATTGCACGAGTGCTGATCTGTAGTGATTGCACTAGGTACTAATCTGTGATTGTACCAATATAAGTGTTGGTCAGATAAACGACTGCACTGGTACTGGACTGTAGTGTCTGTACCCTGAAATGCGCAGCCACGTGCTGATCTGTAGTGATTGCACGAGTGCTGATCTGTAGTGATTGCACTAGGTACTAATCTGTAGTGATTGTACCTTGGTTTATGTCAAACGTGCTGATCTGTAGTGATTGCACGAGTGCTGATCTGTAGTGATTGCACGAGTGCTGATCTGTAGTGATTGCACTAGGTACTGATCTGTAGTGATTGTACCTTGGTTTATGTCAAACGTGCTGGTCTGTAGTGACTGCACGAGTGCTGTTCTGTATGCGACTGCACTGGTGCTGATCTGTATGCGATTGCACCCTGGTCATGAGGGCCGTTAAATTGTGCTGGTCTGTAAGCGACTGCACCTTGGTGATTCCAAGAATTTATGAACATGAGCATATACATATTGCATCGGAGTGTTTGACCGGAGGGTCACGTTTTGATTTTATGTTGATGGTGGAAAATTGTTGTGTGAGTAAGTATTGTTTTGGAATCTGTAATTTCGGATGAATTGATGTTTGTGCTTACATCATGATTTTCATACTTACTTGGTTGCTGTTTTGTAAAGTACAAATGACATGTATTTCAAAATTTAGCATCCTTATTTATCATCATGTACTATGAATATGTTTGGTATTCTTGATATAACTGCTATGTGGTAATTGTTATTTTCGGTCGGTGACCCTTTACAATTATTGTGGAATTGGGCTTTGCCCTCAGATGAGATTCAGAACCGTACCCCTGATGTTCATACTAACGATAGGGAACGTCGTTAGTTTCCCTTGATCTTTACTTGTGGGCTATGCAAAGAGATGAGCAGCTGGGCGAAGAAAAGACTTGTGAATATTGTAATGCTACTGTAGCTTAGGGTATGATCAGAGTAGACTTATGTATAGGGTTTTGAACTCAATGGTTGTAAATATTCATTTTGGGAATTATTGTAAAACTCTTCCGCACTCTGATAAATATTTTGATGTATCTTTATTTTAGTATATTATAAAGATCAAATTTCGATAAATATCTCATTCGATTTAATTGTGATGTTGCTGTTTTAAATTCCTTACTATTTTTGATTACAAAGTCGAATGATATTTAATTTGAATTGATTTTAATTTCCTTGAAGCGGAATTCTGAAAACTCTTTTATTTATTTATTCGTTTTAAAAAAAAATAAAAAATACACTCGCGCTGTGTTTTAAACTCGGGGTGTTACACTTGGGATGCACAAAATGACGTAAATGTTCATCCAATGACACAAACGCGCATATTTGATGAACTACATTCCTTAGGTACGAAAAGTGATTACAATAAGCCTTGGGATGAACAAAGTGACGTAAATGTTCATCCAATGACACAAATGCACTTATCTGATGAACATCGTTCCTTAAGTACGAAAAGTGATTAGAATAAGCCTTGGCATGCACCAAATGACGTAAATGTTAAATTAATGACACAAATGCACTTATTGGATGAACTACATTCCTTAAATACGAAAAGTGATTATAATAAGCCTTGGGATGCACAAAATGACGTAACTGTTATATTAATAACACAAACGCGCTTATTTGATGAACTACATTCCTTATGTATGAAAAGTCATTAGAATAAGCCTTGGGATGCACAAAATGACATAAATGTTAATCGAATGACACAAATGCACTTATTGGATGAACTACATTCCTTAAGTACGAAAACTGATAAGAATAAGCCTTGGGATGCACAAAATGACAAAAATGCTAAACTAATGACGCAAACGCTCTTATTGGAGGAACTACATTCCTTAAGTACAAAAAGTGATTAGAATAAGCCTTGGGATCCACAAAATGACGTAAATGTTCATCCAATGACACAAAAGCACTTATTGGATGAACTACATTCCTTATGAACAAAAAGTGAATAGAATAAGCCTTGGGATGCACAAAATGACATACATGTTAAATTAATGACACAAACGCGCTTATTTAATAAACTACTTTCCTTAAGTACGAAAAGTGATTAGAATAAGCCTTGGGATGCACAAAATTTCGTAAATGTTAAATTAATGACACAAACGCTCTTATTGGATGAACTACATTCCTTAAGTACGAAAAGTGATTATAATAAGACTTGGGAAGCACAAAATGACGTAAATGTTAAATTAATGACACAAACTCGCTTATTGGATGAACTACATTCCTTAAGTACAAAAGGTGATTATAATAAGCATTAAGATGCACAAAATGACATAAATGTTCATCCAATGACACAAATGCACTTATTGGATCAACTACATTCCTGAAGTACGAAAAATGATTCGAATAAGCGTTGGGATGCACAAAATGACATAAATGTTCATCCAATAACACAAACGCGCTAATTGAATAAACTACATTCCATAAGTACGAAAAGTGATTAGAATATGCCTTGGGATGCAGAAAATGATGTAAATGTTAAATTAATGACACAAACGCGCTTATTGGATGAACTACATTCCTTAAGTACGAAAAGTGATTAGAATAAGCCTTGGGATGCACAAAATGACATAAATGTTCATCCAATGACACAAACGCTCTTATTGGAGGAACTACATTTCTTAAGGACGAGAAGTGATAAGAATAAGCCTTGGGATCCACCAAATGACGTAAATGTTTATCCAATGACACAAATGCACTTATTGGATGAAATAAATTCCTTGAGTCCGAAAAGTGATTATAATAAGCCTTGGGATGCACAAAATGACCTAAATGTTATATTAATGAAACAAACGCGCTTATTGGATGAACTACATTCCTTATGTATGAAAAGAGATTAGAATAAGCCTTGGGATCCACCAAATGACGTAAATGTACATCCAATGACACAAAAGCCCTTATTGGATGAACTACATTCCTTATGAACAAAAAGTTATTAGAATAAGCCTTGGGATGCACAAAATGACGTAAATGTTCATCCAATTAATGACACAAACGCGCTTATTGAATAAAGTACATTCCTTAAGTACGAAAAGTGATTAGAATAAGCATTGGGATGCACAAAATGACATCAATGTTCATCCAATGACATAAACGCGCTTATTGAATAAACTACATTCCTTATGTATAAAAAGTGATTAGAATAAGCCTTGGGATGCCCAAAATGTCAAAAATGTTAATCGAATGACACAAATGCACTTATTGGATAAACTACATTCCTTAAGTACGAAAAGTGATTAGAATAAGCCTTGGGATGCACAAAATGACGTAAATCTTCATCCAATGACACAAATGCACTTATTGGATGTAATAAATTCCTTAAGTACGAAAAGTGATTATAATAAGCCTAGGGATGCACAAAATGACGTAACTGTTATATTAATAACACAAACGCGCTAAATGGATAAACTACATTCCTTATGTATGAAAAGTGATTAGAATAAGCCTTGGGATTCACAAAATGACTTAAATGTTAAATTAATGACACAAACCATCTTATTGGATGAACTACATTCCTTAAGTACGAAAAGTGATTAGAATAAGCCTTCGGATGCACAAAATGACGTAAATGTTCATCCAATGACACAAATGCACTTATTTGATGAACTACGTTCCTTAAGTAAGAAAAGTGATTAGAATAAGCTTGGGATGTACAAAGTGACGTAAATGTTCATCCAATGACGCAAAGGCGCTTATTGAATAAACTACATTCCATAAGTACGAAAAGTGATTAGAATAAGTCTTGGGATGCACAAAATGACGTAAATGTTAAATTAATGACACAAACGCGTTTATTGGATGAACTACATTCCTTAAGTACGAAAAGTGATTAGAACAAGCCTTGGGATGAACAAAATGACGTAAATGTTCATCCAATGACACAAATGCACTTCTTGGATGAAATAAATTCCTTATGTAAGAAAAGTGATTATAATAAGCCTTGGGATGCACAAAATGACGTAAATGTTATATTAATGACACAAACGCGCTTATTGGATGAACTACATTCCTTATGTACGAAAAGTGATTAGAATAAGCTTTCGAATGCACAAAATGACGTAATTGTTAATCGAATGACACAAATGCACTTATTGGATGAACTACATTTCTTTAGTACGAAAAGTGATTAGAATAAGCCTTGGAATGCACAAAATTACGTAAATGTTAAATTATTGACACAAACACGCTTATTGGATGAACTACATTCCTAAAGTACAAAAAGTGATTAGAATAAGACTTGGGATGCACAAAATGACTATAAATGTTCATCCAATGACACAAATGCACTTATTGGATGAACTACATTCCTTAAGTACGAAAAGTGATTAGAATAAGCCATGGGGTGCACAAAATGACGTAAATGTTCATCCAATGACACAAATGCACTTATTGGATGAACTACATTCCTTAAGTACGAAAAGTAATTAGAATAAGCATTGGGATGCACAAAATGACGTAAATCCTCATCAATGACACAAATGCACTTCTTGGATGAAATAAATTCCTTAAGTAAGAAAAGTGATTATAATAAGCCTTGGGATGCACAAAATGACATAAATGTTATATTAATGACACAAACGCGCTTATTGGATGAACTACATTCCTTATGTACGAAAAGTGATTAGAATAAGCTTTCGAATGCACACAATGACGTAATTATTAATCGAATGACACAAATGCACTTATTGGATGAACTACATTTCTTTAGTACGAAAAGTGATTAGAATAAGCCTTGGGATGCACAAAATGACTTAAATGTTAAATTAATGACACAAACCCTCTTATTGGATGAACTACATTCCTTAAGTACGAAAAGTGATTAGAATAAGCGTTGGGATCCACAAAATGACGTAAATATTCATCCAATGATACAAAAGCACTTATTGGATGAAATACATTACTTATGTATGAAAAGTGATTATAATAAGCCTTCTGATGCACAAAGTGACGTAAATGTTCATCCAATGACACAAGGCGCTTATTGAATAAACTACATTCCATAAGTACGAAAAGTGATTAGAATAAGCCTTGGGATGCACAAAATGACGTAAATGTTAAATTGATGAGACAAACGCGCTTATTGGATGAACTACATTCCTTAAGTACGAAAAGTGATTAGAATAAGTCTTGGGATGAACAAAATAACGTAAATGTTCATCCAATGACAAAAATGCACTTATTGTATGAAGTACATTCCTTAAGTACGAAAAGTGATTAGAATAAGCCTTAGAATGCCAAAAATGACGTCAATCTTACATTAATGATACAAACATGCTTATTGGAAGGACTACATTCCTCAAGTATGAAAAGTGATTAGAATAAGACTTGGGATGCACAAAATGACGTAAATGTTCATCCAATGACACAAATGCACTTATTGGATGAACTACATTCCTTAAGTACGAAAAGTGATTAGAATAAGCCTTGGGATACACAAAATGACGTAAATCTTCATCCAATGACACAAATGCACTTCTTGGATGAAATAAATTCCTTAAGTAAGAAAAGTGATTATAATAAACCTTGGGATGCACAAAATGACGTAAATGTTATATTAATGACCCAAACGCGCTTATTGGATGAACTACATTCCTTATGTACGAAAAGTGATTAGAATAACCTTTCAAATGCACAAAATGACGTAAATGTTAATCGAATGACACAAATGCACTTATTGGATGAACTACATTTCTTTAGTACGAAAAGTGATTAGAATAAGCCTTGGGATGCACAAAATGACTTAAATGTTAAATTAATGACACAAACCCTCTTATTGGATGAACTACATTCCCTAAGTACGAAAAGTGATTAGAATAAGCCTTGGGATGCACAAAATGACGTAAATGTTCATCCAATGACACAAATACACTTATTTGATGAATTACATTCCTTAAGTAAGAAAAGTGATTAGAATAAGCTTGGGATGTACAAAGTGACGTAAATGTTCATCCAATGACGCAAAGACGCTTATTGAATAAACTACATTCCATAAGTACGAAAAGTGATTAGAATAAGTCTTGGGATGCATAAAATGACGTAAATGTCAAATTAATGACACAAACGCGTTTATTGGATGAACTACATTCCTTAAGTACGAAAAGTGATTAGAATAAGCGTTGGGATCCACAACATGACGTAAATATTCATCCAATGATACAAAAGCACTTATTGGATGAAATACATTACTTATGTATGAAAAGTGATTATAATAAGCCTTCTGATGCACAAAGTGACGTAAATGTTCATCCAATGACACAAAGGCGCTTATTGAATAAACTACATTCCATAAGTACGAAAAGTGATTAGAATAAGTCTTGGGATGCACAAAATGACGTAAATGTTAAATTGATGAGACAAACGCGCTTATTGGATGAACTACATTCCTTAAGTACGAAAAGTGATTAGAATAAGTCTTGGGATGAACAAAATAACGTAAATGTTCATCCAATGACAAAAATGCACTTATTGTATGAAGTACATTCCTTAAGTACGAAAAGTGATTAGAATAAGCCTTAGAATGCCAAAAATGACGTCAATCTTACATTAATGACACAAACATGCTTATTGGAAGGACTACATTCCTCAAGTATGAAAAGTGATTAGAATAAGACTTGGGATGCACAAAATGACGTAAATGTTCATCCAATGACACAAATGCACTTATTGGATGAACTACATTCCTTAAGTACGAAAAGTGATTAGAATAAGCCTTGGGATGCACAAAATGACGTAAATCTTCATCCAATGACACAAATGCACTTCTTGGATGAAATAAATTCCTTAAGTAAGAAAAGTGATTATAATAAACCTTGGGATGCACAAAATGACGTAAATGTTATATTAATGACCCAAACGCGCTTATTGGATGAACTACATTCCTTATGTACGAAAAGTGATTAGAATAACCTTTCAAATGCACAAAATGACGTAAATGTTAATCGAATGACACAAATGCACTTATTGGATGAACTACATTTCTTTAGTACGAAAAGTGATTAGAATAAGCCTTGGGATGCACAAAATGACTTAAATGTTAAATTAATGACACAAACCCTCTTATTGGATGAACTACATTCCTTAAGTACGAAAAGTGATTAGAATAAGCCTTGGGATGCACAAAATGACGTAAATGTTCATCCAATGACACAAATGCACTTATTTGATGAACTACATTCCTTAAGTAAGAAAAGTGATTAGAATAAGCTTGGGATGTACAAAGTGACGTAAATGTTCATCCAATGACGCAAAGGCGCTTATTGAATAAACTACATTCCATAAGTACGAAAAGTGATTAGAATAAGTCTTGGGATGCATAAAATGACGTAAATGTTAAATTAATGACACAAACGCGTTTATTGGATGAACTACATTCCTTAAGTACGAAAAGTGATTAGAAGAAGCCTTGGGATGAACAAAATGACGTAAATGTTCATCCAATGACACAAATGCACTTATTGGATGAACTACATTCCTTAAGTACGAAAAGTGGTTAGAATAAGCCTTAGGATGCACAAAATGACGTAAATCTTACAGTAATGACACAAACGCGCTTATTAGATGAACTACATTCCTTAAGTACGAAAAGTGATTAGAATAAGACTTGGGATGCACAAAATAACGTAAATGTTCATCCAACGACACAAATGCACTTATTGGATGAACTACATTCCATAAGTACGAAAAGTGATTAGAATAAACCTTGGAATGCACAAAATGACGTAAATGTTAAATTACTGACACAAACACGCTTATTGGATGAACTACATTCCTAAAGTACGAAAAGTGATTAGAATAAGACTTGGGATGCACAAAATGACTATAAATGTTCATCCAATGACACAAATGCACTTATTGTACGAACTACATTCCTTAAGTACGAAAAGTGATTAGAATAAGCCATGGGGTGCCCAAAATGACGTAAATGTTCATCCAATGACACAAATGCACTTATTGGATTAAATACATTCCTTAAGTACGAAAAGTGATTATAATAAGCCTTGGGATGCACAAAATGACGTCAATCATACATTAATGACACAAACACGCTTATTGGATGGACTACATTCCTTTAGTATGAAAAGTGATTAGAATAAGACTTGGGATGCACAAAATGACGTAAATGTTCATCCAATGACACAAATGCACTTATTGGATGAACTACATTCCTTAAGTACGAAAAGTGATTCGAATAAGCCTTGGGATGCACAAAATGACGTAAATCTTCATCCAATGACACAAATGCACTTCTTGGATGAAATAAATTCGTTAAGTAAGAAAAGTGATTATAATAAGCCTTGGGATGCACAAAATGACGTAAATGTTATATTAATGACACAAACGCGCTTATTGGATGAACTACATTCCTTATGTACGAAAAGTGATTAGAATAAGCTTTCGAATGCACAAAATGACGTAATTGTTAATCGAATGACACAAATGCACTTATTGGATGAACTACATTTCTTTAGTACGAAAAGTGATTAAAATAAGCCTTGGGATGCACAAAATGACTTAAATGTTAAATTAATGACACAAACCCTCTTATTGGATGAACTACATTCCTTAAGTACGAAAAGTGATTAGAATAAGCCTTGGGATGCACAAAATGACGTAAATGTTCATCCAATGACACAAATGTACTTATTCGATGAACTACATTCCTTAAGTAAGAAAAGTGATTAGAATAAGCTTGGGATGTACAAAGTGACGTAAATGTTCATCCAATGACGCAAAGGCGCTTATTGAATAAACTACATTCCATAAGTACGAAAAGTGATTAGAATAAGTCTTGGGATGCATAAAATGACGTAAATGTTAAATTAATGACACAAACGCGTTTATTGGATGAACTACATTCCTTAAGTACGAAAAGTGATTAGAAGAAGCCTTGGGATGAACAAAATGACGTAAATGTTCATCCACTGACACAAATGCACTTATTGGATGAACTACATTCCTTAAGTACGAAAAGTGGTTAGAATAAGCCTTCGGATGCACAAAATGACGTAAATCTTACATTAATGACACAAACGCGCTTATTAGATGAACTACATTCCTTAAGTACGAAAAGTGATTAGAATAAGACTTGGGATGCACAAAATAACGTAAATGTTCATCCAACGACACAAATGCACTTATTGGATGAACTACATTCCATAAGTACGAAAAATGATTAGAATAAGCCTTGGAATGCACAAAATGACGTAAATGTTAAATTACTGACACAAACACGCTTATTGGATGAACTACATTCCTAAAGTACGAAAAGTGATTAGAATAAGACTTGGGATGCACAAAATGACTATAAATGTTCATCCAATGACACAAATGCACTTATTGGATGAACTACATTCCTTAAGTACGAAAAGTGATTAGAATAAGCCATGGGGTGCAAAAAATGACGTAAATGTTCATCCAATGACACAAATGCACTTATTGGATTAAATACATTCCTTAAGTACGAAAAGTGATTATAATAAGCCTTGGGATGCACAAAATGACGTCAATCTTACATTAATGACACAAACACGCTTATTGGATGGACTACATTCCTTAAGTATGAAAAGTGATTAGAATAAGACTTGGGATGCACAAAATGACATAAATGTTCATCCAATGACACAAATGCACTTATTGGATGAACTACATTCCTTAAGTACGAAAAGTGATTCGAATAAGCCTTGGGATTCACAAAATGACGTAAATCTTCATCCAATGACACAAATGCACTTCTTGGATGAAATAAATTCGTTAAGTAAGAAAAGTGATTATAATAAGCCTTGGGATGTACAAAATGACGTAAATGTTATATTAATGACACAAACGCGCTTATTGGATGAACTATATTCCTTATGTACGAAAAGTGATTAGAATAAGCTTTCGAATGCACAAAATGACGTAATTGTTAATCGAATGACACAAATGCACTTATTGGATGAACTACATTTCTTTAGTACGAAAAGTGATTAGAATAAGCCTTGGGATGCACAAAATGACTTAAATGTTAAATTAATGACACAAACCCTCTTATTGGATGAACTACATTCCTTAAGTACGAAAAGTGATTAGAATAAGCATTGGGATGCACAAAATGACGTAAATGTTCATCCAATGACACAAATGCACTTATTGGATGAACTGCATTCCATAAGTACGAAAAGTGATTAGAATAAGACTTGGAATGCACAAAATGACGTAAATGTGAAATTACTGACACAAACACGCTTATTGGATGAACTACATTCCTAAAGTACGAAAAGTGATTAGAATAAGACTTGGGATGCACAAAATGACTATAAATGTTCATCCAATGACACAAATGCACTTATTGGATGAACTACATTCCTTAAGTACGAAAAGTGATTAGAATAAGCCATGGGATGCACAAAATGACGTAAATGTTCATCCAATGACACAAATGCACTTATTGGATTAAATACATTCCTTAAGTACAAAAAGTGATTATAATAAGCCTTGGGATGCACAATGACGTAAATGTTTACTTAATGACAAAAATGCACTTATTGGATGAACTACATTCCTTAAGTACGAAAAGTGATTAGAATAAGCCTTGGGATGCACAAAATGACGTAAATGTTCATACAATGTCACAAACGCGCTTATTGAATAAACTACATTCCATAATTATGAAAAGTGATTAGAATAAGCCTTGGGATTGACAGAATGACGTAAATGTAAAATTAATGACACAAACGCGCTTATTGGATGAACTACATTCCTTAAGTACGAAAAGTGATTAGAATAAGCCTTGGGATGCACAAAGTGACGTAACTGTTCATCCAATGACACAAAGGCGCTTATTGAATAAACTACATGCTATCAGTACGAAAAGTGATAAGAATAAGCCTTGGGAAGAACAAAATGACGTATATGTTCATCCAATGACACAAATGCGCTTATTGGATGAACTACATTCCATAAGTACGAAAAGTGATTACAATAAGGTTTGGGATGCACAAAATGACGTAAATGTTACATTAATAACACAAACGCTCTTATTGGATGAACTACATTCCTTAAGTACGAAAAGTGATTATAATAAGACTTGGGAAGCACAAAATGACGAAATGTTAAATTAATGACACAAACTCGCTTATTGGATGAACTACATTCCTTAAGTACGAAAAGTGATTATAATAAGCCTTGGGATGCACAAAATGACGTAAATGTCGAATTAATGACACAAATGCTCTTATTGGATGAACTACATTCCTTAAGTACGAAAAGTGATTAGAATGAGCCTTGGGATGCACAAATTGACGTAAACGTTCATCCAATGACACAAATGCACTTATTGGATGAAATACATTCCTTAAGTACGAAAAGTGATTATAATAAGCCTTGGGATGCACAAAATGACGTAAATGTTGAACTAATGACACAAACGCTCTTATTGGATGAACTACATTCCTTAAGTACGAAAAGTGATTAGAATAAGCCTTGGGATGCACAAAATGACGTAGATGTTCATCCAATGACACAAATGCACCTATTGGATGAACTACATTCCATAACTACGAAAAGTGATTACAATAAGGCTTGGGATGCACAAAATGACGTAAATGTTACATTAATGACACAAACGCGCTAATTGGATAAACTACATTCATTAAGTACGAAAAGTGATTATAATAAGACTTGGGAAGCACAAAATGACGTAAATGTTAAATTAATGGCACAAACTCGCTTATTGGATGAACTACATTCCTTAAGTTCGAAAAGTGATTAGAATAAGCCTTAAGATGCACAAAATGACGTAAATGTTCATCCAATGACACAAATGCACTTATTTGATGAACTACATTCCTTAATTACGAAAAGTGATTAGAATAAACCATGGGATGCACAAAATGACGTAAATGTTCATACAATGACACAAACGCGCTTATTGAATAAACTACATTCCTTAAGTACGAAAACTGATTATAATAAGCCTTGGGATGCACAAAGTGACGTAAATGTTTACTTAATGACAAAAATGCACTTATTGGATGAACTACATTCCTTAAGTACGAAAAGTGATTAGAATAAGCCTTGGGATGCACAGAGTGACGTAAATGTTCATCCAATGACACAAAGGCGCTTATTGAATAAACTACTTGCTATAAGTACGAAAAGTGATTAGAATAAGCCTTGGGATGTACAAAATGACGTAAATGTTGAATTAATGACACAAATGCTCTTATTGGATGAACTACATTCCTTAAGTACGAAAAGTGATTAGAATAAGCCTTGGGATGCACAAAATGACGTAAATGCTAAATTAATGACACAAACGCGCTTATTGGATGAACTACATTCCTTAAGTACGAAAAGTGATTAGAATAAGCCTTGGGATGCACAAAGTGACGTAAACGTTCATCCAATGACACAAATGCACTTATTGGATGAAATACATTCCTTAAGTACGAAAAGTGATTATAATAAGCCTTGGGATGTACAAAATGACGTAAATGTTGAACTAATGACACAAACGCTCTTATTGGATGAACTACATTCCTTAAGTACGAAAAGTGATTAGAATAAGCCTTGGGATGAACAAAATGACGTAAATGTTCATCCAATAACACAAATGCACCTATTGGATGAACTACATTCCATAAGTACGAAAAGTGATTACAATAAGCCTTGGGATGCACAATATGACGTAAACGTTCATCCAATGACACAAATGCACTTATTGGATGAAATACATTCCTTAAGTACGAAAAGTGATTATAATAAGCCTTGGGATGCACAAAATGACGTAAATGTTGAACTAATGACACAAATGCACTTATTTGATGAACTACATTCCTTAATTACGAAAAGTGATTAGAATAAACCATGGGATGCACAAATTGACGTAAATGTTCATACAATGACACAAACACGCTTATTGAATAAACTACATTCCTTAAGTACGAAAAGTGATTATAATAAGCCTTGGGATGCACAAAGTGACGTAAATGTTTACTTAATGACAAATATGCAATTATTGGATGAACTACATTCCTTAAGTACGAAATGTGATTAGAATAAGCCTTGGGATGCACAGAGTGACGTAAATGTTCATCCAATGACACAAAGGCGCTTATTGAATAAACTACATGCAATAAGTACGAAAAGTGATTAGAATAAGCCTTGGGATGTACAAAATGACGTAAATGTTGAACTAATGACACAAACGCTCTTATTGGATGAACTACATTCCTTAAGTACGAAAAGTGATTAGAATATGCCTTGGGATGCACCAAATGACGAAAATGTTCATCCAATGACACAAATGCACTTATTGGATGAACTACATTCCATAAGTACGAAAAGTGATTAGAATAAGCCTTGGGAAGCACAAAATGACATAAAAGTTAAATTAATGACCCAAACCCGCTTATTGGATGAGCTACATTCCTTAAGTATGAAAAGTAAACAGAATAAGCCTTGTGATGCACAAAATGACGTAAATGTTCATCCAATGACACAAATGCACTTATTGGATGAACAACATTCCTTAAGTACGAAAAGTGATTAGAATAAGCCTTGGGATGCACAAAATGACGTAAATGTTCATCCAATGACACAAATGCACTTATTGGATGAACTACATTCCTTAAGTACGAAAAGTGATTAGCATAAGCCTTGGGATCCACAAAATGACGTAAATGTTCATCCAATGACACAAATGCACTTATTGGATGAACTACATTCCTTAAGTACGAAAAGTGATTAGAATAAGCCTTGGGATGCACAAAATGACGTAAATGTTCATACAATGTCACAAACGCGCTTATTGAATAAACTACATTCCATAATTACGAAAAGTGATTAGAATAAGCCTTGGGATGCACAAAATGACGTAAATGTTCATCCAATGACACAAACGCGCTTATTGGATGAACTACATTCCTTAGGTACGGAAAGTTATAAGAATAAGCCTTGGGATGAACAAAATGACGTAGATGTTCATCCAATGACACAAATGCACCTATTGGATGAACTACATTCCATAAGTACGAAAAGTGATTACAATAAGGCTTGGGATGCATAAAATGACGTAAATGTTACATTAATGACACAAACGCGCTTATTGGATAAAATACATTCCTTACGTACGAAAAGTGATTATAATAAGACTGGGTAAGCACAAAATGACGTAAATGTTCATACAATGACACAAATGCACTTATTGGATGAACTACATTCCTTAAGTACGAAAAGTGATTAGAATAAGCCTTGGGATGCACAAAATGACGTAAATGTTCATACAATGTCACAAACGCGCTTATTGAATAAACTACATTCCATAATTATGAAAAGTGATTAGAATAAGCCTTGGGATTGACAGAATGACGTAAATGTAAAATTAATGACACAAACGCGCTTATTGGATGAACTACATTCCTTAAGTACGAAAAGTGATTAGAATAAGCCTTGGGATGCACAAAGTGACGTAACTGTTCATCCAATGACACAAAGGCGCTTATTGAATAAACTACATGCTATCAGTACGAAAAGTGATAAGAATAAGCCTTGGGAAGAACAAAATGACGTATATGTTCATCCAATGACACAAATGCGCTTATTGGATGAACTACATTCCATAAGTACGAAAAGTGATTACAATAAGGTTTGGGATGCACAAAATGACGTAAATGTTACATTAATAACACAAACGCTCTTATTGGATGAACTACATTCCTTAAGTACGAAAAGTGATTATAATAAGACTTGGGAAGCACAAAATGACGAAATGTTAAATTAATGACACAAACTCGCTTATTGGATGAACTACATTCCTTAAGTACGAAAAGTGATTATAATAAGCCTTGGGATGCACAAAATGACGTAAATGTCGAATTAATGACACAAATGCTCTTATTGGATGAACTACATTCCTTAAGTACGAAAAGTGATTAGAATGAGCCTTGGGATGCACAAATTGACGTAAACGTTCATCCAATGACACAAATGCACTTATTGGATGAAATACATTCCTTAAGTACGAAAAGTGATTATAATAAGCCTTGGGATGCACAAAATGACGTAAATGTTGAACTAATGACACAAACGCTCTTATTGGATGAACTACATTCCTTAAGTACGAAAAGTGATTAGAATAAGCCTTGGGATGCACAAAATGACGTAGATGTTCATCCAATGACACAAATGCACCTATTGGATGAACTACATTCCATAACTACGAAAAGTGATTACAATAAGGCTTGGGATGCACAAAATGACGTAAATGTTACATTAATGACACAAACGCGCTAATTGGATAAACTACATTCATTAAGTACGAAAAGTGATTATAATAAGACTTGGGAAGCACAAAATGACGTAAATGTTAAATTAATGGCACAAACTCGCTTATTGGATGAACTACATTCCTTAAGTTCGAAAAGTGATTAGAATAAGCCTTAAGATGCACAAAATGACGTAAATGTTCATCCAATGACACAAATGCACTTATTTGATGAACTACATTCCTTAATTAC
>JBBPBO010000001.1:48653521-48698348 GCA_037974295.1 Cicer cuneatum
ATAAGCCTTGGGATCCACAAAATGACGTAAATGTTCATCCAATGACACAAATGCACTTATTGGATGAACTACATTCCTTAAGTACGAAAAGTGATTAGAATAAGCCTTGGGATGCACAAAATGACGTAAATGTTCATACAATGTCACAAACGCGCTTATTGAATAAACTACATTCCATAATTACGAAAAGTGATTAGAATAAGCCTTGGGATGCACAAAATGACGTAAATGTTCATCCAATGACACAAACGCGCTTATTGGATGAACTACATTCCTTAGGTACGGAAAGTTATAAGAATAAGCCTTGGGATGAACAAAATGACGTAGATGTTCATCCAATGACACAAATGCACCTATTGGATGAACTACATTCCATAAGTACGAAAAGTGATTACAATAAGGCTTGGGATGCATAAAATGACGTAAATGTTACATTAATGACACAAACGCGCTTATTGGATAAAATACATTCCTTACGTACGAAAAGTGATTATAATAAGACTGGGTAAGCACAAAATGACGTAAATGTTAAATTAATGACACAAACTCGCTTATTGGATGAACTACATTCCTTAAGTTCGAAAAGTGATTAGAATAAGCCTTAAGATGCACAAAATGACGTAAATGTTCATCCAATGACACAAATGCACTTATTGGATGAACTACATTCCTTAAGTACGAAAAGTGATTAGAATAAGCCTTGGGATGCACAAAATGACGTAAATGTTCATACAATGTCACAAACGCGCTTATTGAATAAACTACATTCCATAATTACGAAAAGTGATTAGAATAAGCCTTGGGATGCACAAAATGACGTAAATGTTCATCCAATGACACAAACGCGCTTATTGGATGAACTACATTCCTTAGGTACGGAAAGTTATAAGAATAAGCCTTGGGATGAACAAAATGACGTAGATGTTCATCCAATGACACAAATGCACCTATTGGATGAACTACATTCCATAAGTACGAAAAGTGATTACAATAAGGCTTGGGATGCATAAAATGACGTAAATGTTACATTAATGACACAAACGCGCTTATTGGATAAAATACATTCCTTACGTACGAAAAGTGATTATAATAAGACTGGGGAAGCACAAAATGACGTAAATGTTAAATTAATGGCACAAACTCGCTTATTGGATGAACTACATTCCTTAAGTTCGAAAAGTGATTAGAATAAGCCTTAAGATGCACAAAATGACGTAAATGTTCATCCAATGACACAAATGCACTTATTGGATGAACTACATACCATAAGTACGAAAAGTGATTAGAATAA
This sequence comes from Cicer cuneatum, assembly GCA_037974295.1. Classification (NCBI taxonomy): domain Eukaryota; kingdom Viridiplantae; phylum Streptophyta; class Magnoliopsida; order Fabales; family Fabaceae; genus Cicer; species Cicer cuneatum. The sequence continues at coordinate 48,654,813 of JBBPBO010000001.1, forward strand.
GCCTTGGGAAGCACAAAATGGCATAAATGTTAAATTAATGACCCAAACCCGCTTATCGGATGAGCTACATTCCTTAAGTATGAAAAGTAAATAGAATAAGCCTTGTGATGCACAAAATGACGTAAATGTTCATCCAATGACACAAATGCACTTCTTGGATGAACTACATTCCTTAATTACGAAAAGTGATTAGAATAAGCCTTGGGATGCACAAAATGACGTAAATGTTCATCCAATGACACAAACGCGCTTATTGGATGAACAACATTCTTGAGGTACGAAAAGTGATTACAATAAGCCTTGGGATGAACAAAATGACGTAAATGTTCATCCAATGCCACAAACGCACTTATTGGATGAACTACATTCCTTAAGTATGAAAAGTGATTAGAATAAGCCTTAGCATGCACGAAATGACGTAAATGTTAAATTAATGACACAAACGCGCTTATTGGATGAACTACGTTCCTTAACTAAGAAAAGTGATTACAATAAGCCTTGGGATGAACAAAATGACGTAAATGTTAATCCAATGACACAAATGCACTTATTGGATGAACTACATACCATAAGTACGAAAAGTGATTAGAATAAGCCTTGGGAAGCACAAAATGACATAAAAGTTAAATTAATGACCCAAACCCGCTTATTGGATGAGCTACATTCCTTAAGTATGAAAAGTAAACAGAATAAGCCTTGTGATGCACAAAATGACGTAAATGTTCATCCAATGACACAAATGCACTTATTGGATGAACAACATTCCTTAAGTACGAAAAGTGATTAGAATAAGCCTTGGGATGCACAAAATGACGTAAATGTTCATCCAATGACACAAATGCACTTATTGGATGAACTACATTCCTTAAGTACGAAAAGTGATTAGAATAAGCCTTGGGATGCACAAAATGACGTAAATGTTCATACAATGTCACAAACGCGCTTATTGAATAAACTACATTCCTTAAGTACGAAAAGTGATTAGAATAAGCCTTGGGATGCACAAAATGACGTAAATGTTCATACAATGTCACAAACGCGCTTATTGAATAAACTACATTCCATAATTACGAAAAGTGATTAGAATAAGCCTTGGGATGGACAGAATGACGTAAATGTAAAATTAATGACACAAACGCGCTTATTGGAAGAACTACATTCCTTAAGTACGAAAAGTGATTAGAATAAGCCTTGGGATGCACAAAATTACGTAAATGTTAAATTATGAAACAAACGCGCTTATTGAATGAACTACATTCCTTAGGTACGAAAAGTGATAAGAATAAGCCTTAGGATGAACAAAAAGACGTAAATGTTCATCCAATGACACAAATGCACCTATTGGATGAACTACATTCCATAAGTACGAAAAGTGATTACAATAACGCTTGGGATGCACAAAATGACGTAAATGTTACATTAATGACACAAACGCGCTTATTGGATGAACTACATTCCTTAAGTACGGAAAGTGATTATAATAACACTTGGGAAGCACACAAAATGACGTAAATGTTAAATTAATGACACAAACTCGCTTATTGGATGAACTACATTCCTTAAGTACAAAAAGTGATTATAATAAGCCTTAAGATGCACAAAATGACGTAAGTGTTCATCCAATGACACAAATGCACTTATTGGATGAACTACATTCCTTAAGTACGAAAAGTGATTCGAATAAGCCTTGGGATGCACAAATTGACGTAAACGTTCATCCAACGACACAAATGCACTTATTGGATGAAATACATTCCTTAAGTACAAAAAGTGATTATAATAAGCCTTAAGATGCACAAAATGACGTAAGTGTTCATCCAATGATACAAATGCACTTATTGGATGAACTACATTCCTTAAGTATGAAAAGTGATTCGAATAAGCCTTGGGATGCACAAAATGACGTAAATGTGCATCCAATGACACAATCGCTCTTATTGGATGAACTACATTCCATAAGTACGAAAAGTGATTACAATAAGCCTTGGGATGCACAATATGAGGTAAATGTTAAATTAATGACCCAACCCGCTTATTGGATGAGCTACATTCCTTAAGTATGAAAAGTAAATAGAATAAGCCTTGTGATGCACAAAATGACGTAAATGTTCATCCAATGACACAAATGCACTTATTGGATGAAATACATTCCTTAAGTACGAAAAGTGATTATAATAAGCCTTGGGATGCACAAAATGACGTAAATGTTGAACTAATGACACAAACGCTCTTATTGGATGAACTACATTCCTTAAGTACGAAAAGTGATTAGAATAAGCCTTGGGATGCACAAAATGACGTAAATGTTCATCCAATGACACAAACGCGCTTATTGGATGAACTACATTCCTTAGGTACGGAAAGTTATAAGAATAAGCCTTGGGATGAACAAAATGACGTAGATGTTCATCCAATGACACAAATGCACCTATTGGATGAACTACATTCCATAACTACGAAAAGTGATTACAATAAGGCTTGGGATGCACAAAATGACGTAAATGTTACATTAATGACACAAACGCGCTAATTGGATAAACTACATTCATTAAGTACGAAAAGTGATTATAATAAGACTTGGGAAGCACAAAATGACGTAAATGTTAAATTAATGGCACAAACTCGCTTATTGGATGAACTACATTCCTTAAGTTCGAAAAGTGATTAGAATAAGCCTTAAGATGCACAAAATGACGTAAATGTTCATCCAATGACACAAATGCACTTATTTGATGAACTACATTCCTTAATTACGAAAAGTGATTAGAATAAACCAAGGGATGCACAAAATGACGTAAATGTTCATACAATGACACAAACGCGCTTATTGAATAAACTACATTCCTTAAGTACGAAAAGTGATTATAATAAGCCTTGGGATGCACAAAGTGACGTAAATGTTTACTTAACGACAAAAATGCACTTATTGGATGAACTACATTCCTTAAGTACGAAAAGTGATTAGAATAAGCCATGGGATGCACAGAGTGACGTAAATGTTCATCCAATGAAACAAACGCGCTTATTGAATAAACTACATGCTATAAGTACGAAAAGTGATTAGAATAAGCCTTGGGATGTACAAAATGACGTAATTGTTGAATTAATGACACAAATGCTCTTATTGGATGAACTACATTCCTTAAGTATGAAAAGTGATTAGAATAAGCCTTGGGATGCACAAAATGACGTAAATGCTAAATTAATGACACAAACGCGCTTATTGGATGAACTACATTCCTTAAGTACGAAAAGTGATTAGAATAAGCCTTGGGATGCACAAAGTGACGTAAACGTTCATCCAATGACACAAATGCACTTATTGGATGAAATACATTCCTTAAGTACGAAAAGTGATTATAATAAGCCTTGGGATGTACAAAATGACGTAAATGTTGAACTAATGACACAAACGCTCTTATTGGATGAACTACATTCCTTAAGTACGAAAAGTGATTAGAATAAGCCTTGGGATGAACAAAGTGACGTAAATGTTCATCCAATAACACAAATGCACCTATTGGATGAACTACATTCCATAAGTACGAAAAGTGATTACAATAAGCCTTGGGATGCACAATATGACGTAAACGTTCATCCAATGACACAAATGCACTTATTGGATGAAATACATTCCTTAAGTACGAAAAGTGATTATAATAAGCCTTGGGATGCACAAAATGACGTAAATGTTGAACTAATGACACAAATGCACTTATTTGATGAACTACATTCCTTAATTACGAAAAGTGATTAGAATAAACCATGGGATGCACAAATTGACGTAAATGTTCATACAATGACACAAACACGCTTATTGAATAAACTACATTCCTTAAGTACGAAAAGTGATTATAATAAGCCTTGGGATGCACAAAGTGACGTAAATGTTTACTTAATGACAAAAATGCAATTATTGGATGAACTACATTCCTTAAGTACGAAATGTGATTAGAATAAGCCTTGGGATGCACAGAGTGACGTAAATGTTCATCCAATGACACAAAGGCGCTTATTGAATAAACTACATGCAATAAGTACGAAAAGTGATTAGAATAAGCCTTGGGATGCACAAAATGACGAAAATGTTCATCCAATGACACAAATGCACTTATTGGATGAACTACATTCCATAAGTACGAAAAGTGATTAGAATAAGCCTTAGGAAGCACAAAATGACGTAAATGTTAAATTAATGACCCAAACCCGCTTATTGGCTGAGCTACATTCCTTAAGTATGAAAAGTAAATAGAATAAGCCTTGTGATGCATAAAATGATGTAAATGTACATCCAATAACACAAATGCACTTATTGGATGAACTACATTCCATAAGTACGAAAAGTGATTAGAATAAGCTTTGGGATGCACAAAATGACGTAAATGTTCATCCAATGACACCAACGCGCTTATTGGATGAACTACATTCCTTAGGTATGGAAAGTTATAAGAATAAGCCTTGGGATGAACAAAATGACGTAGATGTTCATCCAATGACACAAATGCACCTATTGGATGAACTACATTCCATAAGTACGAAAAGTGTTTACAATAAGGCTTGGGATGCACAAAATGACGTAAATGTTACATTAATGACACAAACGCGCTAATTGGATAAAGTACATTCATTAAGTACGAAAAGTGATTATAATTAGACTTGGGAAGCACAAAATGACGTAAATGTTAAATTAATGACACATACTCGCTTATTGGATGAACTACATTCCTTAAGTTCGAAAAGTAATTAGAATCAGCGTTAAGATGCACAAAATGACGTAAATGTTCATCCAATGACACAAATGCACTTATTTGATGAACTACATTCCTTAATTACGAAATGTGATTAGAATAAACCATGGGATGCACAAAATGACGTAAATGTTCATACAATGACACAAACGCGCTTATTGAATAAGCTACATTCCTTAAGTACGAAAAGTGATTATAATAAGCCTTTGGATGCACAAAGTGACGTAAATGTTTACTTAATGACAAAAATGCACTTATTGGATGAACTACATTCCTTAAGTACGAAAAGTGATTAGAATAAGCCTTGGGATGCACAGAGTGACGTAAATGTTCAACCAATGACACAAAGGCGCTTATTGAATAAACTACATGCTATAAGTACGAAAAGTGATTAGAATAAGCCTTGGGATGTACAAAATGACGTAAATGTTGAATTAATGACACAAATGCTCTTATTGGATGAACTACATTCCTTAAGTACGAAAAGTGATTAGAATAAGCCTTGGGATGCACAAAATGACGTAAATGCTAAATTAATGACACAAACGCGCTTATTGGATGAACTACATTCCTTAAGTACGAAAAGTGATTAGAATAAGCCTTGGGATGCACAAAGTGACGTAAATGTTCATCCAATGACACAAATGCACTTATTGGATGAAATACATTCCTTAAGTACGAAAAGTGATTATAATAAGCCTTGGGATGTACAAAATGACGTAAACGTTGAACTAATGACACAAATGCACTTATTTGATGAACTACATTCCTTAATTACGAAAAGTGATTAGAATAAACCATGGCATGCACAAAATGACGTAAATGTTCATACAATGACACAAACGCGCTTATTGAATAAACTACATTCCTTAAGTACGAAAAGTGATTATAATAAGCCTTGGGATGCACAAAGTGACGTAAATGTTTACTTAATGACAAAAATGCACTTATTGGATGAACTACATTCCTTAAGTACGAAAAGTGATTAGAATAAGCCTTGGGATGCACAGAGTGACGTAAATGTTCATCCAATGACACAAAGGCGCTTATTGAATAAACTACATGCTATAAGTACGAAAAGTGATTAGAATAAGCCTTGGGATATACAAAATGACGTAAATGTTGAACTAATGACACAAACGCGCTTATTGGATGAACTACATTCCTTAAGTATGAAAAGTGATTAGAATAAGACTTGGGATGCAGAAAATGACGTAAATGTTCATCCAATGACACAAATGCACTTATTGGATGAACTACATTCCTTCAGTACCAAAAGTGATTAGAATAAGCCTTGGGATGCACAAAATGACGTAAATGTTCATCCAATGACACAAATGCACTTATTGGATGAACTACATTCCTTAAGTTCAAAAAGTGATTAGAATAAGCCTTAAGATGCACAAAATGACGTAAATGTTCATCCAATGACACAAATGCACTTATTGGATGAACTACGTTCCTTAAGTACGAAAAGTGATTAGAATAAGCCTTCGCATGCACCAAATGTCGTAAATGTTAAATTAATGACACAAATACGCTTATTGAATAAACTCCATTCCATAAGTATGTAAAGTGATTAGAATAAGCCTTGGGGTGCAGAAAATGATGTAAATGTTAAATTAATGACACAAACGCGCTTATTGAATGAACTACATTCCTTAGGTACGAAAAGTGATAAGAATAAGCCTTAGGATGAACAAAATGACGTAAATGTTCATCCAATGACACAAATGCACCTATTGGATGAACTTCATTCCATAAGTACGAAAAGTGATTACAATAAGGCTTGGGATGCACAAAATGACGTAAATGTTACATTAATGACACAAACGCGCTTATTGGATGAACTACATTCCTTAAGTACGAAAAGTGATTATAATAACACTTGGGAAGCACACAAAATGACGTAAATGTTAAATTAATGACACAAACTCGCTTATTGGATGAACTACATTCCTTAAGTACAAAAAGTGATTATAATAAGCCGTAAGATGCACAAAATGACGTAAATGTTCATCCAATGACACAAATGCACTTATTGGATGAACTACATTCCTTAAGTATGAAAAGTGATTCGAATAAGCCTTGGGATGCACAAAATGACGTAAATGTGCATCCAATGACACAATCGCTCTTATTGGATGAACTACATTGCTTAAGTACGAAAAGTGATTAGAATAAGCCTTGGGATGCACAATTTGACGTAAATGTTCATCCAATGACACAAATGCACTTATTGGATGAACTACATTCCTTAAGTACGAAAAGTGATTCGAATAAGCCTTGGGATGCACAAAATGACGTAAATGTTCATCCAATGATACAATCGCTCTTATTGGATGAACTACATTCCTTAAGTACGAAAAGTGATTAGAATAAGCCTTGGGATGCACAGTTTGACGTAAACGTTCATCCAATGACACAAATGCACTTATTGGTTGAAATACATTCCTTAAGTACGAAAAGTGATTAGAATAAGCCTTGGGATGCACAAAATGACGTAAATATTCATCCAATGAGACAAACGCGCTTATTGGATGAACTACATTCCTTAGGTACAGAAAGTTATAAGAAAAAGCCTTGGGATGAACAAAATGACGTAGATGTTCATCCAATGACACAAATGCACCTATTGGATGAACTACATTCCATAACTACGAAAAGTGATTACAATAAGGCTTGGGATGCACAAAATGACGTAAATGTTACATTAATGACACAAACGCGCTAATTGGATAAACTACATTCATTAAGTACGAAAAGTGATTATAATAAGACTTGGGAAGCACAAAATGACGTAAATGTTAAATTAATGGCACAAACTCGCTTATTGGATGAACTACATTCCTTAAGTTCGAAAAGTGATTAGAATAAGCCTTAAGATGCACAAAATGACGTAAATGTTCATCCAATGACACAAATGCACTTATTTGATGAACTACATTCCTTAATTACGAAAAGTGATTAGAATAAACCATGGGATGCACAAAATGACGTAAATGTTCATACAATGACACAAACGCGCTTATTGAATAAACTACATTCCTTAAGTACGAAAACTGATTATAATAAGCCTTGGGATGCACAAAGTGACGTAAATGTTTACTTAATGACAAAAATGCACTTATTGGATGAACTACATTCCTTAAGTACGAAAAGTGATTAGAATAAGCCTTGGGATGCACAGAGTGACGTAAATGTTCATCCAATGACACAAAGGCGCTTATTGAATAAACTACTTGCTATAAGTACGAAAAGTGATTAGAATAAGCCTTGGGATGTACAAAATGACGTAAATGTTGAATTAATGACACAAATGCTCTTATTGGATGAACTACATTCCTTAAGTACGAAAAGTGATTAGAATAAGCCTTGGGATGCACAAAATGACGTAAATGCTAAATTAATGACACAAACGCGCTTATTGGATGAACTACATTCCTTAAGTACGAAAAGTGATTAGAATAAGCCTTGGGATGCACAGAGTGACGTAAATGTTCATCCAATGACACAAAGGCGCTTATTGGATGAACTACATGTCTTAAGTATGAAAAGTGATTAGAATAAGCATTGGGATGCACAAAATGACGTAAATGTTGAACTAATGACACAAACGCTCTTATTGGATGAACTATATTCCTTAAGTACGAAAAGTGATTAGAATAAGCCTTGGGATGCAAAAATGACGAAAATGTTCATCCAATGACACAAATGCACTTATTGGATGAACTACATTCCATAAGTACGAAAAGTGATTAGAATAAGCCTTGGGAAGCACAAAATGACTTAAATGTTAAATTAATGACCCAAACCCGCTTATTGGCTGAGCTACATTCCTTAAGTATGAAAAGTAAATAGAATAAGCCTTGTGATGCACAAAATGATGTAAATGTACATCCAATAACACAATTGCACTTATTGGATGAACTACATTCCTTAAGTACGAAAAGTGATTAGAATAAGCCTTGGGAAGCACAAAATGACAGAAATGTTAAATTAATGACCCAAACCCGCTTATTGGACGAACTACATTCCTTAAGTACGAAAAGTGATTATAATAAGCCTTGGGATGCACAAAATGACGTAAATGCTAAATTAATGACACAAACGCGCTTATTGGATGAACTACATTCCTTAAGTACGAAAAGTGATTAGAATAAGCCTTGGGAAGCACAAAATGACGTACATGTTAAATTAATGACCCAAACCCGCTTATTGGATGAGCTACATTCCTTCAGTATGAAAAGTGATTAGAATAAGCCTTGTGATGCACAAAATGACGTAAATGTTAGTCCAATGACACAAATGCACTTATTGGATGAACTACATTCCTTAAGTACGAAAAGTGATTAGAATAAGCCTTGGGATGCACAAAATGACGTAAATGTTAAATTAATGACACAAACGCGCTTATTGGATGAACTACATTCCTTTAGTACGAAAAGTGATTAGAATAAGCCTTGGGATGAACAAAATGACGTAAATGTTCATCCAATGACACAAATGCACTTATTGGATGAACTACATGTCTTAAGTACGAAAAGTGATTAGAATAAGCCTTGTGATGCACAAAATGACATAAATGTTCATCCAATGACACAAATGTACTTATTGGATGAACTACATACCTTAAGTACGAAAAGTGATTAGAATAAGCCTTGGGATGCACAAAATAACGTAAATGTTCATCCAATGACACAAATGCACTTATTGGATGAACTACATTCCTTAAGTACGAAAAGTGATTAGAATAAGCCTTGGGATGCACAAAATGAAGTAAATGTTCATCCAATGACACGAATGTGATTATTGGATGAACTACATACCTTAAGTACGAAAAGCTATTAGAATAAGCCTTGGGATGCACAAAATGACGTACATGTTTATCCAATGACAGAAATGCACTTATTAGATGAACTACATTCCTTAAGAATAAAGACTGATCAGAATAAGCCTTGGGATACACAAAATGACGTAAATGTTAAATTTATGACACAAACACGCTTATTGGATGAACTACATTCCTTAAAGACGAAAAGTGATTAGAATAAGCCTTGGGATGCACAAAATGACGTCAATGTTAAATTAATGACACAAACACCATTATTGGATGAACTACATTCCTTAAGTACGAAAAGTGATTAGAATAAGCCTTGGGATGCACAAAATGACGTCAATGTTAAATTAATGACACAAACACCATTATTGGATGAACTGCATTCCTTAAGTATGAAAAGTGATTAGAATAAGCCTTGGGATGCACAAAATTACATAAATCTTACATTAATGACACAAACGCGCTTATTGGATGAACTACATTCCATAAGTACGAAAGGGATTAGAATAATCCTTGGGATGCACAAAATGACGTAAATGTTAAATTAATGACACAAACCCGCTTATTGGATGAACAACAGTCCTTTAGTACGAAAAGTGATTAGAATAAGTCTTGGGATGCACAAAATGATGTAAATGTTCATCCAATGACACAAACGCGCTTATTGGATGAACTACATTTATTAAGTACGAAAAATGATTAGAATAAGCCTTGGGATGCACAAAATTACGTAAATGTTCATTCAATGACAGAAACGCACTTATTGGATGAACTACATTCCTTAAGAACAAAAACTGATTAGAATAAGCCTTGGGATGCACAAAATGACGTAAATGTTCATCCAATGACACAAATGCACTTATTGGATGAACTACACTCCTTAAAGACGAAAAGTGATTAGAATAAGCTTTGGGATGCACAAAAGGACGTAAATTTTAAATTAATGACACAAACGCGCTTATTGGATGAACTACATTCCTTAAGTATGAAAAGTGATTAGAATAAGCCTTGGGATGCACAAAATGACGTAAATGTTCATCCAATGACACAAATGCACTTATTGGATGAACTACAATCCATAAGTACGAAAAGTGATTAGAATAAGCCTTGGGATGCATAAAATGATGTAAATGTTAAATTAATGACCCAAACCCGCTTATTGCATGAACTACAGTCCTTTAGTACGAAAAGTGATTAGAATAAGTCTTGGGATGCACAAAATGATGTAAATGTTCATCCAATGACACAAACGCGCTTATTGGATGAACTACATTCCTTAAGTACGAAAAATGATTAGAATAAGCCTTGGGATGCTCAAAATTACGTAAATCTTTATTCAATGACAGAAACGCACTTATTGGATAAACTACATTCCTTAAGAACTAAAACTGATTAGAATCAGCCTTGGGATGCACAAAATGACGTAAATGTTAAATTTATGACACAAACACGCTTATTGGATGAACTACATTCCTTAAAGACGAAAAGTGATTAGAATAAGCCTTGGGATGCACAAAAGGACGTAAATGATAAATTAATGACACAAACGCGCTTATTGGATGAACTTCATTCCTTAAGTATGAAAAGTGATTAGAATAAGCCTTGGGATGCACAAAATGATGTAAATGTTCATCCAATGACACAAATGCACTTATTGGATGAACTACATTCCATAAGTACGAAAAATGATTAGAATAAGCCTTGGGATGCATAAAATGATGTAAATGTTAAATTAATGACCAAAACCCGCTTATTGGATGAACTACAGTCCTTTAGTACGAAAAGTGATTAGAATAAGTCTTGGGATGCACAAAATGATGTAAATGTTCATCCAATGACACAAACGCGCTTATTGGATGAACTACATTCCATAAGTACGAAAAGTGATTAGAATAAGCCTTGGGATGCATAAAATGATGTAAATGTTAAATTAATGACCCAAACCCGCTTATTGGATGAACTACAGTCCTTTAGTACGAAAAGTGATTAGAATAAGTCTTGGGATGCACAAAATGATGTAAATGTTCATCCAATGACACAAACGCGCTTATTATATGAACTACATTCCTTAAGTACGAAAAGTGATTAGAATAAGCCTTGGGATGCCCAAAATTACGTAAATGTTCATCCAATGACAGAAACGCACTTATTGGATGAACTACATTCCTTAAGAACAAAAACTGATTAGAATAAGCCTTGGGATGCACAAAATGACGTAAATGTTAAATTAATGACACAAACCCGCTTATTGGATGAACAACAGTCCTTTAGTACGAAAAGTGATTAGAATAAGTCTTGGGATGCACAAAATGATGTAAATGTCCATCCAATGACACAAACGCGCTTATTGGATGAACTACATTCCTTAATTACGAAAAGTGACTAAATTAAGCCTTGGGATGCACAAAACTACGTAAATGTTCATCCAATGACAGAAACGCACTTATTGGATGAACTACATTCCTTAAGAACAAAAACTGATTAAAATAAGCCTTGGGATGCACAAAAGGACGTAAATGTTAAATTAATGACACAAACACGCTTATTGGATGAACTACATTCCTTAAAGACGAAAAGTGATTAGAATAAGCCTTGGGATGCACAAAAGGACGTAAATGTTAAATTAATTACACAAAATGATGTAAATGTTCATCCAATGACACAAATGCACTTATTGGATGAACTACATTCCATAAGTACGAAAAGTGATTAGAATAAGCCTTGGGAAGCACAAAATGATGTAAATGTTAAATTACTGACCCAAACCCGCTTATTGGATGAACTACATTCATTTAGTACGAAAAGTGATTAGAATACGTCTTAGGATGCACAAAATGATGTAAATGTTCATCCAATGACACAAACACGCTTATTGGATGAACTACATTCCTTAAGTACGAAACGTGATTAGAATAAGCTTTGGGATGCACAAAATTACGTAAATGTTCATCCAATGACAGAAACGCACTTATTGGATGAAGTACATTCCTTAAGAACAAAAACTGATTTGAATAAGCCTTGGGATGCACAAAATGACGTAAATGTTAAATTAATGACACAAACGTGCTTATTGGATGAACTACATTCCTTTAGTACGAAAAGTGATTAGAATAAGCCTTGCGATGAACAAAATGACGTAAATGTTCATCCAATGACACAAATGCACTTATTGGATGAACTACATTCCTTAAGTACGAAAAGTGATTAGAATAAGCCTTGGGATGCATAAAATGACATAAATCATACATTAATAACACAAACGCGCTTATTGGATGAACTACATTCGATAAGAACGAAAAGTGATTAGAATAATCCTTGGGATGCACAAAAGGACGTAAATGTTAAATTAATGACACAAATGCGCTTATTGGATGAACTACATTCCTTTAGTACACAAAAAGATTAGAATAAGCCTTGCGATGCACAAAATGATGTAAATGTTCATCCAATGACACAAACGCGCTCATTGGATGAACTACATTCCTTAAAGACGAAAAGTGATTAGAATAAGCCTTGGGATGCACAAAATGACGTAAATGTTCATCCAATGACAAAAACGCGTTTATTGGGTGAACTACATTCCTTAGGTACGAAATGTGATTACAATAAGCCTTGGGATGCACAAAAGGACGTAAATGTTAAATTAATGACACAAACGCGCTTATTGGATGAACTACATTCCTTTAGTACACAAAGTGATTAGAATAAGCCTTGCGATGAACAAAATGACGTAAATGTTCATCCAATGACACAAACGCGCTTATTGGATGAACTTCATTCCTTAAGTATGAAAAGTGATTAGAATAAGTCTTGGGATGCACAAAATGATGTAAATGTTCATCCAATGACACAAATGCACTTATTGGATGAACTACATTCCATTAGTACGAAAAATGATTAGAATAAGCCTTGGGATGCATAAAATGATGTAAATGTTAAATTAATGACCCAAACCCGCTTATTGGATGAACTACAGTCCTTTAGTACGAAAAGTGATTAGAATAAGTCTTGGGATGCACAAAATGATGTAAATGTTCATCCAATGACACAAACGCGCTTATTGGATGAACTACACTCCTTAAGTACGAAAAGTGATAAGAATAAGCCTTGGGATGCCCAAAATTACGTAAATGTTCATCCAATGACAGAAACGCACTTATTGGATGAACTACATTCCTTAAGAACAAAAACTGATTAGAATAAGCCTTGGGATGCACAAAATGATGTAAATGTTCATCCAATGACACAAATGCACTTATTGGATGAACTACATTCCATAAGTACGAAAAGTGATTAGAATAAGCCTTGGGATGCACAAAATGACGTAAATGTTAAATTTATGACACAAACACGCTTATTGGATGAACTACATTCCTTAAAGACGAAAAGTGATTAGAATAAGCCTTGGGATGCACAAAAGGACGTAAATGTTAAATTAATGACACCAACGCGGTTATAGGATGAACTACATTCCTTAAGTAAGAAAAGTGATTAGAATAAGCCTTCGGATGCACAAAATGATGTAAATGTTCATCTAATGACACAAATGCACTTATTGGATGAACAACATTCCATAAGTACGAAAAGTGATTAGAATAAGAATTCGGAAGCACAAAATGATGTAAATGTTAAATTAATGACATAAACGCAATTATTGGATGAACTACATTCCTTAAGTAAGAAAATTGATTAGAATAAGCCTTGGGATGCACAAAATGACGTAAATGCTAAATTAATGACACAAACCCACTTATTGGATGAACTACAGTCCTTTAGTACGAAAAGTGATTAGAATAAGTCTTGGGATGCACAAAATGATGTAAATGTTCATCCAATGACACAAACGCGCTTATTGGATGAACTTCATTCCTTAAGTACGAAAAGTGATTAGAATAAGCCTTGGGAATCCCAAAATTACGTAAATGTTCATCCAATGATAGAAACGCACTTATTGGATGAACTACATTCCTTAAGAACAAAAACTGATTAGAATAAGCCTTGGGATGCACAAAATGATGTAAATGTTCATCCAATGACACAAATGCACTTATTGGATGAACTACATTCGTTAAGTACGAAAAGTGATTAGAATAAGCCTTGGGATGAACAAAATGACGTAAATTTTCATCCAATGACACAAATGCACTTATTGAATGAACTACATTCCTTAAGTACGAAAAGTGATTAGAATAAGCCTTGGGATGCACAAAATGATGTAAATGTTCATCCAATGACACAAATTCACTTATTGGATGAACTACATACCATAAGTACGAAAAGTGATTAGAATAAGCCTCGGGAGGCACAAAATGACATGAATGTTAAATTAATGACCCAAACCCGCTTATTGGATGAGCTATATTCCTTAAGTATGAAAAGTAAATAGAATAAGCCTTGTGATGCACAAAATGATGTAAATGTTCATCCAATGACACAAACGCGCTCATTGGATGAACTACATTCCTTAAAGACGAAAAGTGATTAGAATAAGCCTTGGGATGCACAAAATGACGTAAATGTTCATCCAATGACAAAAACGCGCTTATTGGGTGAACTACATTCCTTAGGTACGAAATGTGATTACAATAAGCCTTGGGATGCACAAAAGGACGTAAATGTTAAATTAATGACACAAACGCGCTTATTGGATGAACTACATTCCTTTAGTACACAAAGTGATTAGAATAAGCCTTGCGATGAACAAAATGACGTAAATGTTCATCCAATGACACAAATGCACTTATTGGATGAACTACATTCCTTAAGTACGAAAAGTGATTAGAATAAGCCTTGGGATGAACAAAATGACGTAAATGTTCATCCAATGACACAAATGCACTTATTGGATGAACAACATTCCTTAAGTACGAAAAGTGATCAGAATGTTAAATTAATGACCCAAACCCGCTTATTGGATGAGCTATATTCCTTAAGTATGAAAAGTAAATAGAATAAGCCTTGTGATGCACAAAATGATGTAAATGTTCATCCAATGACACAAACGCGCTTATTGGGTGAACTACATTCCTTAGGTACGAAATGTGATTACAATAAGCCTTGGGATGCACAAAAGGACGTAAATGTTAAATTAATGACACAAACGCGCTTATTGGATGAACTACATTCCTTTAGTACACAAAGTGATTAGAATAAGCCTTGCGATGAACAAAATGACGTAAATGTTCATCCAATGACACAAATGCACTTATTGGATGAACTACATTCCTTAAGTACGAAAAGTGATTAGAATCAGCCTTGGGATGCATAAAATGACGTAAATCATACATTAATAACACAAACGCGCTTATTGGATGAACTACATTCGATAAGTACGAAAAGGGATTAGAATAATCCTTGGGATGCACAAAATGACGTAAATGTTAAATTAATGACACAAACCCGCTTATTGGATGAACTACAGTCCTTTAGTACGAAAAGTTATTAGAATAAGTCTTGAGATGCACAAAATGATGTAAATGTTCATCCAATGACACAAACGCGCTTATTGGATGAACTACATTCCTTTAGTACGAAAAGTGATTAGAATAAGCCTTGGGATGCCCACGAAATGACGTAAATGTTAAATTAATGACACAAACCCGCTTATTGGATGAACTACAATCCTTTAGTACGAAAAATGATTAGAATAAGTGTTGGGATGCACAAAATGATGTAAATGTTCATCCAATCACACAAACGCGCTTATTGGATGAACTACATTCCTTAAGTACGAAAAGTGATTAGAGTAAGCCTTGGGATGCACAAAATTACGTAAATGTTCATCCAATGACAGAAATGCACTTATTGGATGAATTACATTCCTTAAAAACAAAAACTGATTAGAATAAGCCTTGGGATGCACAAAATGATGTAAATTTTAAATTTATGACACAAACCCGCTTATTGGATGATCTACAGTCCTTTAGTACGAAAAGTGATTAGAATAAGTCTTGGGATGCACAAAATGATGTAAATGTTCATCCCATGACACAAAAGCAATTATTGGATGAACTACATTCCTTAAGAACAAAAAGTGATTAAAATAAGCCTTGAAATGCACAAAATGACGTAAATCTTACATTAATGACACAAATGCTCTTATTGGATGAACTACATTCCATAAGTACGAAAAGTGATTAGAATAAGCCTTAAGATACACAAAATGATGAAATGTTCATCCAATGACAAAAATGCACTTATTGGATGAACTATATTCCTTAAGTACGAAAAATGATTCGAATAAGCGTTGGCATGCACAAAATTACGTAAATGTTCATCCAATGACACAAATGCACTTATTGCATGAACTACATTCCTTAAGTACGAAAAGTGATTAGAATAAGCCTTAGGAGGCACAAAATGACGTAAATGTTACATTAATGACACAAACGCGCTTATTGGATGAACTACATTCCTTAAGTACGAAAAGTGAATAGAATAAGATTTGGGATGCACAAAATGACGTAAATGTTCATCCAATGATACAAATGCACTTATTGGATGAACTACAATCCTTACGTACGAAAACTGATTCGAATAAGCCTTAGGAAGCACAAAATGACGTAAATGTTCATCCAATGAAACAAACGCTCTTATTGGATGAACTACATTCCTTAAGTACGAAAAGTTATTAGAATTAGTCTTGGGATGCACAAAATGACTTAAATGTTCATCCAATCACAGAAACGCGCTGATTGGATGAACTACATTGTTAAGTACGAAAAGCTATTAGAATAAGCCTTGGGATGCACAAAATGACGTAAATGTTCATCCAAGGACACAAATGCACTTATTGGATGAACTACATTCTTTAAAAACAAAAAGTGATTAGAATAAGCCTGGGGATTAACAAAATGACGTAAATGTTAAATTAATCAAACAAACACGCTTATTGAATGAAACTACATTCCTTAAGTACGAAAAGTGATTAGAATAAGCCTTGGGATGCACAAAATTTCGTAAATGTTAAATTAATGACACAAACGCTCTTATTGGATGAACTACATTCCTTAAGTACGAAAAGTGATTAGAATAAGCCTTGGGATCACAAAATTTCGTAAATTTTAAATTAATGACCCAAACGCTCTTATTGGATCAACGACATTCCTTAAGTACAAAAGGTGATTATAATAAGCATTAAGATGCACAAAATGACGTAAATGTTCATCCAATGACACAAATGCACTTATTGGATGAACTACATTCCTTAAGTACGAAAAATGATTCGAATAAGCGTTGGGATGCACAAAATGACATAAATGTTCATCCAATGACACAAACGCGCTAATTGAATAAACTACATTCCATAAGTACGAAAAGTGATTAGAATATGCCTTGGGATGCAGAAAATGATGTAAATGTTAAATTAATGACACAAACGCGCTTATTGGATGAACTACATTCCTTAAGTACGAAAAGTGATTAGAATAAGCCTTGGGATGCACAAAATGACACAAATGTTCATCCAATGACACAAACGCTCTTATTGGAGGAACTACATTTCTTAAGTACGAAAAGTGATTAGAATAAGCATTGGGATCCACCAAATGACGTAAATGTTTAGCCAATGACAGAAATGCACTTATTGGATGAAATAAATTCCTTGAGTACGAAAAGTGATTATAATAAGCCTTGGGATGCACAAAATGACCTAAATGTTATATTAATGACACAAACGCGCTTATTGGATGAACTACAATCCTTATGTATGAAAAGAGATTAGAATAAGCCTTGGGATGCACAAAATGACGAAAATGTTAAATTAATGACACAAACGCTCTTATTGGAGGAACTACATTCCTTATGTACGAAAAGTGACTAGAATAAGCCTTGGAATCCACCAAATGACGTAAATGTTCATCCAACGACACAAAAGCACTTATTGGATGAACTACATTCCTTATGAACAAAAAGTGATTAGAATTTATGAACATGAGCATATACATATTGCATCGGAGTGTTTGACCGGAGGGTCACGTTTTGATTTTATGTTGATGGTGGAAAATTGTTGTGTGAGTAAGTATTGTTTTGGATGAATTAATGTTTGTCCTTACATCATTATTTTCATACTTACTTGGTTGCTGTTTTGTAAAGTACAAATGACATGTATTTTAAAATTTAGCATCCTTATTTATCATCATGTACTATGAATATGTTTGGTATTCTTGATATAACTGCTATGTGGTAATTGTTATTTTCGGTCGGTGACCCTTTACAATTATTGTGGAATTGGGCTTTGCCCTCAGATGAGATTCAGAACCGTACCCCTGATGTTCATACTAACGATAGGGAACGTCGTTAGTTTCCCTTGATCTTTACTTGTGGGCTATGCAAAGAGATGAGCAGCTGGGCGAAGAAAAGACTTGTGAATATTGTAATGCTACTGTAGCTTAGGGTATGATCAGAGTAGACTTATGTATAGGGTTTTAAACTCAATGGTTATAAATATTCATTTTGGGAATTATTATAAAACTCTTCCGCACTCTGATAAATATTTTGATGTATCTTTATTTTAGTATATTATAAATATCAAATTTCGATAAATATCTCATTCGATTTAATTGTGATGTTGCTGTTTTAAATTCTTTACTATTTTTGATTACGAAGTCGAATGATATTTAATTTGAATTGATTTTAATTTCCTTGAAGCGGAATTCTGAAAACTCTTTTATTTATGTATTCGTTTTAAAAAAAAATGAAAAATACACTCGCGCTGTGTTTTCAACTCGGGGTGTTACACTTGGGATGCACAAAATGACGTAAATGTTCATCCAATGACACAAACGCGCTTATTGGATGAACTACATTCCTTAGGTACACAAAGTAATTACAATAAGCCTTGGGATGAACAAAGTGACGTAAATGTTCATCCAATGACACAAATGCACTTATTGGATGAACTACATTCCTTAAATACGAAAAGTGATTAGAATCAGCCTGAAGATGCACCAAATGACGTAAATGTTAAATTAATGACACAAACGTGCTTATTGGATGAACTACGTTCCTTAAGTACGAAAAGTGATTAGAATAAGCCTTGGGATGAACAAAATGACGTAAATGTTCATCCAATGACACAAATGCACTTATTGGATGAAATAAATTCCTTGAATACGAAAAGTGATTATAATAAGCCTTGGGATGCACAAAATGACCTAAATGTTATATTAATGACACAAACGCGCTTATTGGATGAACTGCATTCCTTATGTATGAAAAGAGATTAGAATAAGCCTTGGGATGCACAAAATGACAAAAATGTTAAATGAATGACACAAACGCTCTTATTGGAGGAACTACATTCCTTAAGTACGAAAAGTGACTAGAATAAGCCTTGGGATCCACCAAATGACGTAAATGTTCATCCAATGACACAAAGCACTTATTGGATGAACTACATTCCTTACGAACAAAAAGTGATTAGAATAAGCCTTGGGATGCACAAAATGACGTACATGTTAAATTAATGACACAAACGCGCTTATTGAATAAACTACATTCCTTAAGTACGAAAAGTGATTAGAATAAGCATTGGGATGCACAAAATGACATCAATGTTCATCCAATGACATAAATGCACTTATTGAATAAACTACATTCCTTTTGTAAGAAAAGTGATTAGAATAAGCCTTGGGATGCCCAAAATGACGTAAATGTTAATCGAATGACACAAATGCACTTATTGGATGAACTACATTCCTTAAATACGAAAAGTGATTAGAAAAAGCCTTGGGATGCACAAAATGACGTAAATCTTCATCCAATGACACAAATGCACTTATTGGATGAAATAAATTCCTTAAGTACGAAAAGTGATTATAATAAGCCTTGGGATGCACAAAATGACGTAACTGTTATATTAATAACACAAACGCGCTTATTGGATGAACTACATTCCTTATGTATGAAAAGTGATTAGAATAAGCATTGGGATGCACAAAATGACGTCAATGTTCATCCAATGACATAAATGCGCTTATTGAATAAACTACATTCCTTATATATGAAAAGTGATTAGAATAAGCCTTGGGATGCCCAAAATGACGTAAATGTTAATCGAATGACACAAATACACTTATTGGATGAACTACATTCCTTAAATACGAAAAGTGATTACAAAAAGCCTTGGGATGCACAAAATGACGTAAATCTTCATCCAATGACACAAATGCACTTATTGGATGAAATAAATTCCTTAAGTACGAAAAGTGATTATAATAAGCCTTGGGATGCACAAAATGACGTAACTGTTATATTAATAACAGAAAAGCACTTATTGGATGAACTACATTCCTTATAAACAAAAAGTGATTAGAATAAGCCTTGGGATGCACAAAATGACGTATATGTTAAATTAATGACACAAACGCGCTTATTGAATAAACTACATTCCTTAAGTACGAAAAGTGATTAGAATAAGCATTGGGATGCACAAAATGACATCAATGTCCATCCAATGACATAAATACGCTTATTGAATAAACTACATTCCTTATGTATGAAAAGTGATTAGAATAAGCCTTGGGATGCCCAAAATGACGTAAATGTTAATCGAATGACACAAATGCACTTATCGGATGAGCTACATTCCTTAAATACGAAAAGTGATTAGAATAAGCCTTGGGATGCACAAAATGACGTAAATCTTCATCCAATGACACAAATGCTCTTATTGGATGAACTACATTCCATAAGTACGAAAAGTGATTAGAATAAGCCTTAAGATACACAAAATGATGAAATGTTCATCCAATGACAAAAATGCACTTATTGGATGAACTACATTCCTTAAGTACGAAAAATGATTCGAATAAGCGTTGGCATGCACAAAATTACGTAAATGTTCATCAAATGACACAAATGCACTTATTGCATGAACTACATTCCTTAAGTACAAAAAGTGATTAGAATAAGCCTTAGGATGCACAAAATGACGTAAATGTTACATTAATGACACAAACGCGCTTATTGGATGAACTACATTCCTTAAGTACGAAAAGTGAATACAATAAGATTTGGGATGCACAAAATGACGTAAATGTTCATCCAATGATACAAATGCACTTATTGGATGAACTACAATCCTTACGTACGAAAACTGATTCGAATAAGCCTTAGGAAGCACAAAATGACGTAAATGTTCATCCAATGAAACAAACGCTCTTATTGGATGAACTACATTCCTTAAGTACGAAAAGTTATTAGAATTAGTCTTGGGATGCACAAAATGACTTAAATGTTCATCCAATCACAGAAACGCGCTGATTGGATGAACTACATTGTTAAGTACAAAAAGCTATTAGAATAAGCCTTGGGATGCACAAAATGACGTAAATGTTCATCCAAGGACACAAATGCACTTATTGGATGAACTACATTCTTTAAAAACAAAAAGTGATTAGAATAAGCCTGGGGATTAACAAAATGACGTAAATGTTAAATTAATGAAACAAACACGCTTATTGAATGAAACTACATTCCTTAAGTACGAAAAGTGATTAGAATAAGCCTTGGGATGAACAAAATGACGTAAATGTTCATCCAACGACACAAATGCACTTATTGGATGAACTACATTACTTAATTACGAAAAGTGATTAGAATAAGACTTGGGAAGCACAAAATGACGTAAATGTTAAATTAATGACACAAACGCGCTTATTTGATGAACTACATTTCTTAAGTACGAAAAGTGATTAGAATAAGCCTTGGAATGCACAAAATAACGTAAATGTTCATCCAATGACACAAACGCTCTTATTGGATGAACTACATTCCTTAAGTATAAAAAGTGATTCGAATAAGCCTTGGGATGCACAAAATGACCTAAATGTTCATCCAATGACACAAACGCTCTTATTGGATGAACTACAATCCTTAAGTACGAAAAGTAATTAGAATAAGCCTTGGCATGCACAAAATGACGTAAATGTTCATCCAATGACACAAATGCACTTATTGGATGAAATACATTTCTTAAGTACGAAAAGTGATTAGAATAAGCCTTGGGATGCACAAAATGACATAGGTTTAATTAATGACACAAACGCTCTTATTGGATGAACTACATTCCTTAAGTACGAAAAGTGATTAGAATAAGCCTTGGGATGCACAAAATGACATAAATGTTCTACCAATGACACAAATGCAGTTATTGGATCAACTACATTCCATAAATACGAAAAGTGATTAGAATAAGTCTTGGGGTGCACAAAATGACGTAAATGTTCATCCAATGACACAAATGCACTTATTGGATGAACTACATTCCTTAAGTACGAAAATTGATTAGAATAAGCCTTGGGATGAACAAAATGACGTAAATGTTCGTCCCATAACATAAATGCACTTATTGGATGAACTACATTCCTTAAGTACGAAAAATGGTTCGAATAAGCCTTGGGATGCACAAAATGACGTAAATCTTCATCCAATGACACAAATGCGCTTATTGGATGAACTACATTCCTTAAGTACGAAAAGTGATTTGAATAAGCCTTGGGACGCACAAAATGACGTAAATGTTCATCCAATGACACAAATGCACTTATTGGATGAACTACATTGCTTAAGAACAAAAACTAATTCGAATAAGCCTTGGGATGCACAAAATGACGTAAATGTTCGTCCAATGACACAAATGCACTTTTTTATGAACTACATTCCTTAAGTACGAAAAGGTGATTCAAGTAAGCCTATGGATGCACAAAATGACGTAAATGTTTATCCAATGACAGAAATGCACTTATTGGATGAACAACATTCCTTAAGAACAAAGACTGATTAGAATAAGCCTTGGGATGCACAAAATGACGTAAATGTTAAATTAATGACACAAACACGCTTATTGGATGAACTACATTTCTTAAGTACGAAAAGTGATTAGAATAAGCCTATGGATGCACAAAATGACATAAATGTTCATGCCATGACACAATTACCCATATTGGATGAACTACATTCCTTAAGTACGAAAAGTGATTAGAATAAGCCTTGGGACGCACAAAATGACGTAAATGTTCATCCAATGACACAAACGCGCTTATTGAATAAACTACATTCCATAAGTACGAAAAGTGATTAGAATGAGCCTTGGGATGCACAAAATGACGTAAATGTTAAATTAATGGCACAAACGCGCTTATTGGATGAACTACATTCCTTAGGTACGAAAAGTTATTAGAATAAGCCTTAAGATGCACAAAATGACAAAAATGTTCATCCAATGACACAAATGCACTTATTGGATGAACTACATTCCTTATGTACGAAAAGTGATACAAGTAAGCCTATAGATGCACAAAATGACGTAAATGTTTATCCAATGACAGAAATGCACTTATTGGATGAACTACATTCCTTAAGAAAAAAGATGAATTAGAATAAGCATTCGGATGCACAAAATGACGTAAATGTTAAATTAATGACAGAAACACGCTTATTGGATGAACTACATTTCTTAAGTACGAAAAGTGATTAGAATAAGCCTAGGAATGCACAAAATGACGTAAATGTTCATCCAATGACACAAATGCACTTATTGGATGAACTACATTCCTTAAGTACGAAAAGTGATTAGAATAAGCCTTGGGATGAACAAAATGACGTAAATGTTCATCCAATGATGCAAATGCACTTATTGGATGAACTATATTCCTTAAGTACGAAAAAGGATTCGAATAAGCCTTGGGATGCACAAAATGATGTAAATGTTCATCCAATGACACAAATGCACTTATTGGATGAACTACATTCCTTAAGTACGAAAAGTGATTAAAATAAGCCTTGGGATGAACAAAATGACGTAAATGTTCATCCAATGACACAAATGCATTTATTGGATGAACTATATTCCTTAAGTACGAAAAGTGATTAGAATAAGCCTTGGGATGAACAAAATGACGTAAATGTTCATCCAATGACACAAATGCACTTATTGGATGAAGTACATTCCTTAAGTACGAAAAATGATTCAAGTAAGCCTATGGATGAACAAAATGACGTAAATGTTTATCCAATGACAGAAATGCACTTATTGGATGAACTACATTCCTTAAGAAAAAAGATGAATTAGAATAAGCATTCGGATGCACAAAATGACGTAAATGTTAAATTAATGACAGAAACACGCTTATTGGATGAACTACATTTCTTAAGTACGAAAAGTGATTAGAATAAGCCTAGGAATGCACAAAATGACGTAAATGTTCATCCAATGACACAAATGCACTTATTGGATGAACTACATTCCTTAATTATGAAAAGTGATTAGAATAAGCCTTGGGATGAACAAAATGACGTAAATGTTCATCCAATGATGCAAATGCACTTATTGGATGAACTATATTCCTTAAGTACGAAAAAGGATTCGAATAAGCCTTGGGATGCACAAAATGATGTAAATGTTCATCCAATGACACAAATGCACTTATTGGATGAACTACATTCCTTAAGTACGAAAAGTGATTAAAATAAGCCTTGGGATGAACAAAATGACGTAAATGTTCATCCAATGACACAAATGCACTTATTGGATGAACTACATTCCTTAAGTACGAAAAGTGATTAGTATAAGCCTAGAGTCGCACAAAATGACGTAAATGTTCATCCAATCATACAAATTCACTAATTGGATGAACTACATTCCCTAAGAACAAACAATGATTAGAATAAGCCTTGGGATTCACAAAAAGACGTCAATTTTAAATTAATGACACAAACACGCTTATTGGATGAACTACATTCCTTAGGTACGAATAGTGATTAGAATAAGCCTTGGGATGAACAAAATGACGTAAATGTTCATCCAATGACACAAATGCACTTATTGGATGAACTACATTGCTTAAAAACAAAAACTGATTCGAATAAGCCTTGGGATGCACAAAATGACGTAAATGTTCATCCAATGACACAAATGCACTTATTGGATGAACTACATTCTTTAAGTACGAAAAGTGATCAGAATAAGACTTGGGAAGCACAAAATGACGTAAATGTTAAATTAATGAACAAACGCGTTTATTGGATGAACTACATTCCTTAAGTACGAAAAGTGATTAGAATAAGCCTTAAGATGCACAAAATGATGAAATGTTCAACTAATGACACAAATGCACTTATTGGATGAACTACATTCCTTAAGTACGAAAAGTGATGCAAGTAAGCCTATCGATGCACAAAATGACGTAAATGTTTATCCAATGACAGAAATGCACTTATTGGATGAACTACATTTCTTAAGAACAAAGACTGATTAGAATAAACCTTGGGATGCACAAAATGACGTAAATGTTAAATTAATGGCACAAACGCGCTTATTGGATAAACTACATTCCTTAGGTACGAAAAGTGATAAGAATAAGCCTTGGGATGAACAAAATGACGTAAATGTTCATCCAATGACACAAATGCACTTATTGGATGAACTACATTCCTTAAGTACGAAAAGTGATTCAAGTAAGCCTATGGATGCACAAAATGACGTAAATGTTTATCCAATGACAGAAATGCACTTATTGGATGAACTACATTCCTTAACATCAAAGACTGATTAGAATAAGCCTTGGGATGCACAAAATGATGTAAACGTTAAATTAATGACACAAACACGCGTATTGGATAATCTACATTTCTTAAGTACGAAAAGTGATTAGAATAAGCCTTGGGACGCACAAAATGACGTAAATGTTCATCCAATGACACAAATGCACTTATTGGATGAACTACATTCCCTAAGAAGAAAAACTGATTAGAATAATCCTTGGGATGCACAAAATGACGTTAATTTTAAATTAATGACACAAACACGCTTATTGGATGAACTACATTCCTTAGGTACGAATAGTGATTAGAATAAGTCTTGGGATGAACAAAATGACGTAAATGTTCATCCAATGACACAAATGCACTTATTGGATGAACTACATTGCTTAAGAACAAAAACTGATTAGAATAAGCCTTAAGATGCACAAAATGACGTAAATGTTCATCCAATGACACAAATGCACTTATTGGATGAACTACATTCCTTAAGTACGAAAAGTGATTAGAATGAGCCTTGGGATTAACAAAATGATGTAAATGTTCATCCAATGACACAAATGCACTTATTGGATGAACTACATTCCTTAAGTACGAAAAGTGATTAGAATAAGCCTTGGGATGCACAAAATGACGTAAATGTTAAATTAATGACACAAACCTGCTTATTGGGTGAACTACATTCCCTAGGTACGAAAAGTGATTCGAATAAGCCTTGGGATGAACAAAATGACGTAAATGTTCATCCAATGACACAAATGCACTTATTGGATGAATTACATTCCTTAAGTACAAAAAGTGGTTAGAATAAGCCTAGGGATGCACAAAATGACGTAAATATTACATTAATGACACAAACACGCTTATTGGATGAACTACATTCCTTAAGTACGAAAAGTGATTAGAATAAGACTTGGGAAGCACAAAATGACGTAAATGTTAAATTAATGACACAAACGCGCTTATTGGATGAACTACATTCCTTAAGTACGAAATGTGATTACAATAAGCCTTAAGATGCACAAAATGACGTAAATGTTCATCCAATGACACAAATGCATTTATTGGATGAACTACATTCCTTAAGTACGAAAAATAATTCGAATAAGCCTTGGGATGCACAAAATGACTTAAATGTTCATCCAATGACACAAATTCACTTATTCGATGAACTACATTCCTTAAGTACGAAAAGTGATTAGAATAAGCGTTGGGATTAACAAAATGATGTAAATGTTCATCCAATGACACAAATGCACTTATTGGATGAACTACATTCCTTAAGTACGAAAAGTGATTAGAATAAGCCTTGGGATGCACAAAATGACGTAAATGTCCATCCAATTGCACAAATGCACTTATTGGATGAACTACATTCCTTAAGTACGAAAAGTGATTAGAATAAGCCTTGGGATGCACAAAATGACGTAAATGTTCATCCAATGACACCAATGCACATATTGGATGAACTATATTCCTTAAGTACGAAAAGTAATTAGAATAAGCCTTAAGATGCACCAAATGACGTAAATGTTTAATTAATTACACAAACGCGCTTATTGGATGAACTACATTTCTTAAGTAGGAAAAGTGAGTAAAATAAGCCTTGGGATACACAAAATGACGTAAATGTTCATCCAATGACACAAATGCACTTATTGGATGAACTACATTCCTTAAGTACGAAAAGTGACTATAATAAGTCTTGGGATACACAAAATGACGTAAATCTTCATCCAATGACACAAACGCGTTTATTGGATGAAGTACATTCCTTAAGTACGAAAAGGGATTAGAATAAGCCATGGGGTGCACAAAATGACGTAAATGTTCATCCAATAACACAAATGCACTTATTGCACGAAATACGTTCATTAAGTAAGAAAAGTGATTATAATAAGCCTTGGGATGCACAAAATGACGTAAATGTTAAATTAATGACACAAATTCGCTTATTGGATGAACTACATTCCTTCAGTACGAAAAGTGATTAGAATAAGCCTTGGGATGCACAAAATGACGTAAATGTTAAATTAATGAAACAAACACGCTTATTGGATGAAACTAGATTCCTTAAGTACGAAAAGTGATTAAATTAAGCCTTGGGATACACAAAATGACGTAAATTTTCATCCAATGACACAAACGCGTTTATTGGATGTACTACATTCCTTAAGTACGAAAAGTGATTAGAATAAGCCTTGGGATGCACAAGATAACGTAAATGATCATCCAATGCCACAAATGCACTTATTGGATGAACTACATTCCTTAAGTACGAAAAGTGATTAGAATAAGCCTTGGGATGCACAAAATGACGTAAATGTTCATCCAATGGCACAAATGCACTTATTTGATGAACTACATTCCTTAACTACGAAAAGTGATTAGAATAAGCCTTGGGATGCACCAAATGACGTAAATGTTCATCCAATGACACAAATGCACATATTGGATGAACTACATTCCTTAAGTACGAAAAGTGATTAGAATAAGCCTTGGGATGCACAAAATGACGTAAATGTTCATCCAATGACACAAATGCACATATTGGATGAACTACATTCCTTAAGTACGAAAAGTAATTAGAATAAGCCTTAAGATGCACCAAATGACGTAAATGTTAAATTAATTACACAAACGCGCTTATTGGATGAACTACATTCCTTAAGTAGGAAAAGTGATTAACATAAGCCTAGGGATACACAAAATGACGTAAATGTTCATCCAATGACACAAATGCACT
The DNA here is from genome assembly GCA_037974295.1 of Cicer cuneatum. NCBI lineage: Eukaryota > Viridiplantae > Streptophyta > Magnoliopsida > Fabales > Fabaceae > Cicer > Cicer cuneatum. The sequence continues at coordinate 48,683,689 of JBBPBO010000001.1, forward strand.
TATTGGATGAACTACATTCCTTAAGTACGAAAAGTGACTATAATAAGTCTTGGGATACACAAAATGACGTAAATCTTCATCCAATGAGACAAACGCGTTTATTGGATGAACTGAATTCCTTAAGTACGAAAAGTGATTAGAATAAGCCATGGGATGCTCAAAATGACATAAATGTTCATCCAATGACACAAATGCACTTATTGCATGAAATACGTTCCTTAAGTAAGAAAAGTGATTATAATAAGCCTTGGGATGCACAAAATGACGTAAATGTTAAATTAATGACACAATCTCGCTTATTGGATGAACTACATTCCTTCAGTACGAAAAGTGATTAGAATAAGCCTTGGGATGCACAAGATGACGTAAATGATCATCCAATGGCACAAATGCACTTATTGGATGAAATACATTCCTTAAGTACGAAAAGTGATTAGAATAAGCCTTGGGATGCACATAATGACGTAAATGTTCATCCAATGGCACAATTGCACTAATTGGATTGACTATATTTCTTAAGTACGAAAAGTAATTAGAATAAGCCTTGGGATGCACAAAATGACGTAAATGTTCATCCAATGACACAGAAGCGCTTATTGAATAAACTACATTCTATAAGTACGAAAAGTGATTAGAATAAATGTTGGGATGCACAAAATGACGTAAATGTTCATCCAATGGCACAATTGCACTAATTGGATTGACTATATTTCTTAAGTACGAAAAGTAATTAGAATAAGCCTTGGGATGCACAAAATGACGTAAATGTTCATCCAATGACACAAAAGCGCTTATTGAATAAACTACATTCTATAAGTACGAAAAGTGATTAGAATAAATGTTGGGATGCACAAAATGACGTAAATGTTCATCCAATGACACAAATGCACATATTGGATGAAATACGTTCCTTAAGTACGAAAAGTGATTATAATAAGCTTTGGGATGCACAAAATGACGTAAATGTTAAATTAATGACACAAACTCGCTTATTGGATGAAGTACATTCCTTAAGTACGAAAAGTCATTAGAATAAGCCTTGGGATGCACAAAATGACGTAAATGTTCATCCAATGACACAAATGCACATATTGGATGAACTACGTTCCTTAAGTACCAAAAGTGATTAGAATAAGCCTTGGGATGAACAAAATGACGTAAATGTTCATCCAATGACACAAATGCACTTATTGGATGAACTACATTCCTTAAGTACGAAAAGTGATTAGAATAAGCCTTGGGATGCACAAAATGACGTAAATGTTCATCCAATGACACAAACGCGTTTATTGGAAGAACTACATTCCGTAAGTACGAAAAGTGATTAGAATAAGCCATGGGATGCACAAAATGACGTAAATGTTCATCGAATGACACAAACGCACATATTGGATGAACTACATTCCTTAAGTACGAAAAGTAACTAGAATAAGTCTTGGGATGCACGAAATGATGTAAATGTTCATCCAATGACACAATAGCGCTTATTGGATGAACTGCATTCCTTAAGTAGGAAAAGTCATTACAATAAGCCTTGGGATGAACAAAATGACATAAATGTTCATCCAATGACACAAATGCACTTATTGGATTAACTACATTCCTTAAGTACGAAAAGTGATGAGAATAAGCCTTGGGATGCACAAAATGACGTTAATGTTCCATTAATGACACAAACACGCTTATTGGATGAACTACATTCCTTATGTATGAAAAGTGATTAGAATAAGACTTGGGATGCACAAAATCACGTAAATGTTCATCCAATGACACAAATGCACTTATTGGATGAACTACATTCCATAAGTACGAAAAGTGATTAGAATAAGCCTTGGGATGCACAAAATGACATAAATATTAAATTAATGACACAAACGCGCTTATTGGATGAACTACATTCCTTAATTACGAAAAGTGATTAGAATACGTCTTGGGATGCACAAAATGACGTAAATGTTCATCCAATGACACAAACGCGCTGATTGGATGTACTACATTCCTTAAGTACGAAAAGTGATTAGAATAAGGCTTGGGATGCACAAAATGACGTAAATGTTCATCCAATAACACAAGTGCAGTTATTAGATGAACTACGTTCCTTAAGTACCAAAAGTGATTAGAATAAGCCTTGGGATGAACAAAATGACGTAAATGTTCATCCAATGACACAAAAGCGCTTATTGAATAAACTACATTCCATAAGTACAAAAAGTGATTAGAATAAGCCTTGGGATGAACAAAATAACGTAAATGTTCATCCAATGACACAAATGCACTTATCGGATGAACTACATTCATTAAGTACGAAAAGTGATTAGAATAAGCCTTGGGATGCACAAAATGACGTAAATGATCATCCAATGGCACAAATGCACTTATTGGATGAACTACATTCCTTAAGTACGAAAAGTGATTAGAATAAGCCTTGGGATGAACAAAATGACGTAAATGTTCATCCAATGACACAAATGCACTTATTGGATGAACTACATTCGTTAAGTACGAAAAGTGATTAGAATAAGCCTTGGGATGCACAAAATGACGTAAATGTTCATCCAATGACACAAACGCGTTTATTGGAAGAACTACATTCCGTAAGTACGAAAAGTGATTAGAATAAGCCATGGGATGCACAAAATGACGTAAATGTTCATCGAATGACACAAACGCACATATTGGATGAACTACATTCCTTAAGTACGAAAAGTAACTAGAATAAGTCTTGGGATGCACGAAATGATGTAAATGTTCATCCAATGACACAATAGCGCTTATTGGATGAACTCCATTCCTTAAGTAGGAAAAGTCATTAGAATAAGCCTTGGGATGAACAAAATGACGTAAATGTTCATCCAATGACACAAATGCACTTATTGGATTGACTACATTCCTTAAGTACGAAAGGTGATTAGAATAAGCCTTGGGATGCACAAAATGACGTAAATGTTCATCCTATGACACAAACGCGTTTATTGGAAGAACTACATTCCGTAAGTACGAAAAGTGATTAGAATAAGCCATGGGATGCACAAAATGACGTAAATGTTCATCGAATGACACAAACGCACATATTGGATGAACTACATTCCTTAAGTACGAAAAGTAACTAGAATAAGTCTTGGGATGCACGAAATGATGTAAATGTTCATCCAATGACACAATAGCGCTTATTGGATGAACTCCATTCCTTAAGTAGGAAAAGTCATTAGAATAAGCCTTGGGATGAACAAAATGACGTAAATGTTCATCCAATGACACAAATGCACTTATTGGATTGACTACATTCCTTAAGTACGAAAAGTGATTAGAATAAGCCTTGGGATGCACAAAATGACGTAAATGTTCCATTAATGACACAAACACGCTTATTGGATGAACTACATTCCTTAAGTACGAAAAGTGATTAGAATAAGACTTGGGATGCACAAAATGACGTAAATGTTCATCCAATGACACAAATGAACTTATTGGACGAACTACATTCCATAAGTACGAAAAGTGATTAGAATAAGCTTTGGGATGCACAAAATGACGTAAATGTTCATTCATTGACACAAAAGCGGTTATTGGATGAACTGCATTACTTAAGTACGAAAAGTGATTATAATAAGCCTTGGGATGCACAAAATGACGTAAATGTTCATTTAATGACACAAATGCACTTATTGGATGAACTACATTCCTTAATTACGAATAGTGATTAGAATAAGTCTTGGGATGCACAAAATGACGTAAATGTTCATCCAATGACACAAACGCGCTTATTGGATGAACTACATTTTTTAAGTACGAAAAGTGATTAGAATAATCCTTGGGATGCACAAAATGACGTAAATTTTCATCCAATGACACAAACGCGTTTATTGGATGAACTACATTCCTTAAGTACCAAAATTGATTAGAATAAGCCATGGGCTGAACAAAATGACGTAAATGTTCATCCAATGACACAAATGCACTTATTGCATGAAATACGTTCCTTACGTACGAAAAGTTATTATAATAAGCCTTGGGATGCACAAAATGACGTAAATGTTAAATTAATGACAAAACTCGCTTATTGGATGAACTACATTCCTTCAGTACGAAAAGTCATTAGAATAAGCCTTGGGATGCACAAAATGACGTAAATGTTCATCCAATGACACAAATGCACTTATTGGATGAACTACATTCCTTAAGTACGAAAAGTGATTAGAATAAGCCTTGGGATGCACAAAATGACGTAAATGTTCATCCAATGATACAAATGCACTTATTGAATAAACTACATTCCATAAGTACAAAAAGTGATTAGAATAAGCCTTGGGATGCACAAAATGACGTAAATGATCATCCGATGACACAAATGCGCTTATTGGATGAACTACATTCCTCAAGTACGAAAAGTGATTAGAATAAGCCTTGGGATGCACAAAATGACGTAAATGTTAAATTAATGAAACAAACACGCTTATTGGATGAAACTACATTCCTTAAGTACGAAAAGTGATTAAAATAAGCCTTGGGATACACAAAATGACGTAAATGTTCATCGAATGACACAAACGCGTTTATTGGATGAACTACACTCCTTAAGTACGAAAAGTGATTAGAATAAGCCTTGGGATGAACAAAATGACGTAAATGTTCATCCAATGACACAAATGCACTTATTGGATGAACTACATTCGTTAAGTACGAAAAGTCATTAGAATAAGCCTTGGGATGCACAAAATGACGTAAATGATCATCCCATGGCACAAATGCACTTATTGGATGAACTACATTCCTTAAGTATGAAAAGTGATTAGAATAATACTTGGGATGCACAAAATGACGTAAATGTTCATCCAATGACACAAATGCAGTTATTGGACGAACTACATTCCATAAGTAGGAAAAGTAATTAGAATAAGCTTTAAGATGCACCAAATGACGTAAATGTTAAATTAATGACACAAACGCGCTTATTGGATGAACTACATTCCTTAAGTAGGAAAACTGATTAAAATAAGCCTTGGGATACACAAAATGACGTAAATGTTCATCCAATGACACAAATGCACTTATTGGATGAACTACATTCCTTAAGTACGAAAAGTGACTAGAATAAGTATTGGGATACACAAAATGACGTAAATATTCATCCAATGACACAAACGCGTTTATTGGATGAAGTACATTCCTTAAGTACGAAAAGTGATTAGTATAAGCCATGGGGTGCACAAAATGACGTAAATGTTCATCCAATGACTCAAATGCACTTATTGCATGAAATACGTTCCTTAAGTACGAAAAGTGATTATAATAAGCCTTGGGATGCACAAAATGACGTAAATGTTAAATTAATGACACAAACTCGCTTATTGGATGAACTACATTCCTTCAGTACGAAAAGTCATTAGAATAAGCCTTGGGATGAACAAAATGACGTAAATGTTCTTCCAATGACACAAATGAACTTATTGGATGAACTACATTCGTTAAGTACGAAAAGTGATTAGAATAAGCCTTGGGATGCACAAAATGACGTAAATGATCATCCAATGGCACAAATGCACTTATTGGATGAACTACATTCCTTAAGAACGAAAAGTCATTAGAATAAGCCTTGGGATGCACAAAATGACGTAAATGTTCATCCAATGACACAAACGCGTTTATTGGATGAACTACATTCCTTAAGTACGAAAAGTGATTAGTATACGCCATGGGGTGCACAAAATGACGTAAATGTTCATCCAATGACTCAAATGCACTTATTGCATGAAATACGTTCCTTAATTACGAAAAGTGATTATAATAAGCCTTGGGATGCACAAAATGACGTAAATGTTAAATTATTGACACAAACTCGCTTATTGGTTGAACTACATTCCTTCATTACGAAAAGTGATTAGAATAAGCCTTGGGATGCACAAAATGACGTAAATGTTCATCCAATGACACAAATGCATTTATTGGATGAACTACATTCCATAAGTACGAAAAGTGATTAGAATAAGCCTTGGGATGCACAAAATGACGTAAATGTTTAATTAATGACACAAACTCGCTTATTGGATTAACTGCATTCCTTCAGTACGAAAAGTGATTAGAATAAGCCTTGGGATGCACAAAATTACGTAAATGTTCATCCAATGACACAAATGCACTTATTGGATGAACTACATTCCTTAAGTACGAAAAGTGATTAGAATAAGCCTTGGGATGCACAAAATGACGTAAATGTTCATCCAATGACACAAATGCACTTATTGGATGAACTACATTCCATAAGTACGAAAAGTGATTAGAATAAGCCTTCGGATGCACAAAATGACGTAAATGTTTAATTAATGACACAAACCCGCTTATTGGATGAACTACATTCCTTAATTACGATAAGTGATTAGAATAAGTCTTGGGATGCACAAAATGACGTAAATGTTCATCCAATGACACAAACGCGCTTATTGGATGAACTACATTCCTTAAGTACGAAAAGTAACTAGAATAAGTCTTGGGATGCACAAAATGACGTAAATGTTCATCCAATGACACAAATGCACTTATTGGATGAACTACATTCCTTAAGTACGAAAAGAGATTAGAATAAGCCTTGGGATGCACAAAATGACGTAAATGTTCATCCAATGACACAAATGCAGTTATTTGATGAACTACATTCCTTAAGTACGAAAAGAGATTAGAATAAGCCTTGGGATGCACAAAATGACGTAAATGTTCATTCAATGACACAAATGCACTTATTGGATGAACTACATTCCATAAGTACGAAAAGTGATTAGAATAAGCCTTGGGATGCACAAAATGACGTAAATGTTAAATTAATGACTCAAAAGCGCTTATTGAATAAACTACATTCCGTAAGTACAAAAAGTGATTAGAATAATTCTTGGGATGCACAAAATGACGTAAATGTTCATCCAATGACACAAATGCACTTATTGGATGAACTACATTCGTTAAGTACGAAAAGTGATTAGAATAAGCCTTGGGATGCACAAAATGACGAAATAATCATCCAATGGCACAAATGCACTTATTGGATGAACTACATTCCTGAAGTACGAAAAGTGATTAGAATAATCCTTGGGTTGCACAAAATGACGTAAATGTTCATCCAATGACACAAATGCACATATTGGATGAACTACATTCCTTAAGTACGAAAAGTGATTAGAATAAGCCTTGGGATGAACAAAATGACGTAAATGTTCATCCAATGACACAAATGCACTTATTGGATGAACTACATTCGTTAAGTACGAAAAGTGATTAAGATAAGCCTTAGGATACACAAAATGACGTAAATGTTCATCCAATGACACAAATGCACTTATTGGATGAACTACATTCCTTAAGTACGAAAAGTGACTAGAATAAGTGTTGGGTTACACAAAATGACGTCAATCTTCATCCAATGGCATAAACGCGTTTATTGGATGAAGTACATTCCTTAAGTACGAAAAGTGATTAGAATAAGCCATGGGGTGCACAAAATGACGTAAATGTTCATCCAATGACACAAATGCACTTATTGGATGAACTACATTCCTTAAGTACGAAAAGTGATTAGAATAAGCCTTGGGATGCACAAAATGACGTAAATGTTTAATTAATGACACAAACCCGCTTATTGGATGAACTACATTCCTTAATTACGAAAAGTTATTAGAATAAGTCTTGGGATGCACAAAATGACGTAAATGTTCATCCAATGACACAAACGTGCTTATTGGATGAACTACATTCCTTAAGTACGAAAAGTGATTAGAATAAGCCTTGGGATGCACAAAATGATGTAAATGTTCATCCAATGACACAAATGCACTTATTGGATGAACTACATTCCTTAAGAACAAAAAGTGATTAGAATTTGCCTTGGGATGCACAAAATGATGTAAATGTTCATCCAATGACACAAATGAACTTATTGCATGAAATACGTTCCTTAAGTACGAATAGTGATTATAATAAGCCTTGGGATGCACAAAATGACGTAAATGTACTTCCAATGACACAAAAGCGTTTATTGAATAAACTACATTCCATAAATACAAAAAGTGATTAGAATAAGCCTTCGGATGCATGAAATGACGTAAATGTTCATCCAATGACACAAATGCACTTATTGGATGAACTACATTCCATAAGTACGAAAAGTGATTAGAATAAGCCTTGGGATGCACAAAATGACGTAAATGTTAAATTAATGACACAAACCCGCTTATTGGATGAACTACATTCCTTAATTACGAAAAATGATTAGAGTAAGTCTTGGGATGCAGAAATAGACGTAAATGTTCATCCAATGACACAAACACGCTTATTGGATGAACTACATTCCTTAAGTACGAAAAGTAACTAGAATAAGTCTTGGGATGCACAAAATGACGTAAATGTTCATCCAATAAGACAAAATGCACTTATTGGATGAACTACATTCCTTACGTACGAAAAGTGATTACAATAAGCCTTGGGATGCACAAAATGACGTAAATGTTCATCCAATGACACAGACGCGTTTATTGGATGAACTACATTCCTTAAGTACCAAAAGTGATTAGAATAAGCCATGGGGTGCACAAAATGACGTAAATGTTCATCCAATGACACAAATGCACTTATTGCATGAAATACGTTCCTTAAGTACGAAAAGTGATTAGAATAAGCCTCGGGTTGCACAAAATGACGTAAATGTTCATCCAATGAGACAAATGCACTTATTGGATGAACTACATTCCTGAAGTACGAAAGTTGATTAGAATAAGACTTGGGTTGCACAAAATGACGTAAATGTTCATCCAATGACACAAATGCATTTATTGGATGAACTACACTCCTTAAGTACCAAAAAGTGATTAGAATAAGCCTTGGGATGCACAAAATGACGTAAACGTTCATCCAATGACACAAATGCACTTATTGGATGAACTACATTCCTTAAGTACGAAAGTTGACTAGAATAAGTCTTGGGATGCACAAAATGATGTAAATGTTCATCCAATGACACAAACGCAATTATCGGATGAACTACATTCCTTAAGTACGAAAAGTGATTAGAATAAGCCTTGGGATGCACAACATGACGTAAATGTTCATCCAATGACACAAACGCATTTATTGGATGAACTACATTCCTTAAGTACCAAAAGTGATTAGAATAAGCCATGGGGTGCACAAAATGACGTAAATGTTCATCCAATGACACAAATGCACTTATTGCATGAAATACGTTCCTTAAGTACGAAAAGTGATTATAATAAGCCTTCGGATGCATGAAATGACGTAAATGTTCATCCAATGACACAAATGCACTTATTGGATGAACTACATTCCATAAGTACGAAAAGTGATTAGAATAAGCCTTGGGATGCACAAAATGACGTAAATGTACATCCAATGACACAAAAGCGCTTATTGAATAAACTACATTCCATAAGTACAAAAAGTGATTAGAATAAGCCTTGGGATGCACAAAATGACGTAAATGATCATCCGATGACACAAACGCGCTTATTGGTTTAACTACATTCCTGAAGTACGAAAAGTGATTAGAATAAGCCTTGGGATGCACAAAATGACGTAATTGTTAAATTACTGAAACAAACACGCTTATTGGATGAAACTACATTCCTTAAGTACGAAAAGTGATTAAAATAAGCCTTGGGATACACAAAATGACGTAAATGTTCATCCAATGACACAAATGCACTTATTGGATGAACTACATTCCTTAAGTACGAAAAGTGACTAGAATAAGTCTTGGGATGCACAAAATGATGTAAATGTTCATCCAATGACACAAATGCACTTATTGGATGAACTACATTCCTTAAGAACAAAAAGTGATTAGAATATGCCTTGGGATGCACAAAATGATGTAAATGTTCATCCAATGACACAAAAGCGCTTATTGAATAAACTACATTCCATAAATACAAAAAGTGATTAGAATAAGTCTTGGGATGCACAAAATGACGTAAATGTTCATCCAATGACACAAATGCACTTATTGGATGAACTACATTCCATAAGTACGAAAAGTAATTAGAATAAGCCTTGGGATGCACAAAATGACGTAAATGTTAAATTAATTACACAAACCCGCTTATTGGATGAACTACATTCCTTAATTACGAAAAGTGATTAGAGTAAGTCTTGGGATGCAGAAAATGACGTAAATGTTCATCCAACGACACAAACGCGCTTATTGGATGAACTACATTCCTTAAGTACGAAAAGTAACTAGAATAAGTCTTGGGATGCACAAAATGACGTAAATGTTCATCCAATAAGACAAATGCACTTATTGGATGAACTACATTCCTTAAGTACGAAAAGTGATTACAATAAGCCTTGGGATGCACAAAATGACGTAAATGTTCATCCAATGACACAAACGCGTTTATTGGATGAACTACATTCCTTAAGTACCAAAAGTGAGTAGAATAAGCCATGGAGTGCACAAAATGACGTAAATGTTCATCCAATGACACAAATGCACTTATTGCATGAAATACGTTCCTTAAGTACGAAAAGTGATTATAATAAGCCTTGGGATGCACAAAATGACGTAAATGTACATCCAATGACACAAAAGCGCTTATTGAATAAACTACATTCCATAAGTACAAAAAGTGATTAGAATAAGCCTTGGGATGCACAAAATGACGTAAATGATCATCCGATGACACAAACGCGCTTATTGGATGAACTACATTCCTCAAGTACGAAAAGAGATTATAATAAGCCTTGGGATGCACAAAATGACGTAAATGTTAAATTAATGAAACAAACACGCTTATTGGATGAAACTACATTCCTTAAGTACGAAAAGTGATTAAAATAAGCCTTGGGATACACAAAATGACGTAAATGTTCATCCAATGACACAAATGCACTTATTGGATGAACTACATTCCTTAAGTACGAAAAGTGACTAGAATAAGTCTTGGGATGCACAAAATGACGTAAATGTTCACCCAATGACACAAATGCACTTATTGGATGAACAACATTCCTTAAGTACGAAAAGTGATTAGAATAAGCCTTGGGATTCACCAAATGACGCAAATGTTCATCCAATGGAAGAAACGCACTTATTGGATGAACTACATTCCTAAAGTACGAAAAGTGATTAGAATAAGCCTTGGGATGCACAAAATGACGTAAATGTTCACCCAATGACACCAATGCACTTATTGGATGAACTACATTCCTTAAGTACAAAAAGTGATTAGAATAAGCCTTGGGATGCACAAAATGACGTAAATGTTCACCCAATGACACAAATGCACTTATTAGATGAACAACATTCCTTAAGTACGAAAAGTGATTATAATAAGCCTTGGGATGCACCAAATGACGTAAATGTTAAATTAATCACACAAACGCGCTTATTGGATGAACTCCATTTCTTAAGTACGAAAGCTGATTAGAATAAGCCTTGGGATGCACCAAATGACGTAAATGTTCATCCAATGGAAGAAACGCACTTATTGGATGAACTACATTCCTAAAGTACAAAAAGTGATTAGAATAAGCCTTGGGATGCACAAAATGAAGTAAATGTTAAATTAATAACACAAACGCTCTTATTGGATGAACTACATTCCTTAAGTACGAAAAGTGATTAGAATAAGCCTTGGGATGCACAAAATTCATAAATGTTCATCCAATGACACCAATGCACTTATTGGATGAACTACATTCCTTAAGCACAAAAAGTGAATAGAATAAGGCTTGGGATGCACAAAATGACGTAAATGTTCACCCAATGACAGAAATGCACTTATTGGATGAACAACATTCCTTAAGTACGAAAAGTTATTAGAATAAGCCTTGGGATGCACAAAATGACGTAAATGTTCATCCAATGACACCAATGCACTTATTGGATGAACTACATTCCTTAAGTACAAAAAGTGATTAGAATAAGCCTTGGGATTCACAAAATGACGTAAATGTTCACCCAATGACACAAATGCACTTATTGGATGAACAACATTCCTTAAGTACGAAAAGTGATTAGAATAAGCCTTGGGATGCACAGAATGACGTAAATGTTAAATTAATAACACAAACGCTCTTATTGGATGAACTACATTCCTTAATTACGAAAAGTGATTAGAATAAGCCTTGGGATGCACAAAATGACGTAAATGTTCATCTAATGACACCAATGCACTTATTGGATGAACTACATTCCTTAAGTACAAAAAGTGATTAGAATAAGCCTTGGGATGCACAAAATGATGTAAATGTTCACCCAATGACACAAATGCACTTATTGGATGAACAACATTCCTTAAGTACGAAAAGTGATTAGAATAAGCCTTGGAATTCACCAAATGACGTAAATGTTAAATTAATCACACAAACGCGCTAATTGGATGAACTCCATTCCTTAAGTACGAAAAGTGATTAGAATAAGCCTTGGGATGCACCAAATGACATAAAATGTTCATCCAATGGAAGAAACGCACTTATTGGATGAACTACATTGCTAAAGTACGAAAAGTGATTAGAATAAGCCTTGGGATGCACAAAATGACGTAAATGTTAAATTAATGACACAAACGCGCTTATTGGATGAACTACATTCCTTATGTACGAAAAGTGATTAGAATAAGCCTTGGGATGCACAAAATGACGTAAATGTTCATCCAATGACACAAACGCACTTATTGGATGAACTACATTCCTTAAGTACGAAAAGTGATTAGAATAAGCCTTGGGATGCACAAAATGACGTAAATGTTCATCCAATGACACAAACACACTTATCGGATGAACGACATTCTTTAAGTACCAAAAGTGATTAGAATAATCCTTGGGATGCACAAAATGACGTAAATGTTAAATTAATGACACACACGAGCTTATTGGATGAACTATATTCCTTAAGTACGATAAGTGATTAGAATAAGCCTTGGGATGCACAAAATGATGTAAATGTTCATCCAATGACACAAATCCACTTATTCGATGAACTACATCGTTAAGTACGAAAAGTGATTAGAATAAGCCTTGGGATGCACAAAATGACGTAAAGGTTCATCCAATGACACAAATGCACTTAGTGGATAAACTACATTCCTTAAGTTTGAAAAGTGATTAGAATAAGCATTGGGATCCACAAAATGGCGTTAAGTTATTTTCATGGCAGAAACGCGCTTATTGGATGAACTACATTCCTTAAGTACGAAAAGTGATTAGAATAAGCCTAGGGATGCACAAAACGACGAATTGTTCATCCAATGACACAAATGCAATTAATGGATGAAATACATTACTTAAGTACGAACAGTGATTATAATAAACCTTGGGATGCACAAAATGACGTAAATGTAACATTAAAGACACAAACGCGCTTATAGGATGAACTACATTCCTTAAGTACGAAAAGTGATTAGAATAAGCCTTTGATGCACAAAACTTTCATCCAATGACACAAATGCACTTATTGGATGAACTACATTCCTTAAGTATGAAAAAAGAATTGAATAAGCCTTGGGATGCACAAAATGACGTAAATGTTCATCCAATGACACAAATGCACTTATTGGATGAACTACATTCTTTATGTACGAAAATTGATTAGAATAATCCTTGGGATGCACAAAATGACGTAAATGTTAAATTAATGACACAAACGAGCTTATTGGATGAACTACATTCCTTAAGTACGAAAAGTGATTAGAATACGCCTTGGGATGCACAAAATGACGTAAATATTAAATTAATGACACAAACGCGCTTATTGGATGACCTACATTCCTTAAGTACGAAAAGTGATTAGAATAAGCCTTGGGATGCACAAAATGACGTAAATGTTCATCTAATGACACAAATGCAATTATTGGATGAACTACATTCCTTAATTACGAAAAGTGATTAGAATAAGCATAGGGATGCACAAAATGACGTAAATGTTAAATTAATGACACAAACACGCTTATTGGATGAATTACATTCTTTAAGTACGAAAAGTGATTAGAATAAGCCTTGGGATGCACAAAATGACGTAAAGGTTCATCCAATGAAACAAAGGCACTTAGTGGATAAACTACAGTCCTTAAGTACGAAAAGTGATTAGTATAAGCCTTGGGATGCCCAAAATGACGTAAATGTTCATCCAATGACACAAATGCACTTATTGGATGAACTACATTCCTTAAGTACGAAAAGTGATTAGAATAAGCCTTGGTATGCACCAAATGACGTATATGTTAAATTAATGACACAATCGCGCTTATTCGATGAACTACATTCCTTAAGTACGAAAAGTGATTAGAATAAGCCTTGGGATGCACAAAATGACGTAAATATTAAATTAATGACACAAACACGCTTATTGGATGACCTACATTCCTTAAGTACGAAAAGTGATTAGAATAAGCCTTGGGATGCACAAAATGACGTAAATGTTCATCTAATGACACAAATGATATTATTGGATGAACTACATTCCTTAATTACGAAAAGTGATTAGAATAAGCATAGGGATGCACAAAATGACGTAAATGTTAAATTAATGACACAAACGCGCTTATTTGATGAACTACATTCCTTAAGTTCGAAAAGTGATTAGAATAAGCCTTGGAATGCACAAAATGACGTAAATGTTCATCCAATGACACAAACGCACTTATTGGATAAACTACATT
>JBBPBO010000001.1:48698515-48726584 GCA_037974295.1 Cicer cuneatum
CTACATTCCTTAAGTACGAAAAGTGATTAGAATAAGCCTTGGGATGCACAAAATGACGTAAATGTTCATCTAATGACACAAATGATATTATTGGATGAACTACATTCCTTAATTACGAAAAGTGATTAGAATAAGCATAGGGATGCACAAAATGACGTAAATGTTAAATTAATGACACAAACGCGCTTATTTGATGAACTACATTCCTTAAGTTCGAAAAGTGATTAGAATAAGCCTTGGAATGCACAAAATGACGTAAATGTTCATCCAATGACACAAACGCACTTATTGGATAAACTACATTGCTTAAGTACGAAAATTGATTAGAATAAGCCTTGGGATGCACAAAATGACGTCAATGTTAAATTAATGACACAAACGCGTTTATTGGATGAACTACATTCCTTAAGTACGAAAAGTGATTAGAATAAGCCTTTGATGCACAAAACTTTCATCCAATGACACAAATGCACTTATTGGATGAACTACATTCCTTAAGTATGAAAAAAGAATTGAATAAGCCTTGGGATGCACAAAATGACGTAAATGTTCATCCAATGACACAAATGCACTTATTGGATGAACCACATTCCTTAAGTACGAAAAGTGATTAGAATAAACCTTGGTATGCACCAAATGACGTATATGTTAAATTAATGACAAAAACGAGCTTATTGGATGAACTACATTCATTAAGTACGAAAAGTGATTAGAATAAGCCTTGGGATGCAAAAAATGACGTAAATATTAAATTAATGACAAAAACGCGCTTATTGGATGACCTACATTCCTTAAGTACGAAAAGTGATTAGAATAAGCCTTGGGATGCACAAAATGACGTAAATGTTCATCTAATGACACAAATGCAATTATTGGATGAACTACATTCCTTAATTACGAAAAGTGATTAGAATAAGCATAGGGATGCACAAAATGACGTAAATGTTAAATTAATGACACAAACACGCTTATTGGATGAATTACATTCTTTAAGTACGAAAAGTGATTAGAATAAGCCTTGGGATGCACAAAATGACGTAAAGGTTCATCCAATAACACAAAGGCACTTAGTGGATAAACTACATTCCTTAAGTACGAAAAGTGATTAGAATAAATCTTGGGATGCACAAAATAACGTAAATGTTAAATTAATGACACAAACGCGCTTATTGGATGAACTACATTCCTTAAGTTCGAAAAGTGATTAGAATAAGCCTTGGAATGCACAAAATGACGTAAATGTTCATCCAATGACACAAACGCACTTATTGGATGAACTACATTCCTTAAGTACGAAAAGTGATTAGACTAAGCCTTGGATGCACAAAATGATGTAAATGTTTAATTAATGACACAAACGCACTTATTGGATGAACTACATTCTTGAAGTACGAAAAGTGATTAGAATAAGCCTTGGGATGCACATAATGACGTAAATGTTCATCCAATAACACAAATGCACTTATTGGATGAACTACATTCCTTAAGTAAGAAAAGTTATTAGAATAAGTCTTGGGATGCACAAAATGACGTAAATGTTCATCCAATGACACAAACACACTAATTGGATGAACTACATTCCTTAAGTACGAAAACTGATTAGAATAAGCCTTGGGATGCACAAAATGACGTAAATATTAAATTAATGACACAAACGCGCTTATTGGATGAACTACATTCCTTAAGTACGAAAAGTGATTAGAATAAGCCTTGGGATGCACAAAATGACGTCAATGTTAAATTAATGACACAAACACGCTTATTGGATGAACTACATTCCTTAAGTACGAAAAATGATTAGAATAAGCCTTGGGATGCACAAAATGACGTAAATGTTCATCGAATTACACAAATGCACTTATTGGATGAACTACATTCCTTAAGTACGAAAAGTGATTAGAATAAACCTTGGTATGCACCAAATGACGTAAATATTAACTTAATGATAAAAACGAGCTTATTGGATGAACTACATTCATTAAGTACGAAAAGTGATTAGAATAAGCCTTGGGATGCAAAAAATGACGTAAATATTAAATTAATGACAAAAACGCGCTTATTGGATGACCTACATTCCTTAAGTACGAAAAGTGATTAGAATAAGCCTTGGGATGCACAAAATGACGTAAATGTTCATCTAATGACACAAATGCAATTATTGGATGAACTACATTCCTTAATTACGAAAAGTGATTAGAATAAGCATAGGGATGCACAAAATGACGTAAATGTTAAATTAATGACACAAACACGCTTATTGGATGAATTACATTCTTTAAGTACGAAAAGTGATTAGAATAAGCCTTGGGATGCACAAAATGACGTAAAGGTTCATCCAATAACACAAAGGCACTTAGTGGATAAACTACAGTCCTTAAGTACGAAAAGTGATTAGAATAAATCTTGGGATGCACAAAATGACGTAAATGTTCATCCAATGACACAAATGCACTTATTGGATGAACTACATTCTTTATGTACGAAAATTGATTAGAATAATCCTTGGGATGCACAAAATGACGTAAATGTTAAATTAATGACACAAACGAACTTATTGGATGAACTACATTCCTTAAGTACGAAAAGTGATTAGAATAAGCCTTGGGATGCACAAAATGACGTAAATGTTCATCTAATGACACAAATGCAATTATTGGATGAACTACATTCCTTAATTACGAAAAGTGATTAGAATAAGCATAGGGATGCACAAAATGACGTAAATGTTAAATTAATGACACAAACGCGCTTATTCGATGAACTACATTCCTTAAGTTCGAAAAGTGATTAGAATAAGCCTTGGAATGCACAAAATGACGTAAATGTTCATTCAATGACTTAAACGCACTTATTGGATGAACTACATTCCTTAAGTACGAAAATTGATTAGAATAAGCCTTGGGATGCACAAAATGACGTCAATGTTAAATTAATGACACAAACGCGCTTATTGGATGAACTACATTCCTTAAGTACGAAAAATGATTAGAATAAGCCTTGGGATGCATAAAATGACGTAAATATTCATCCAATGACACAAACACACTGATTGGATGAACTACATTCCTTAAGTACGAAAACTGATTAGAATAAGCCTTGGGATGCACAAAATGACGTAAATATTAAATAAATGACACAAACGCAGTTATTGGATGAACTACATTCATTAAGGCACGAAAAGTGATTAGAATAAGCCTTCGGATGCACAAAATGACGTAAATGTTAAATTAATGACACAAACGCGCTTATTGGATGAACTACATTCATTAAGGCACGAAAAGTGATTAGAATAAGCCTTGGGATGCACAAAATGACGTCAATGTTAAATTAATGACACAAACGTGCTTATTGGATGAACTACATTCCTTAAGTACGAAAAATGATTAGAATAAGCCTTGGGATGCACAAAATGACGTAAATGTTCATCCAATGACACAAATGCACTTATTGGATGAACTACATTCCTTAAGTACGAAAAGTGTTTAGAATAAGCCTTGGTATGCACCAA
This sequence comes from Cicer cuneatum, assembly GCA_037974295.1. NCBI lineage: Eukaryota > Viridiplantae > Streptophyta > Magnoliopsida > Fabales > Fabaceae > Cicer > Cicer cuneatum. Next base: position 48,702,024 of record JBBPBO010000001.1, read on the forward strand.
ATGACGTATATGTTAAATTAATGACACAATCGCGCTTATTGGATGAACTACATTCCTAAAGTACGAATAGTGATTAGGATAAGCCTTGGGATGCACAAAATGACGTAAATGTTCATCCAATGACAGAAACGCACTTATTGGATGAACTACATTCCTTAAGTACGAAAAGTGATTAGAATAAGCCTTGGGATGCACAAAATGACGTCAATGTTAAATTAATGACACAAACGTGCTTATTGGATGAACTACATTCCTTAAGTACGAAAAATGATTAGAATAAGCCTTGGGATGCACAAAATGACGTAAATGTTCATCCAATGACACAAATGCACTTATTGGATGAATTACATTCCTTAAGTACGAAAAGTGTTTAGAATAAGCCTTGGTATGCACCAAATGACGTATATGTTAAATTAATGACACAATCGCGCTTATTGGATGAACTACATTCCTTAAGTACGAATAGTGATTAGGATAAGCCTTGGGATGCACAAAATGACGTAAATATTAAATTATTTACATAAACGCGCTTATTGGATGACCTACATTCCTTAAGTACGAAAAGTGATTAGAATAAGCCTTGGGATGCACAGAATGACGTAAATATTAAATTAATGACACAAACGCGCTTATTGGATGACCTACATTCCTTAAGTACGAAAAGTGATTAGAATAAGCCTTGGGATGCACAAAATGACGTAAATGTTCATCTAATGACACAAATGCAATTATTGGATGAACTACATTCCTTAATTACGAAAAGTGATTAGAATAAGCATAGGGATGCACAAAATGACGTAAATGTTAAATTAATGACACAAACACGCTTATTGGATGAATTACATTCTTTAAGTACGAAAAGTGATTAGAATAAGCCTTGGGATGCACAAAATGACGTAAAGGTTCATCCAATGACACAAAGGCACTTAGTGGATAAACTACATTCCTTAAGTACGAAAAGTGATTAGAATAAGTCTTGGGATGCACAAAATGACGTAAATGTTCATCCAATGACACAAATGCACTTATTGGATGAACTACATTCCTTAAGTACGAAAAGTGATTAGAATAAGCCTTGGGATGCACAAAATGATGTAAATGTTCATCTAATGACACAAACGCACTTATTGGATGAACTACATTCCTTAAGTACGAAAAGTGATTAGAATAAATCTTGGGACGCACAAAATGACGTAATTGTTCATCCAATGACACAAACACACTTATTGGATGAACTACATTCCTGAAGTACGAATAGTGATTAGAATAAGTCTTGGGATGCACAAAATGACGTAAATGTTCATCCAATGACACAAACACACTAATTGGATGAACTACATTCCTTAAGTACGAAAAGTGATTAGAATAAACCTTGGTATGCACCAAATGACGTAAATATTAAATTAATGACAAAAACGAGCTTATTGGATGAACTACATTCATTAAGTACGAAAAGTGATTAGAATAAGCCTTGGGATGCAAAAAATGACGTAAATATTAAATTAATGACAAAAACGCGCTTATTGGATGACCTACATTCCTTAAGTACGAAAAGTGATTAGAATAAGCCTTGGGATGCACAAAATGACGTAAATGTTCATCTAATGACACAAATGCAATTATTGGATGAACTACATTCCTTAATTACGAAAAGTGATTAGAATAAGCATAGGGATGCACAAAATGACGTAAATGTTAAATTAATGACACAAACACGCTTATTGGATGAATTCCATTCTTTAAGTACGAAAAGTGATTAGAATAAGCCTTGGGATGCACAAAATGACGTAAATGTTAAATTAATGACACAAACGAGCTTATTGGATGAACTACATTCCTTAAGTACGAAAAGTGATTAGAATAAGCCTTGGGATGCACAAAATCACATAAATGTTCATCCAATGACATAAATAAGCCAAGGATGCACAAAATGACGTAAATGTTCATCCAATGACACAAATGCACTTATTGAATAACTACATTCCATAAGTACGAAAAGTGATTAGAATAAGCCTTGGGATGCACAAAATGACGTAAATGTTAATCTAATGACACAAATGCAATTATTGGATGAACTACATTCCTTAATTACGAAAAGTGATTAGAATAAGCATAGGGATGCACAAAATGACGTAAATGTTAAATTAATGACACAAACACGCTTATTGGATGAATTACATTCTTTAAGTACGAAAAGTGATTAGAATAAGCCTTGGGATGCACAAAATGACGTAAAGGTTCATCCAATAACACAAAGGCACTTAGTGGATAAACTACATTCCTTAAGTACGAAAAGTGATTAGAATAAATCTTGGGATGCACAAAATGACGTAAATGTTAAATTAATGACACAAACGCGCTTATTGGATGAACTACATTCCTTAAGTTCGAAAAGTGATTAGAATAAGCCTTGGAATGCACAAAATGACGTAAATGTTCATCCAATGACACAAACGCACTTATTGGATGAACTACATTCCTTAAGTACGAAAAGTGATTAGACTAAGCCTTGGATGCACAAAATGATGTAAATGTTTAATTAATGACACAAACGCACTTATTGGATGAACTACATTCTTGAAGTACGAAAAGTGATTAGAATAAGCCTTGGGATGCACATAATGACGTAAATGTTCATCCAATAACACAAATGCACTTATTGGATGAACTACATTCCTTAAGTACGAAAAGTGATTAGAATAAGCCTTGGGATGCACAAATTGACATGAATGACACAATAATGACACAATCGCGCTTATTCGATGAACTACATTCCTTAAGTACGAAAAACGATTAGAATAAGCCTTGGGATGCACAAAATGACGTAAATATTAAATTATTGACACAAACGCGCTTATTGGATGAACTACATTCCTTAAGTACGAAAAATGATTAGAATAAGCCTTGGGATGCACAAAATGACGTAAATGTTCATCCAATGACACAAATGCACTTATTGGATGAACTACATTCCTTAAGTACGAAAAGTGTTTAGAATAAGCCTTGGTATGCACCAAATGACGTATATGTTAAATTAATGACACAATCGCGCTTATTGGATGAACTACATTCCTTAAATATTAAAAGTGATTAGAATAAGTCTTGGGATGCCAAAATGACGTAAATGTTCATCCAATGACACAGATGCACTTATTGGATGAACTACATTCCTTAAGTACGAAAAGTCATTAGAATAAGCCTTCGGATGCACAAAATGACGTAAATGTTAAATAAATGACAAAAACGCTCTTATTGGATGAAGTACATTCCTTAAGTACAAAAAGTGATTAGAATAAGCATTGGGATGAACAAAGTGACGTAAATGTTCATGCAATGACACAAATGAACTTACTGGATCAACTACATTCCTTAAGTACGAAAAGTGATTAGAATAAGCCTTGGGATGCACAAAATGACATAAATGTTTATCCAATGACACAAATGCACTTATTGGATGTACTACATTCTTTAAGTACGAAAAGTGATTAGAATAAGCCTTGGGATGCACAAATTGACATGAATGTTACATTAATGACACAAACGCGCTTATTGGATGAACTACATTCCTTAAGGCACGAAAAGTGATTAGAATAAGCCTTGGGATGCACAAAATGACGTAAATGTTCATCCAATGACACAAATGCACTTATTGGATGAACTACATCCTTAAGAAAGAAAAATGATTAGAATAAGCGTTGGAATGCCCAAAATGACCCAAATGTTAAATTAATGACACAAACGAGCTTATTTGATGAACTACATTCGTTATGTACGAAAAGTGATTAAAATAAGCCTTGGGATCCACAAAATGATGTAAATGTTCATCCAATGAAAGAAATGTACTTACTGGATCAACTACATTCCTTAAGTACGAAAAGTGATTAGAATAAGCCTTGGGATGCAGAAAATGACATAAATGTTCATCCAATGACACAAATGCACTTATTGGATAACTACATTCCTTAAGTACGAAAAGTGATTAGAATAAGACTTGGGATGCACAAAATGACGAAAAATGTTAAATTAATGACACAAACGCGCTTATTGGATAAACTACATTCCTTAAGGCAGGAGAAGTGAATAGAATAAGCCTTCGGATGCACAAAATGACGTAAATGTTAAATAAATGACACAAATGCACTTATTGGATGTACTACATTCGTTAAGTATGAAAAGTTATTAGAATAAGCCTTGGGATGCCCAACATGACGTAAATGTTAAATTAATGACACAAACGCGCTTATTGGATGAACTACATTTCTTAAGTACGAAAAGTGATTAGAATAAGTCTTGGGATGCACAAAATGACGTAAATGTTCATCCAATGACACAGATGCACTTATTGGATGAACTACATTCCTTAAGTACGAAAAGTGATTAGAATAAGCCTTGGGATGCAAAAAATGACGTAAATGTTCATCCAATGACACAAATGCACATATTCGATAACTACATTCCTTACGTATGAAAAGTGATTAGAATAAGCCTTGGGATGCAAAAAATGACGTAAATGTTCATCTAATGACACAAACACGCTTATTGGATGAACTACATTCCTTATGTACGAAAAATAATTAGAATAAGCCTTGGGGTGCACAAAATGACGTAAATGTTCATGCAATGACAAAAATGCACTTATTGGATGAACTACATTCCTTAAGTATGAAAAGTGATTAGAATAAGTCTTGGGATGTACAAAATGACGTAAATGTTAAATTAATGACACAGACGCGCTTATTGGATGAACTACATTCCTTAAGTACGAAAAGTGATTAGAATAAGCCTTCGGATGCACCAAATGACGTAAATGTTAAATAAGTGACAAAAACGCTCTTATTGGATGAACTACATTCCTTATGTACGAAAAATAATTAGAATAAGCCTTGGGATGCACAAAATGACGTAAATGTTCATCCAATGACACAAATGCGCTTATTGGATGAACTACATTCCTTAAGGCAGGAAAAGTGATTAGAATAAGCCTTCGGATGCACAAAATGACGTAAATGTTAAATAAATGACACAAATGCACTTATTGGATGTACTACATTCGTTAAGTATGAAAAGTTATTAGAATAAGCTTTGGGATGCCCAAAATGACGTAAATGTTCATCCAATGACACAAATGCACTTATTGGATGAACTACATTCCTTATAAATGTTCATCCAATGAAAGAAATGTACTTATTGGATGAACTACATTCCTTAAGTACGAATAGTGATTAGCATAAGCCTTGGGATGCACAAAATGTCGTAAATGTTCATCCAATGACACAAATGCACATATTCGATAACTACATTCCTTACGTATGAAAAGTGATTAGAATAAGCCTTGGGATGCAAAAAATGACGTAAATGTTCATCTAATGACACAAACACGCTTATTGGATGAACTACATTCCTTTAGTACGAAAAGTGATTAGAATAAGTCTTGGGATGCACAAAATGACGTAAATGTTCATCCAATGACACAGATGCACTTATTGGATGAACTACATTCCTTAAGTACGAAAAGTGATTAGAATAAGCCTTCGGATGCACCAAATGACGTAAATGTTAAATAAGTGACAAAAACGCTCTTATTGGATGAAGTACATTCCTTAAGTACAAAAACTGATTAGAATAAGCATTGGGATGCACAAAATGACGTAAATGTTCATGCAATGACAAAAATGCACTTATTGAATGAACTACATTCCTTAAGTACGAAAAGTGATTAGAGTAAGCCTTGGGATGCACAAAATGACGTAAATGTTCATCCAATGACACAAATGCACTTATTGCATGTACTACATTCTTTAAGTACGAAAAGTGATTAGAATAAGCCTTGGGATGCACAAATTGACGTGAATGTTGCATTAATGACACAAATGCGCTTATTGGATGAACTACATTCCTTAAGTACGAAAAGTGATTAGAATAAGCCTTGGGATGCAAAAAATGACGTAAATGTTCATCTAATTACACAAACACGCTTATTGGATGAACTACAGTCCTTATGTACGAAAAGTGATTAGAATAAGCCCTTGGATGCACAAAATGACGTAAATGTTCATCCAATGACATAAATGCACTTATTGGATGAACTACATCTTTAAGTAAGAAAAATGATTAGAATAAGCGTTGGAATGCCCAAAATGACCCAAATGTTAAATTAATGACACAAACGAGCTTATTGGATGAACTACATTCCTTATAAATGTTCATCCAATGAAAGAATTGTACTTATTGGATGAACTACATTCCTTAAGTACGAATAGTGATTCGCATAACCCTTGGGATGCACAAAATGTCGTAAATGTTCATCCAATGACACAAATGCACATATTCGATAACTACATTTCTTACGTATGAAAAGTGATTAGAATAAGCCTTGGGATGCAAAAAATGACGTAAATGTTCATCTAATGACACAAACACGCTTATTGGATGAACTACATTCCTTATGTACGAAAAATAATTAGAATAAGCCTTGGGATGCATAAAATGACGTAAATGTTCATCCAATGACACAAATGCACTTATTGGATGAACTACATCCTTAAGTACGAAAAGTGATTAGAATAAGCCTTCGGATGCACCAATTGACGTGAATGTTGCATTAATGACACAAACGCGTTTATTGGATGAACTACATTCCTTAAGTACGAAAAGTGATTAGAATAAGCCTTGGGATGCAAAAAATGACGTAAATGTTCATCTAATTACACAAACACGCTTATTGGATGAACTACAGTCCTTATGTACGAAAAGTGATTAGAATAAGCCCTGGGATGCACAAAATGACGTAAATGTTCATCCAATGACATAAATGCACTTATTGGATGAACTACATCCTTAAGTAAGAAAAATGATTAGAATAAGCGTTGGAATGCCCAAAATGACCCAAATGTTAAATTAATGACACAAACGAGCTTATTGGATGAACTACATTCCTTATAAATGTTCATCCAATGAAAGAAATGTACTTATTGGATGAACTACATTCCTTAAGTACGAATAGTGATTAGCATAAGCCTTGGGATGCACAAAATGTCGTAAATGTTCATCCAATGACACAAATGCACATATTCGATAACTACATTCCTTACGTATGAAAAGTGATTAGAATAAGCCTTGGGATGCAAAAAATGACATAAATGTTCATCTAATGACACAAACACGCTTATTGGATGAACTACATTCCTTATGTACGAAAAATAATTAGAATAAGCCTTGGGATGCACAAAATGACGTAAATGTTCATCCAATGACACAAATGCACTTATTGGATGTACTACATTCTTTAAGTACGAAAAGTGATTAGAATAAGCCTTGGGATGCACAAATTGACGTGAATGTTACATTAATGACACAAACGCGCTTATTGGATGAACTACATTCCTTGAGTACGAAAAGTGATTAGAATAAGTCTTGGGAAGCACAAAATGACGTAAATGTTCATCCAATGACACAGATGCACTTATTGGATGAACTACATTCCTTAAGTACGAAAAGTGATTAGAATAAGCCTTCGGATGCACCAAATGACGTAAATGTTAAATAAGTGACAAAAACGCTCTTATTGGATGAAGTACATTCCTTAAGTACAAAAACTGATTAGAATAAGCATTGGGATGCACAAAATGACGTAAATGTTCATGCAATGACAAAAATGCACTTATTGGATGAACTACATTCCTTAAGTACGAAAAGTGATTAGAGTAAGCCTTGGGATGCACAAAATGACGTAAATGTTCATCCAATGACACAAATGCACTTATTGGATGTACTACATTCTTTAAGTACAAAAAGTGATTAGAATAAGCCTTGGGATGCACAAATTGACGTGAATGTTGCATTAATGACACAAATGCGCTTATTGGATGAACTACATTCCTTAAGTACGAAAAGTGATTAGAATAAGCCTTGGGATGCAAAAAATGACGTAAATGTTCATCTAATTACACAAACACGCTTATTGGATGAACTACAGTCCTTATGTACGAAAAGTGATTAGAATAAGCCCTGGGATGCACAAAATGACGTAAATGTTCATCCAATGACATAAATGCACTTATTGGATGAACTACATCCTTAAGTAAGAAAAATGATTAGAATAAGCGTTGGAATGCCCAAAATGACCCAAATGTTAAATTAATGACACAAACGAGCTTATTGGATGAACTACATTCCTTATAAATGTTCATCCAATGAAAGAAATGTACTTATTGGATGAACTACATTCCTTAAGTACGAATAGTGATTAGCATCAGCCTTGGGATGCACAAAATGTCGTAAATGTTCATCCAATGACACAAATGCACATATTCGATAACTACATTCCTTACGTATGAAAAGTGATTAGAATAAGCCTTGGGATGCAAAAAATGACGTAAATGTTCATCTAATGACACAAACACGCTTATTGGATGAACTACATTCCTTATGTACGAAAAATAATTAGAATAAGCCTTGGGATGCACAAAATGACGTAAATGTTCATCCAATGACACAAATGCACTTATTGGATGTACTACATTCTTTAAGTAGGAAAAATGATTAGAATAAGCGTTGGAATGCCCAAAATGACCCAAATGTTAAATTAATGACACAAACTAGCTTATTGGATAAACTACATTCCTTATGTACGAAAGGTGATGAAAATAAGCCTTGGGATCCACAAAATGATGTAAATGTTCATCCAATGAAAGAAATGAACTTATTAGATGAACTACATTCCTTATGTACGAAAAATAATTAGAATAAGCCTTGGGATGCATAAAATGACGTAAATGTTCATCCAATGACACAAATGCACTTATTGGATGAACTACATCCTTAAGTAAGAAAAATGATTAGAATAAGCGTTGGAATGCCCAAAATGACCCAAATGTTAAATTAATGACACAAACGAGCTTATTGGATAAACTACATTCCTTATGTACGAAAGGTGATGAAAATAAGCCTTGGGATCCACAAAATGATGTAAATGTTCATCCAATGAAAGAAATGTACTTATTGGATGAACTACATTCCTTAAGTACGAAAAGTGATTAGAATAAGCCTTGGGATGGACAAAATGTCGTAAATGTTCATCCAATGACACAAATGCACTTATTGGATAACTACATTCCTTAAGTACGAAAAGTGATTAGAATAAGCCTAGGGATGCACAAAATGACGAAAAATGTTAAATTAATGACACAAATGCGCTTATTGGATGAACTACATTCCTTAAGTACGAAAAGTGATTAGAATAAGTCTTGGGATGTACAAAATGACATAAATGTTAAATTAATGACACAGACGCGCTTATTGGATGAACTACATTCCTTATGCACGAAAATTGATTTGAATAAGCCTTGGGATGCACAAAATGACGTTAATGTTTATCCAATGACCCAAATGTTAAATTAATGACACAAACGAGCTTATTGATTGAACTACATTCCTTATGTACGAAAAGTGATTAAAATAAGCCTTGGGATCCACAAAATGATGTAAATGTTCATCCAATGAAAGAAATGTACTTATTGGATGAACTACATTCCTTAAGTACGAAAAGTGATTAGAATAAGCCTAGGGATGCACAAAATGACGAAAAATGTTAAATTAATGACACAAATGCGCTTATTGGATGAACTACATTCCTTAAGTACGAAAAGTGATTAGAATAAGTCTTGGGATGTACAAAATGACATAAATGTTAAATTAATGACACAGACGCGCTTATTGGATGAACTACATTCCTTATGCACGAAAATTGATTTGAATAAGCCTTGGGATGCACAAAATGACGTTAATGTTTATCCAATGACCCAAATGTTAAATTAATGACACAAACGAGCTTATTGATTGAACTACATTCCTTATGTACGAAAAGTGATTAAAATAAGCCTTGGGATCCACAAAATGATGTAAATGTTCATCCAATGAAAGAAATGTACTTATTGGATGAACTACATTCCTTAAGTACGAAAAGTGATTAGAATAAGCCTAGGGATGCACAAAATGACGAAAAATGTTAAATTAATGACACAAACGCGCTTATTGGATGAACTACATTCCTTAAGTATGAAAAGTGATTAGAATAAGTCTTGGGATGTACAAAATGACGTAAATGTTAAATTAATGACACAGACGCGCTTATTGGATGAACTACATTCCTTATGTACGAAAAGTGATTTGAATAAGCCTTGGGATGCACAAAATGACGTTAATGTCATCCAATGACACAAATGCACTTATTGGATAACTACATTCCTTAAGTACGAAAAGTGATTAGAATAAGACTTGGGATGCACAAAATGACAAAAAAATGTTAACTTAATGACACAAACACGCTTATTGGATGAACTACATTCCTTAAGGCACGAAAAGTGATTAGAATAAGCCTTGGGATGCACAAAATGACGTAAATGTTCATCCAATGACACAAATGCACTTATTGGATGTACTACATTCTTTAAGTACGAAAAGTGATTAGAATAAGCCTTGGGATGCACAAACTGACATGAATGTTACATTAATGACACAAACGCGCTTATTGGATGAACTACATTCCTTAAGTACGAAAAGTGATTAGAATAAGTCTTGGGATGCACAAAATGACGTAAATGTTCAACCAATGATACAAATGCACTTATTGGATGAACTACATTCCTTAAGTACGAAAAGTGATTAGAATAAGCCTTCGGATGCACAAAATGACGTAAATGTTAAATAAATGACAAAAACGCTTTTATTGGATGAAGTACATTCCTTAAGTACAAAAAGTGATTAGAATGAGCATTTGGATGCACAAAATGACGTAAATGTTCATGCAAAGACATAAATGCACTTATTTGATGAACTACATTCGTTAAGTACGAAAAGTGATTAGAATAAGCCTTGGGATGCACAAAATGACGTAAATGTTCATCCAATGACACAAATGCACTTATTGGATGAACTACATCCTAAAGTAAGAAAAATGATTAGAATAAGCGTTGGAATGCCCAAAATGACCCAAATGTTAAATTAATGACACAAACGAGCTTATTGGATGAACTACATTCCTTATGTACGAAAAGTGATTAAAATAAGCCTTGGGATCCACAAAATGATGTAAATGTTCATCCAATGAAAGAAATGTATTTACTGGATGAACTACATTCCTTAAGTACGAAAAGTGATTAGAATAAGCCTTGGGATGCACAAAATGTCGTAAATGTTCATCAATGACACAAATGCACTTATTGGATAACTACATTCCTTACGTATGAAAAGTGATCAGAATAAGCCTTGGGATGCAAAAAATGACGTAAATGTTCATCTAATGACACAAACACGCTTATTGGATGAACTACATTCCTTATGTACGAAAATTGATTAAAATAAGACTTGCGATGCGGAAAATGACGTAAATGTTAGATTAATGACATAAACGCGCTTATTGGATGAACTACATTCCTTAACTACGAAAAGTGAATAGAATAAGCCTTGGGATTGACAAAATGACGTAAATGTTCATCCAATGACACAAATGCACTTATTGGATGAACTACATTCCCTATGTACGAAAAGTGATTAAAATAAGCCTTGGGATCCACAAAATGATGTAAATGTTCATCCAATGAAAGAAATGTATTTACTGGATGAACTGCATTCCTTAAGTACGAAAAGTGATTAGAATAAGTCTTGGGATGCACAAAATTTCGTAAATGTTCATCAATGACACAAATGCACTTATTGGATAACTACATTCCTTACGTATGAAAAGTGATCAGAATAAGCCTTGGGATGCAAAAAATGACGTAAATGTTCATCTAATGACACAAACACGCTTATTGGATGAACTACATTCCTTATGTACGAAAAGTGATTAGAATAAGCCTTGGGATGCATAAAATGACGTAAATGTTCATCCAATGACACAAATGCACTTATTGCATGAACTAATTCCTTAAGTAAGAAAAATGATTAGAATAAGCGTTGGAATGCCCAAAATGACCCAATTGTTAAATTAATGACACAAACGAGCTTATTGGATGAACTACATTCCTTAAGTACGAAAATTGATTAGAATAAGCCTTGGGATCCACAAAATGACGTAAATGTTCATCCAATGACAGAAATGCACTTATTGGATAACTACATTCCTTATGTACGAAAAGTGATTAGAATAAGCCTTGGGATGCATAAAATGACGTAAATGTTAAATTAATGACACAGACGCGCTTATTGGTTGAACTACATTCCTTAAGTACGAGAAGTGATTAGAATAAGCCTTAAGATGCACAAAATGACGTAAATGTTCATCAAATGACACAAATGCACTTATTGGATGAACTACATTCCCTAAGTACGTAAAGTGATTAGAATAAGCCTCGGGGTGCACAAAATGACCTAAATGTTCATCCAATGACACAAATACACTTATTGGATGTACTACATTCTTTAAGTACGAAAACTGATTAGAATAAGCCTTGGGATCCACAAAATGACGTAAATGTTCATCCAATGACAAAAATGTACTTATTTGATGAACTACATTCCTTAAGTACGAAAAGTGATTAGAATAAGCCTTGGGATGCACAAAATGACGTAAATGTTCATCCAATGATACAATTGCACTTATTGGATAACTACATTCCTTAATTACAAAAATTGATTAGAATAAGCCTTCAATTGCACAAAATGACGACAAATGTTTAATTAATGACACAAACGCGCTTATTGGATGAACTACATTCCTTAAGTACGAAAAGTGATTAGAATAAGTCTTGGGATGCACAAAATGATGTAAATGTTAAATTAATGACACAGACGCGCTTATTGGATGAACTACATTCCTTAAGTACGAAAAGTGATTAGAATAAGCCTTGGGATGAATAAGATGACGCAAATGTTCATCCAATGACACAAATGCACTTATTGGATGAACTACATTCCTTAAGTACGAAAAGTGATTAGAATAAGCCCTGGGATGCACAAAATGACGTAAATGTTTATCCAATGACACAAATGCACTTATTGGATGACCTACATCCTTAAGTAAGAAATATGATAAGAATAAGCGTTGGAATGCGCAAAATGACCCAAATGTTAAATTAATGACACAAACAAGCTTATTGGATGAACTACATTCCTTAAGTATGAAAATTGATTAGAATAAGCCTTGGGATCCCCAAAATAACGTAAATGTTCATCCAATGACAGAAATGTACTTATTGGATGAACTACATTCCTTAAGTACGAAAAGTGATTAGAATAAGCCTTGGGATGCACAAAATGACGTAAATGTTCATCCAATGACACAAATGCGATTATTGGATGAACTACATTCCTTAAGTACGAAAAGTGATTAGAATAAGCCTGGGGATGCACAAGATGACGCAAATGTTCATCCAATGACACAAATCACTTATTGGATGAACTACATTCCTTAAGTACGAAAAGCGATTAGAATAAGCTTTGGGATGCACAAAATGACGTAAATGTTCATCCAATGACACAAATGCACTTATTGGATGAACTACATCCTTAAGTAAGAAAAATGATTAGAATAAGCCTTGGGATGCACAAAATGACGTAAATGTTCATCCAATGATACAAATGCACTTATCGGATGTACTACATTCTTTAAGTACGAAAACTGATTAGAATAAGCCTTGGGATGCACAAATTGACATGAATGTTACATTAATGACCCAAACGCGCTTATTGGATGAACTACATTCATTACGTATGAAAAGTGATTAGAATAAGCCTTGGGATGCACAAAATGACGTAAATGTTCATCCAATGAGACAAATGCACTTATTGGATGAACTACATCCTTAAGTAAGAAAAATGATTAGAATAAGCGTTGGAATGCCCAAAATGACCCAAATGTTAAATTAATGACACAAACAAGCTTATTGGATGAACTACATTCCTTAAGTATGAAAATTGATTAGAATAAGCCTTGGGATCCACAAAATGACATAAATGTTCATCCAATGACAGAAATGTACTTATTGGATGAACTACATACCTTAAGTACGAAAAGTGATTAGAATAAGCCTTGGGATGCACAAAATGACGTAAATGTTCATCCAATGACACAATTGCACTAATTGGATAACTACATTCCTTAAGTACGAAAAGTGATTAGAATAAGCCTTCGGATGCACAAAATGACGAAAAATGTTTAATTAATGACACAAACGCGCTTATTGGATGAACTACATTCCTTAAGTACAAAAAGTGATTAGAATAAGTCTTGGGATGCACAAAATGACGTAAATGTTAAATTAATGACACGGACGCGCTTATTGGATGAACTACATTCCTCAAGTACGAAAAGTGATTAGAATAAGCCTTGGGATGCACAAAATGACGTAAATGTTAAATTAATGACACAAACGCTCTTGTTGGATCAACTACATTCCTTAAGTACAAAAAGTGATTAGAATAAGCCTTGGGATGCACAAAATGACGTAATTGTTTATCCAATGACACAAATGCATTTATGGGATGAACTACATCCTTAAGTACGAAAAAAGATTAGAATAAGCCTTGGAATGCACCAAATGACTTAAATGTGAAATTAATGACACAAACACGCTTGTTGGATGAACTACATTCCTTAAGTACAAAAAGTGATTAGAATAAGCATTGGGATGCACAAAATGACGTAAATGTTACTCCAATGACCCAAAAGCACTTATTGGATGTATTACATTATTTAAGTACGAAAAGTGATTAGAATAAGACTTGCGATGCGGAAAATGACGTAAATGTTAGATTAATGACATAAACGCGCTTATTGGATGAACTACATTCCTTAACTACGAAAAGTGAATAGAATAAGCCTTGGGATTGACAAAATGACGTAAATGTTCATCCAATGACACAAATGCACTTATTGGATGAACTACATTCCCTATGTACGAAAAGTGATTAAAATAAGCCTTGGGATCCACAAAATGATGTAAATGTTCATCCAATGAAAGAAATGTATTTACTGGATGAACTACATTCCTTAAGTACAAAAAGTGATTAGAATAAGCCTTGGGATGCACAAAATTTCGTAAATGTTCATCAATGACACAAATGCACTTATTGGATAACTACATTCCTTACGTATGAAAAGTGATCAGAATAAGCCTTGGGATGCAAAAAATGACGTAAATGTTCATCTAATGACACAAACACGCTTATTGGATGAACTACATTCCTTATGGGATGCACAAAATGACGTATAATGTTCATCCAATGACACAAATGCACTTATTACATGAACTACATTCGTTAAGTACGAAAAGCGATTAGAATAAGCTTTGGGATGCACAAAATGACGTAAATGTTCATCCATTGACACCAATGCACTTATTGGATGAACTACATTCCTTAAGTACGAAAAGTAATTATAAAGTAAACCTTGGGATGCACAAAATGACTTAAATGTTAAATTGTTGACACAAACGCGCTTATTGGATGAACTACATTCCTTAAGTAGGAAAAGTGATTAGAATAAGCCTTGGGATGCACAACATGACGTAAATATTCATCCATTGACACAAATGCACTTACTGGATGAACTACATTCCTTAAGTACGAAAAGTGATTAGATTAACCCTTGGGATGCACAAAATGACTTAAATGTTCATCCAATGACATAAATGCGCTTATTGCATGAACTACATTCCTTAAGTAGGAAAAGTGATTAGAATAAGCCTTGGGATGCACCAAATGACGTATAATGTTCATCCAATGACACAAATGCACTTATTAGATGAACTACATTCCTTAAGTACGAAAAGTGATTAGAATAAGCCTTCGGAAGCACAAAATGACTTTAATGTTAAATTGATGACACAAACGCGCTTATTGGATGAACTACATTCCTTAAGTACGAAAAGTGATTAGAATAAGCCTTGGGATGCACAAAATGACGTATAATGTTCATCCAATGACACAAGTGCACTTATTACATGAACTACATTCCTTAATTACGAAAAGCGATTAGAATAAGCTTTGGGATGCACAAAATGACGTAAATGTTCATCCATTGACTCCAATGCACTTATTGGATGAACTACATTCCTTAAGTACGAAATGTGATTAGAATAAGCCTTGGGATGCACAAAATGACGTATAATGTTCATCCAATGACACAAATGCACTTATTAGATGAACTACATTCCTTAAGTACGAAAAGTGATTAGAATAAGCCTTCGGAAGCACAAAATGACTTTAATGTTAAATTGATGACACAAACGCGCTTATTGGATGAAGTACATTCCTTAAGTACGAAAAGTGATTAGAATAAGCCTTGGGATGCACAAAATGACGTAAATATTCATCCAATGACACAAATGCACTTATTGGATGAACTAAATTCCATAAGTACGAAAAGTGATTAGAATAAGCCTTGGGATGTACAAAATGACGTAAATATTCATCCAATAACATAAACGCACTTATTGGATGAACTACATTCCTTAAGTATGAAAAGTGTTTAGAATAAGCCTTGGGATGCACAAAATGACGTATAATGTTCATCCAATGACACAAATGCACTTATTACATGAACTACATTCGTTAAGTACGAAAAGCGATTATAATAAGCTTTGGGATGCACAAAATGACGTAAATGTTCATCCATTGACACCAATGCACTTATTGGATGAACTACATTTCTGAAGTACGAAAAGTAATTATAATAAGCCTTGGGATTCACAAAATGACGTAAATGTTAAATTGTTGACACAAACGCGCTTATTGGATGAACTACATTCCTTAAGTACGAAAAGTGATTAGAATAAGCCTTGGGATGCACAAAATGACGTAAATATTCATCCAATGTCATAAACGCGCTTATTGGATGAACTACATTCGTTAAGTATGAAAAGTGATTAGAATACGCCTTGAGATGCACAAAATGACGTATAATGTTCATTAAATGACACAAATGCACTTATTACATGAACTACATTCCTTAAGTATGAAAAGCGATTAGAATAAGCTTTGGGATAAACAAAATGACGTAAATGTTCATCCATTGACACCAATGCACTTATTGGATGAACTACATTCCTTAAGTACGAAATGTGATTAAAATAAGCCATGGGATGCACAAAATGACGTAAATATTCATCCAATGACATAAACGCGCTTATTGGATGAACTACATTCCTTAAGTTCGAAAAATGATTAGAATAAGCCTTGGGATGCACAAAATGACGTATAATGTTCATCCAATGACACAAATGTACTTATTACATGAACTACATTCGTTAAGTACGAAAAGCGATTAGAATAAGCTTTGGGATGCACAAAATGACGTAAATGTTAATCCATTGACTCCAATGCACTTATTGGATGAACTACATTCCTTAAGTACGAAATGTGATTAGAATAAGCCTTGGGATGCACAAAATGACGTAATATTCATCCAATGACACAAATGCACTTATTGGATGAACTACATTCCATAAGTACGAAAAGGGATTAGAATAAGCCTTGGGATGCACAAAATGACGTAAATATTCATCCAATGACATAAACGCGCTTATTGGATGAACTACATTCGTTAAGTATGAAAAGTGGTTAGAATAAGCCTTGGGACGCACAAAATGACGTATAATGTTCATTAAATGACACAAATGCACTTATTACATGAACTACATTCCTTAAGTACGAAAAGCGATTAGAATAAGCTTTGCGATGCACAAAATGACGTAAATGTTCATCCATTGACACCAATGCACTTATTGGAAGAACTACATTCCTTAAGTACGAAATGTGATTAGAATAAGCCATGGGATGCACAAAATGACGTAAATATTCATCCAATGACATAAACGCGCTTATTGGATGAACTACATTCCTTAAGTATGAAATGTGTTTAGAATAAGCCTTGGGATGCACAAAATGACGTATAATGTTCATCCAATGACACAAATGCACTTATTACATGAACTACATTCGTTAAGTACGAAAAGCGATTAGAATAAGCTTTGCGATGCACAAAATGACGTAAATGTTCATCCATTGACACCAATGCACTTATTGGATGAACTACATTCCTTAAGTACGAAAAGTAATTATAATAAGCCTTGGGATGCACAAAATGACGTAAATGTTAAATTGTTGACACAAACGCGCTTATTGGATGAACTACATTCCTTAAGTACGAAAAGTGATTAGAATAAGCCTTGGGATGCACAAAATGACGTAAATATTCATCCAATGACACAAATGCACTTATTGGATGAACTACATTCCATAAGTACGAAAAGTGATTAGAATAAGCCTTGGGATGCACAAAATGACGTAAATATTAATCCAATGACATAAACGCGCTTATTGGATGAACTACATTCCTTAAGTTCGAAAAATGATTAGAATAAGCCTTGGGATGCAAAAAATGACGTATAATGTTCATCCAATGACACAAATGCACTTATTACATGAACTACATTCCTTAAGTACGAAAACCGATTAGAATAAGCTTTGGGATGCACAAAATGACGTAAATGTTAATCCATTGACTCCAATGCACTTATTGGATGAACTACATTCCTTAAGTACGAAATGTGATTAGAATAAGCCTTGGGATGCACAAAATGACGTAAATATTCATCCAATGACACAAATGCACTTATTGGATGAACTACATTCCATAAGTACGAAAAGTGATTAGAATAAGCCATGGGATGCTCAAAATGACGTAAATATTCATCCAATGACACAAATGCACTTATTACATGAACTACATTCGTTAAGTACGAAAAGCGATTAGAATAAGCTTTGGGATGCACAAAATGACGTAAATGTTCATCCATTGACACCAATCCACTTATTGGATGAACTACATTCCTTAAGTACGAAAAGTAATTATAATAAGCCTTGGGATGCACAAAATGACGTAAATGTTAAATTGTTGACACAAACGCGCTTATTGGATGAACTACATTCCTTAAGTACGAAAAGTGATTAGAATAAGCCTTGGGATGCACAAAATGACGTAAATATTCATCCAATGACATAAACGCGCTTATTGGATGAACTACATTCCTTAAGTATGAAAACTGATTAGAATAAGCCTTGGGATGCACAAAATGACGTATAATGTTCATCCAATGACACAAATGCACTTATTACATGAACTACATTCGTTAAGTACGAAAAGCGATTAGAATAAGCTTTGGGATGCACAAAATGACGTAAATGTTCATCCATTGACACCAATGCACTTATTGGATGAACTACATTCCTTAAGTACGAAAAGTAATTATAATAAGCCTTGGGATGCACAAAATGACGTAAATGTTAAATTGTTGACACAAACGCGCTTATTGGATGAACTACATTCCATAAGTACAAAAAGTGATTAGAATAAGCCTTGGGAAGCACAAAATGACGTAAATATTCATCCAATGACATAAACGCGTTTATCGGATGAACTACATTTGTTAAGTATGAAAAGTGGTTAGAATAAGCCTTGGGATGCACAAAATGACGTATAATGTTCATTAAATGACACAAATGCACTTATTACATGAACTACATTCCTTAAGTACGAAAAGCGATTAGAATAAGCTTTGCGATGCAATAAATGACGTAAATGTTCATCCATTGACACCAATGCACTTATTGGAAGAACTACATTCCATAAGTACGAAATGTGATTAGAATAAGCCATGGGATGCACAAAATGACGTAAATATTCATCCAATGACATAAACGCGCTTATTGGATGAACTACATTCCTTAAGTATGAAATGTGTTTAGAATAAGCCTTGGGATGCACAAAATGACGTATAATGTTCATCCAATGACACAAATGCACTTATTACATGAACTACATTCGTTAAGTACGAAAAGCGATTAGAATAAGCTTTGGGATGCACAAAATGACGTAAATGTTCATCCATTGACACCAATGCACTTATTGGATGAACTACATTCCTTAAGTACGAAAAGTAATTATAATAAGCCTTGGGATTCACAAAATGACGTAAATATTCATCCAATGACACAAATGCACTTATTGGATGAACTACATTCCATAAGTACGAAAAGTGATTAGAATAAGCCTTGGGATGCACAAAATGACGTAAATATTCATCCAATGACATAAACGCGCTTATTGGATGAACTACATTCCTTAAGTATGAAAAGTGTTTAGAATAAGCCTTGGGATGCACAAAATGACGTATAATGTTCATCCAATGACACAAATGCACTTATTACATGAACTACATTCCTTAAGTACGAAAACCGATTAGAATAAGCTTTGGGATGCACAAAATGACGTAAATGTTAATCCATTGACTCCAATGCACTTATTGGATGAACTACATTCCTTAAGTACGAAATGTGATTAGAATAAGCCTTGGGATGCACAAAATGACGTAAATATTCATCCAATGACACAAATGCACTTATTGGATGAACTACATTCCATAAGTACGAAAAGTGATTAGAATAAGCCTTGGGATGCACAAAATGACGTAAATATTCATCCAATGACATAAATGCGCTTATTGGATGAACTACATTCCTTAAGTATGAAAATTGATTAGAATAAGCCTTGGGATGCACAAAATGACGTATAATGTTCATCCAATGACACAAATGCACTTATTACATGAGCTACATTCCTTAAGTACGAAAACCGATTAGAATAAGCTTTGGGATGCACAAAATGACGTAAATGTTCATCCATTGACACCAATGCACTTATTGGATGAACTACATTCCTTAAGTACGAAAAGTGATTAGAATAAGCCTTCGGAAGCACAAAATGACTTTAATGTTAAATTGATGACACAAACGCGCTTATTGGATGAAGTACATTCCTTAAGTACGAAAAGTGATTAGAATAAGCCTTGGGATGCACAAAATGACGTAAATATTCATCCAATGACACAAATGCACTTATTGGATGAACTAAATTCCATAAGTACGAAAAGTGATTAGAATAAGCCTTGGGATGCACAAAATGACGTAAATATTCATCCAATAACATAAACGCACTTATTGGATGAACTACATTCCTTAAGTATGAAAAGTGTTTAGAATAAGCCTTGGGATGCACAAAATGACGTATAATGTTCATCCAATGACACAAATGCACTTATTACATGAACTACATTCGTTAAGTACGAAAAGCGATTATAATAAGCTTTGGGATGCACAAAATGACGTAAATGTTCATCCATTGACACCAATGCACTTATTGGATGAACTACATTTCTGAAGTACGAAAAGTAATTATAATAAGCCTTGGGATGCACAAAATGACGTAAATGTTAAATTGTTGACACAAACGCGCTTATTGGATGAACTACATTCCTTAAGTACGAAAAGTGATTAGAATAAGCCTTGGGATGCACAAAATGACGTAAATATTCATCCAATGTCATAAACGCGCTTATTGGGTGAACTACATTCGTTAAGTATGAAAAGTGATTAGAATAAGCCTTGGGATGCACAAAATGACGTATAATGTTCATTAAATGACACAAATGCACTTATTACATGAACTACATTCCTTAAGTACGAAAAGCGATTAGAATAAGCTTTGGGATGCACAAAATGACGTAAATGTTCATGCATTGACACCAATGCACTTATTGGATGAACTACATTCCTTAAGTACGAAATGTGATTAAAATAAGCCATGGGATTCACAAAATGACGTAAATATTCATCCAATGACATAAACGCGCTTATTGGATGAACTACATTCCTTAAGTTCGAAAAATGATTAGAATAAGCCTTGGGATGCACAAAATGACGTATAATGTCCATCCAATGACACAAATGCACTTATTACATGAACTACATTCCTTAAGTACGAAAACCGATTAGAATAAGCTTTGGGATGCACAAAATGACGTAAATGTTAATCCATTGACTCCAATGCACTTATTGGATGAACTACATTCCTTAAGTACGAAATGTGATTAGAATAAGCCTTGGGATGCACAAAATGACGTAAATATTCATCCAATAACATAAACGCGCTTATTGGATGAACTACATTCCTTAGTATGAAAAGTGTTTAGAATAAGCCTTGGGATGCACAAAATGACGTATAATGTTCATCCAATGACACAAATGCACTTATTACATGAACTACATTCGTTAAGTACGAAAAGCGATTAGAATAAGCTTTGGGATGCACAAAATGACGTAAATGTTCATCCATTGACACCAATGCACTTATTGGATGAACTACATTCCTTAAGTACGAAAAGTAATTATAATAAGCCTTGGGATTCACAAAATGACGTAAATATTCATCCAATGACACAAATGCACTTATTGGATGAACTACATTCCATAAGTACGAAAAGTGATTAGAATAAGCCTTGGGATGCACAAAATGACGTAAATATTCATCCAATGACATAAACGCGCTTATTGGATGAACTACATTCCTTAAGTATGAAAAGTGTTTAGAATAAGCCTTGGGATGCACAAAATGACGTATAATGTTCATCCAATGACACAAATGCACTTATTACATGAACTACATTCCTTAAGTACGAAAACCGATTAGAATAAGCTTTGGGATGCACAAAATGACGTAAATGTTAATCCATTGACTCCAATGCACTTATTGGATGAACTACATTCCTTAAGTACGAAATGTGATTAGAATAAGCCTTGGGATGCACAAAATGACGTAAATATTCATCCAATGACACAAATGCACTTATTGGATGAACTACATTCCATAAGTACGAAAAGTGATTAGAATAAGCCTTGGGATGCACAAAATGACGTAAATATTAATCCAATGACATAAACGCGCTTATTGGATGAACTACATTCCTTAAGTTCGAAAAATGATTAGAATAAGCCTTGGGATGCAAAAAATGACGTATAATGTTCATCCAATGACACAAATGCACTTATTACATGAACTACATTCCTTAAGTACGAAAACCGATTAGAATAAGCTTTGGGATGCACAAAATGACGTAAATGTTAATCCATTGACTCCAATGCACTTATTGGATGAACTACATTCCTTAAGTACGAAATGTGATTAGAATAAGCCTTGGGATGCACAAAATGACGTAAATATTCATCCAAAGACACAAATGCACTTATTGGATGAACTACATTCCATTAGTACGAAAAGTGATTAGAATAAGCCTTGGGATGCACAAAATGACGTAAATATTCATCCAATGACATAAACGCGCTTATTGGATGAACTACATTTCTTAAGTATGAAAAGTGATTAGAATAAGCCTTGGGATGCACAAAATGACGTATAATGTTCATCCAATGACACAAATGCACTTATTACATGAGCTACATTCCTTAAGTACGAAAACCGATTAGAATAAGCTTTGGGATGCACAAAATGACGTAAATGTTAATCCATTGACACCAATGCACTTATTGGAAGAACTACATTCCTTATGTACGAAATGTGATTAGAATAAGCCATGGGATGCACAAAATGACGTAAATATTCATCCAATAACATAAACGCGCTTATTGGATGAACTAGATTCCTTAGTATGAAAAGTGTTTAGAATAAGCCTTGGGATGCACAAAATGACGTATAATGTTCATCCGATGACACAAATGCACTTATTACATGAACTACATTCGTTAAGTACGAAAAGCGATTAGAATAAGCTTTGGGATGCACAAAATGACGTAAATGTTCATCCATTGACACCAATGCACTTATTGGATGAACTACATTCCTTAAGTACGAAAAGTAATTATAATAAGCCTTGGGATGCACAAAATGACGTAAATGTTAAATTGTTGACACAAACGCGCTTATTGGATGAACTACATTCCTTAAGTACGAAAAGTGATTAGAATAAGCCTTGGGATGCACAAAATGACGTAAATATTCATCCAATGACATAAACGCGCTTATTGGATGAACTACATTACTTAAGTATGAAAAGTGATTAGAATAAGCCTTGGGATACACAAAATGACGTATAATGTTCATCCAATGACACAAATGCACTTATTACATGAACTACATTCCTTAAGTACGAAAAGCGATTAGAATAAGCTTTGGGATGCACAAAATGACGTAAATGTTCATCCATTGACACCAATGCACTTATTGGATGAACTACACTCCTTAAGTACAAAATGTGATTAGAATAAGCCGTGGGATGCACAAAATGACATAGATATTCATCGAATGACGTAAACGCGCTTATTGGATGAACTACATTCCTTAAGTACGAAAAGTGATTAGAATAAGCCTTGGGATGCACAAAATGACGTAAATGTTAATCCATTGACCCAATGCACTTATTGGATGAACTACATTCCTTAAGTACGAAAAGTGATTAGAATAAGCCTTGGGATGCACAAAATGACGTATAATGTTCATCCAATGACACAAATGCACTTATTAGATGAACTTCATTCCTTAAGTACGAAAAGCGATTAGAATAAGCTTTGGGATGCACAAAATGACGTAAATGTTCATCCATTGACACCAATGCACTTATTGGATGAACTACATTCCTTAAGTACGAAAAGTAATTATAATAAGCCTTGGGATGCACAAAATGACGTAAATGTTAAATTGTTGACACAAAC
>JBBPBO010000001.1:48728100-48744277 GCA_037974295.1 Cicer cuneatum
TTCATCCAATGACACAAATGCACTTATTGGATGAACTACATTCCATAAGTACGAAAAGTGATTAAAATAAGCCATGGGATGCACAAAATGACGTAAATATTCATCCAATGACATAAACGCGCTTATTGGATGAACTACATTCCTTAAGTTCGAAAAATGATTAGAATAAGCCTTTGGATGCACAATATGACGTATAATGTTCATCCAATGACACAAATGCACTTATTACATGAACTACATTCCTTAAGTACGAAAACCGATTAGGATAAGCTTTGGGATGCACAAAATGACGTAAATGTTAATCCATTGACTCCAATGCACTTATTGGATGAACTACATTCCTTAAGTACGAAATGTGATTAGAATAAGCCTTGGGATGCACAAAATGACGTAAATATTCATCCAAAGACACAAATGCACTTATTGGATGAACTACATTCCATAAGTACGAAAAGTGATTAGAATAAGCCTTGGGATGGACAAAATGACGTAAATATTCATC
Organism: Cicer cuneatum; assembly: GCA_037974295.1. Taxonomy (NCBI): domain Eukaryota; kingdom Viridiplantae; phylum Streptophyta; class Magnoliopsida; order Fabales; family Fabaceae; genus Cicer; species Cicer cuneatum. The sequence continues at coordinate 48,728,603 of JBBPBO010000001.1, forward strand.
CAATGACATAAACGCGCTTATTGGATGAACTACATTTCTTAAGTATGAAAAGTGATTAGAATAAGCCTTGGGATGCACAAAATGACGTATAATGTTCATCCAATGACACAAATGCACTTATTACATGAGCTACATTCCTTAAGTACGACAACCGATTAGAATAAGCTTTGGGATGCACAAAATGACGTAAATGTTAATCCATTGACACCAATGCACTTATTGGAAGAACTACATTCCTTAAGTACGAAATGGTGATTAGAATAAGCCATGGGATGCACAAAATGACGTAAATATTCATCCAATAACATAAACGCGCTTATTGGATGAACTAGATTCCTTAGTATGAAAAGTGTTTAGAATAAGCCTTGGGATGCACAAAATGACGTATAATGTTCATCCAATGACACAAATGCACTTATTACATGAACTACATTCGTTAAGTACGAAAAGCGATTAGAATAAGCTTTGGGATGCACAAAATGACGTAAATGTTCATCCATTGACACCAATGCACTTATTGGATGAACTACATTCCTTAAGTACGAAAAGTAATTATAATAAGCCTTGGGATGCACAAAATGACGTAAATGTTAATCCATTGACACCAATGCACTTATTGGAAGAACTACATTCCTTAAGTACGAAATGTGATTAGAATAAGCCATGGGATGCACAAAATGACGTAAATATTCATCCAATAACATAAACGCGCTTATTGGATGAACTAGATTCCTTAGTATGAAAAGTGTTTAGAATAAGCCTTGGGATGCACAAAATGACGTATAATGTTCATCCAATGACACAAATGCACTTATTACATGAACTACATTCGTTAAGTACGAAAAGCGATTAGAATAAGCTTTGGGATGCACAAAATGACGTAAATGTTCATCCATTGACACCAATGCACTTATTGGATGAACTACATTCCTTAAGTACGAAAAGTGATTATAATAAGCCTTGGGATGCACAAAATGACGTAAATGTTAAATTGTTGACACAAACGCGCTTATTGGATGAACTACATTCCTTAAGTACGAAAAGTGATTAGAATAAGCCTTGGGATGCACAAAATGACGTAAATATTCATCCAATGACATAAACGCGTTTATCGGATGAACTACATTCGTTAAGTATGAAAAGTGGTTAGAATAAGCCTTGGGATGCACAAAATGACGTATAACGTTCATTAAATGACACAAATGCACTTATTACATGAACTACATTCCTTAAGTACGAAAAGCGATTAGAATAAGCTTTGCGATGCACAAAATGACGCAAATGTTCATCCATTGACACCAATGCACTTATTGGAAGAACTACATTCCTTAAGTACGAAATGTGATTAGAATAAGCCATGGGATGCACAAAATGACGTAAATATTCATCCAATGACATAAACGCGCTTATTGGATGAACTACATTCCTTAAGTATGAAATGTGTTTAGAATAAGCCTTAGGATGCACAAAATGACGTATAATGTTCATCCAATGACACAAATGCACTTATTACATGAACTACATTCGTTAAGTACGAAAAGCGATTAGAATAAGCTTTGGGATGCACAAAATGACGTAAATGTTCATCCATTGATACCAATGCACTTATTGGATGAACTACATTCCTTAAGTACGAAAAGTAATTATAATAAGCCTTGGGATGCACAAAATGACGTAAATGTTCATCCAATGACACAAATGCACTTATTGGATGAACTACATTCCATAAGTACGAAAAGTGATTAAAATAAGCCATGGGATGCACAAAATGACGTAAATATTCATCCAATGACATAAACGCGCTTATTGGATGAACTACATTCCTTAAGTTCGAAAAATGATTAGAATAAGCCTTGGGATGCACAAAATGACGTATAATGTTCATCCAATGACACAAATGTACTTATTACATGAACTACATTCGTTAAGTACGAAAAGCGATTAGAATAAGCTTTGGGATGCACAAAATGACGTAAATGTTAATCCATTGACTCCAATGCACTTATTGGATGAACTACATTCCTTAAGTACGAAATGTGATTAGAATAAGCCTTGGGATGCACAAAATGACGTAATATCATCCAATGACACAAATGCACTTATTGGATGAACTACATTCCATAAGTACGAAAAGTGATTAGAATAAGCCTTGGGATGCACAAAATGACGTAAATATTCATCCAATGACATAAACGCGCTTATTGGATGAACTACATTCGTTAAGTATGAAAAGTGGTTAGAATAAGCCTTGGGATGCACAAAATGACGTATAATGTTCATTAAATGACACAAATGCACTTATTACATGAACTACATTCCTTAAGTACGAAAAGCGATTAGAATAAGCTTTGCGATGCACAAAATGACGTAAATGTTCATCCATTGACACCAATGCACTTATTGGATGAACTACATTCCTTAAGTACGAAAAGTAATTATAATAAGCCTTGGGATGCACAAAATGACGTAAATGTTCATCCAATGACACAAATGCACTTATTGGATGAACTACATTCCATAAGTACGAAAAGTGATTAAAATAAGCCATGGGATGCACAAAATGACGTAAATATTCATCCAATGACATAAACGCGCTTATTGGAGGAACTACATTCCTTAAGTTCGAAAAATGATTAGAATAAGCCTTGGGATGCACAAAATGACGTATAATGTTCATCCAATGACACAAGTGCACTTATTACATGAACTACATTCCTTAAGTACGAAAACCGATTAGAATAAGCTTTGGGATGCACAAAATGACGTAAATGTTAATCCATTGACTCCAATGCACTTATTGGATGAACTACATTCCTTAAGTACGAAATGTGATTAGAATAAGCCTTGGGATGCACAAAATGACGTAAATATTCATCCAATGACATAAACGCGTTTATCGGATGAACTACATTCGTTAAGTATGAAAAGTGGTTAGAATAAGCCTTGGGATGCACAAAATGACGTATAATGTTCATTAAATGACACAAATGCACTTATTACATGAACTACATTCCTTAAGTACGAAAACCGATTAGAATAAGCTTTGGGATGCACAAAATGACGTAAATGTTAATCCATTGACTCCAATGCACTTATTGGATGAACTACATTCCTTAAGTACGAAATGTGATTAGAATAAGCCTTGGGATGCACAAAATGACGTAAATATTCATCCAATAACATAAACGCGCTTATTGGATGAACTACATTCCTTAAGTTCGAAAAATGATTAGAATAAGCCTTGGGATGCACAAAATGACGTATAATGTTCATCCAATGACACAAATGCACTTATTACATGAACTACATTCCTTAAGTACGAAAACCGATTAGAATAAGCTTTGGGATGCACAAAATGACGTAAATGTTAATCCATTGACTCCAATGCACTTATTGGATGAACTACATTCCTTAAGTACGAAATGTGATTAGAATAAGCCTTGGGATGCACAAAATGACGTAAATATTCATCCAATGACACAAATGCACTTATTGGATGAACTACATTCCATAAGTACGAAATGTGATTAGAATAAGCCATGGGATGCACAAAATGACGTAAATATTCATCCAATGACATAAACGCGCTTATTGGATGAACTACATTCCTTAAGTTCGAAAAATGATTAGAATAAGCCTTGGGATGCACAAAATGACGTATAATGTTCATCCAATGACACAAATGCACTTATTACATGAACTACATTCCTTAAGTACGAAAACCGATTAGAATAAGCTTTGGGATGCACAAAATGACGTAAATGTTAATCCATTGACTCCAATGCACTTATTGGATGAACTACATTCCTTAAGTACGAAATGTGATTAGAATAAGCCATGGGATGCACAAAATGACATAAATATTCATCCAAAGACATAAACGCGCTTATTGGATGAACTAGATTCCTTAGTATGAAAAGTGTTTAGAATAAGCCTTGGGATGCACAAAATGACGTATAATGTTCATTAAATGACACAAATGCACTTATTACATGAACTACATTCCTTAAGTACGAAAAGCGATTAGAATAAGCTTTGCGATGCACAAAATGACGTAAATGTTCATCCATTGACACCAATGCACTTATTGGATGAACTACATTCCTTAAGTACGAAATGTGATTAAAATAAGCCATGGGATGCACAAAATGACGTAAATATTCAACCAATGACACAAACGCGCTTATTGGATGAACACATTCCTTAAGTACGAAAAGTGATTAGAATAAGCCTTGGGATGCACAAAATGACGTATAATGTTAAATTAATAACACAAAGGCGCTTATTGGATAAACTATATTCCTTAATTACAAAAAGTGATTAGAATAAGCCTTGGTATTCACAAACCGACGTAAATGTTAAATTAATGACACAAACGCTCTTATTCAAAGAACTACATTTCTTAAGTACAAAAAATGATTATAATAAGTCTTGGGATGCATAAAATGACCTAAATGTTCATCCAATGACACAAACGCACTTATTGGATGAACTACTTTCCTGAAGTACGAAAAGTGATTAGAATAAGCCTTGGGATGCACAAAATGACGTAAATGTTAAATTAATGACACAAACGCGCTTATTTGATGAACTACATTTCTTAAGTACGAAAAGTGATTAGAATAAGTCTTACGATGCACAAAATGACGTAAATGTTCATCCAATGACACAGATGCACTTATTGGATGAACTACATTCCTTAAGTACGAAAAGAGATAAGAATAGTCTTGGGATGCGGAAAATGACGTAAATGTTAAATTAATGACACAAACGCGCTTATTGGATGAACTACATTCCTTAAGTACGAAAAGTGATTAAAATATGCCTTGGGATGCACAAAATGACGTAAATGTTAAATTAATGACACAAACGCACTTATTGGATGAACTACATTCTTTAAGTACGAAAACTGATTAGAATAAGCATTGGAATGCACAAAATGACGTAAATGTTAAATTAATGAAACAAACGCGCTTATTGGATGAACAATATTCCTTAAGTACGAAAAGCAATTAGAATAAGCCTTGGTATTCACAAAATGACGTAAATGTTAAATTAATGACACAAATGCTCTTATTCGATGAACTACATTTCTTAAGTACGAAAAGTGATTAGAATAAGCCTTGGGATGCACAAAATGACATAAATGTTAAATTAATGACACAACGCGCTTGTTAGATGAACTACATTCCTTAAGTACGAAAAGTGATTAGAATAAGCCATGGGATGCACAAATGACGTAAATGTTCATCCAATGAAAGAAATGCACTTATTCGATAAACTACATTCCTTAACTACGAAGAGTGATTAGAATAAGTCTTGGGATGCATAACATGACGTAAATGTTCAACCAATGACACAAATGTACTTATTGGATGAACGACATTCCTTAAGTACGAAAAGTTATTAAAATAAGCCTTGGGATGCACAAAATGATGGAAATGTTAAATTAATGACACAAACGCGCTTACTGGATGAACTACGTTCCTTAAGTACGAAAAGTGATTAGAATAAGCCTTGGGATGCACAAAATGACGTAAATGTTCATCCAATGACACAAATGCACTTATTGGATGAACTACATTCCTTAAGTACGAAAAGTGATAAGAATAAGCCTTGGGATGCACAAAATGACGTAAATGTTAAATTAATGACAAAAACGCGCTTATTGGATGAACTACATTCCTGAAGTACGAAAAGTGATTAGAATAAGCCATGGGATGCACAAATGACGTAAATGTTCATCCAATGACAGAAATGCACTTATTCGATGAACTACATTCCTTAACTACGAAGAGTGATTAGAATAGGTCTTGGGATGCACAATATGACGTAAATGTTCAACCAATGACACAAATGTACTTATTGGATGAACTACATTCCTTAAGTACGAAAAGTGATTAGAATAAGCCTTGGGATGCACAAAATGACGTAAATATTAAATTAATGACATAAACGCGCTTATTGGATGAACTACATTCCTTAAGTACGAAAAGTGATTTGAATAAGCCTTGGGTTTCACAAAACGACGTAAATGATAAATTAATGACACAAACGCTCTTATTGGATGAACTACATTTCTTAAGTACGAAAATGGAGTAGAATAAGCCTTGGGATGCACAAAATGACGTAAATGTTAAATTAATGACAAAAACGCGCTTATTGGATTACCTACATTCCTGAAGTACGAAAAGTGATTAGAATAAGCCATGGGATGCACAAATGACGTAAATGTTCATCCAATGACAGAAATGCACTTATTCAATGAACTACATTCCTTAACTACGAAGAGTGATTAGAATAAGTCTTGGGATGCACAACATGACGTAAATGTTCAGCCAATGACACAAATGTACTTATTGGATGAAGTACATTCCTTAAGTACGAAAATTTATTAAAATAAGCCTTGGGATGCACAAAATGATGGAAATGTTAAATTAATGACACAAACGTGCTTACCGGATCAACTACGTTCCTTAAGTACGAAAAGTGATTAGAATAAGCCTTGGGATGCACAAAATGACGTAAATGTTAAATTAATGACACAAACGCGCTTATTGGATGAACTACATTCCTGAAGTACGAAAAGTGATTAGAATAAGCCATGGGATGCACAAATGACGTAAATGTTCATCCAATGATAGAAATGCACTTATTCGATGAACTACATTCCTTAACTACGAAGAGTGATTAGAATAAGTCTTGGGATGCACAACATGACGTAAATGTTCAACCAATGACACAAATGTACTTATTGGATGAACTACATTCCTTAAGTACGAAAAGTGATAAGAATAAGCCTTGGGATGCAAAAAATGACGTAAATGTTAAATTAATGACAAAAACGCGCTTATTGGATGAACTACATTCCTTAAGTACGAAAAGTGATTAGAATAAGCCTTGGGATGCACAAAATGACGTAAATATTAAATTAATGACACAAACGCGCTTATTGGATGAACTACATTCCTTAAGTACGAAAAGTGATTTGAATAAGCCTTGGGTTTCACAAAACGACGTAAATGATAAATTAATGACACAAACGCTCTTATTGGATGAACTACAATTCTTAAGTACGAAAATGGATTAGAATAAGCCTTGGTATGCACCAAATGACGTAAATGTTAAATTAATGACACAAACGCGCTTATTGGATGAACTACATTCCTTAAGTACGAAAAGTGATTAGAATAAGCCTTGGGATGCACAAAATGACGTAAATGTTAAATTAATGACACAAACGCACTTATTGGATGAACTACATTCTTTAAGTACGAAAACTGATTAGAATAAGCCTTGGAATGCACAAAATGACGTAAATGTTAAATTAATTACACAAACGCTCTTATTGGATGAACTAGATTCCTTAACCAAAAGTAATTAGAATAAGCCTAGGGATGCACAAAATGGCGAAATGTTCATCCAATGACACCAATGCAATTATTGGATTAATTACATTACATAAGTACGAACAGTGATTAAAATAAGCCTTGGGATACACAAAATGACGTAAATGTAACATTAATGACACAAACGCGCTTATTGGATGAACTACATTCCTTAAGTACGAAAAATGATTAGAATAAGCCTTTGATGCACAAAACGTTCATCCAATGACACAAATGCACTTATTGGATGAACTACATTCCTTAAGTACGAAACGTGATTTGAATAAGTCTTGTGATGCACAAAATGACGTAAATGTTCATCCAATGACACCAATGCACTTATTGGATGAACTACATTCCTTAAGTACGAAAAGTGATTAGAATAAGCCTTGGGATGCACAAAATGACGTAAATGATCAACTAATGACACAAATGCACTTATTGGATGAACAACATTCCTTAAGTACGAAAAGTGATTAGAATAAGCCTTGGGATGCACCAAATGACACAAATGTTCATCCATTGACACAAATGCACTTAATGGATGAACTACATTCCTTAAGTACGAAAAGTGATTAGAATAAGGCTTGGTATGCACAAAATGACGAAATGGTCATCCAATGACACAAATAAAATTATTGCATGAAATACATTACTTAAGTACGAACAGTGATTAGAATAAGCCTTGGGATGCACAAAATCACGTAAATGTTAAATTAATACCACAAACGCTCTTATTGGTTGAACTACATTCCTTATGTACGAAAAGTGATTAGAATAAGCCTTGGGATGCACCAAATGACGTAAATGTTCATCCAATGGAAGAAACGCACTTATGGATGAACTACATTCCTAAAGTACGAAAAGTGATTAGAATAAGCCTTGGGATGCACAAAATGACGTAAATGTTAAATTAATGACACAAACGCACTTATTGGATGAACTACATTCTTCAAGTACGAAAACTGATTAGAATAAGCCTTGGAATGCGCAAAAAGACGTAAATGTTAAATTAATTACACAAACGCTCTTATTGGATAAACTAGATTCCTTCACCAAAAGTAATTAGAATAAGCCTAGGGATGCACAAAATGGCGAAATGTTCATCCAATGACACAAATGCAATTATTGGATTAATTACATTACATAAGTACGAACAGTGATTAAAATAAGCCTTGGGATACACAAAATGACGTAAATGTAACATTAATGACACAAACGCGCTTATTGGATGAACATGCACAAAATGACGTAAATTTTCATCAAATGACACAAATGCACTTATTGGATGAACTACATTCCTTAAGTCCGAAAAGTGATTATAATAAGCCTTAGGATTCACAAAATGACGTAAATGTTCATCCAATGACACAAATAAACTTATTAGATGAACTACATTCCTGAAGTACGAAAAGTGATTAGAATAACATTTGGGATGCACAAAATGACGTATAATGTTCATCCATTAACACAAATGCACTTATTGGATATACTACATTCCTTAAGTTCGAAAAGTTATTAGAATAAGCCTTGGGATGCACAAAATGACGTAAATGTTCATCCAATGACCCAAAACCACTTATTGGATGTACTACATTCTTTAAGTACGAAAAGTGATTAGAATAAGACTTGGGATGAACAAAATGACGTAAATGTTATATTAATGACACAAACGCGCTTATTGGATGAACTACGTTCCTTAAGTACGAAAAGTGATTAGAATAAGCCTTAGGATGCACAAAATGACATAAATGTTCATCCAATGACATAAATAAGCCAAGGATGCACAAAATGACGTAAATGTTCATCCAATGACACAAATGCACTTATTGAATAACTACATTCCATAAGTACGAAAAGTGATTAGAATAAGTCTTGGGATGCACAAAATGACGTAAATGTTCATCCAATGACACAAATGCACTTATTGGATGAACTACATTCCTTAAGTACGAAAAGTGATTATAATAAGCCTAAGGATTAACAAAATGACGTAAATGTTCATCCAATGACACAAATGAACTTATTAGATGAACTACATTCCTGAAGTACGAAAAGTGATTAGAATAACACTTGGGATGCACAAAATGACGTATAATGTTCACCCATTAACACAAATGCACTTATTACATGAACTACATTCCTTAAGTACGAAAAGCGATTAGAATAAGCTTTGGGATGCACAAAATGACGTACATGTTCATCCATTGACACCAATGCACTTATTGGATGAACTGCATTCCTTAAGTAAGAAAAGTGATTAGATTAAGCCTTGGGATGCACAAAATGACGTAAATGTTCATCCAATCACATAAACGTGCTTATTGGATGAACTAGATTCCTTAAGTACGAAAAGTGATTAGAATAAGCCTTGGGATGCACAAAATGACGTATAATGTTCATCCAATGACACAAATGCACTTATTAGATGAACTGCATTCCTTAAGTATGAAAAGAGCTTAGAATAAGCTTTGGGATGCACAAAATGACGTAAATGTTCATCCATTGACACCAATGCACTTATTGGATGAAATACATTCCTTAAGTACGAAAAGTAATTATAATAAGCCTTGGGATGCACAAAATGACGTAAATGTTAAATTAATAACACAAACGCTCTTATTGGATGAACTACGTTCCTTAAGTACGAAAAGTGATTAGAATAAGCCTTGGGATGCACAAAATGACTTAAATGTTAAATTAATGACACAAACGCGCTTATTGGATGACCTACTTTCCTTAAGTACGAAAAGTGATTAGAATAAGCCTTGGGATGCACAAAATGACGTAAATGTTTATCCAATGACACAAATAAACTTATTGGATGAACTACATTCCTGAAGTACCAAAAGTGATAAGAATAAGCCTTGGGATGCACAAAATGACGTAAATCTTCATCCAATGACACAAATGCACTTATTGGATGAACTACATTCCATAAGTACGAAAAGTGATTAGAATAAGCCTTGCGATGCACAAAATGACGTATAATGTTCATCCAATGACACAATGCACTTATTAGATGAACTGCATTCCTTAAGTATGAAAAGCGATTAGAATAAGCTTTGGGATGCACAAAATGACGTAAATGTTCATCCAATGACACAAATGCACTTATTGGATGAACTACATTCCTTAAGTTCGAAAAGCTATTAGAATAAGCCTTGGGATGCACAAAATGACGTAAATGTTCATCCAATGACCCAAAACCACTTATTGGATGTACTACATTCTTTAAGTACGAAAAGTGATTAGAATAAGCCTTGGGATGCACAAAATGACGTAAATGTTCATGCAATGACCCAAAACCACTTATTGGATGTACTACATTCTTTAAGTACGAAAAGTGATTAGAATAAGACTTGGGATGTACAAAATGACGTAAATGTTATATTAATGACACAAACGCGCTTATTGGATGAACTACGTTCCTTAAGTACGAAAAGTGATTAGAATAAGCCTTGGGATGCAAAAAATGACATAAATGTTCATCCAATGACATAAATAAGCCTAGGGATGCACAAAATGACGTAAATATTCATCCAATGACATAAACGCGCTTATTGGATGAACTACATTCCTTAAGTTCGAAAAGTTATTAGAATAAGCCTTGGGATGCCCAAAATGACGTATAATGTTCATCCAATGACACAAATGCACTTATTACATGAACTACATTCCTTAAGTACGAAAAGCGATTAGAATAAGCTTTGGGATGCACAAAATGACGTAATTGTTCATCCATTGACACCAATGCACTTATTGGATGAACTACATTCCTTAAGTACGAAATGTGATGAGAATAAGCCTTGGGATGCACAAAATGACGTAAATGTTCATCCATTGACACCAATGCACTTATTGGATGAACTACATTCCTTAAGTACGAAAAGTAATTATAATAAGCCTTGGGATACACAAAGTGACGTAAATGTTAAATTAATGACACAAATGCTCTTATTGGATGAACTACGTTCCTTAAGTACAAAAAGTGATTTGAATAAGCATTGGGATGCACAAAATGACGTAAATGTTCATCCAATGACACAAATGCACATATTGGATGAACTACATTCCTTAAGTTCGAAAAGTTATTAGAATAAGCCTTGGGATGCACAAAATGACGTAAATGTTCATCCAATGACCCAAAACCACTTATTGGATGTACTACATTCTTTAAGTACGAAAAGTGATTAGAATAAGACTTGGGATGAACAAAATGACGTAAATGTTATATTAATGACACAAACGCGCTTATTGGATGAACTACGTTCCTTAAGTACGAAAAGTGATTAGAATAAGCCTTGGGATGCACAAAATGACATAAATGTTCATCCAATGACATAAATAAGCCAAGGATGCACAAAATGACGTAAATGTTCATCCAATGACACAAATGCACTTATTGAATAACTACATTCCATAAGTACGAAAAGTGATTAGAATAAGTCTTGGGATGCACAAAATGACGTAAATGTTCATCAAATGACACAAATGCACTTATTGGATGAACTACATTCCTTAAGTACGAAAAGTGATTATAATAAGCCTAAGGATTAACAAAATGACGTAAATGTTCATCCAATGACACAAATGAACTTATTAGATGAACTACATTCCTGAAGTATGAAAAGTGATTAGAATAACACTTGGGATGCACAAAATGACGTATAATGTTCACCCATTAACACAAATGCACTTATTACATGAACTACATTCCTTAAGTACGAAACGCGATTAGAATAAGCTTTGGGATGCACAAAATGACGTACATGTTCATCCATTGACACCAATGCACTTATTGGATGAACTGCATTCCTTAAGTAAGAAAAGTGATTAGATTAAGCCTTGGGATGCACAAAATGACGTAAATGTTCATCCAATCACATAAACGTGCTTATTGGATGAACTACATTCTTTAAGTACGAAAAGTGATTAGAATAAGACTTGGGATGAACAAAATGACGTAAATGTTATATTAATGACACAAACGCGCTTATTGGATGAACTACGTTCCTTAAGTACGAAAAGTGATTAGAATAAGCCTTGGGATGCACAAAATGACGTAAATGTTAAATTAATGACACAAACACGCTTATTGGATGAACTACATTCTTTATGTATGAAAAGTGATTAGAATAAGTCTTGGGATGCACAAAATGACGTATAATGTTCCTCCAATGACACAAATGCACTTATTAGATGAACTGCATTCCTTAAGTATGAAAAGAGATTAGAATAAGCTTTGGGATGCACAAAATGACGTAAATGTTCATCCATTGACACCAATACACTTATTGGATGAACTACATTCCTTAAGTACGAAAAGTAATTATAATAAGCCTTGGGATGCACAAAATGACGTAAATGTTAAATTAATGACACAAACGCTCTTATTGGATGAACTACGTTCCTTAAGTACGAAAAGTGATGAGAATAAGCCTTGGGATGCACAAAATGACTTAAATGTTAAATTAATGACACAAACACGCTTATTGGATGACCTACATTCCTTAAGTACGAAAAGTGATTAGAATAAGCCTTGGGATGCACAAAATGACGTAAATGTTTATCCAATGACACAAACTTATTGGATGAACTACATTCCTGAAGTACCAAAAGTGATAAGAATAAGCCTTGGGATGCACAAAATGACGTAAATCTTCATCCAATGACACAAATGCACTTATTGGATGAACTACATTCCATAAGTACGAAAAGTGATTAGAATAAGCCTTGCGATGCACAAAATGACGTATAATGTTCATCCAATGACACAAATGCACTTATTAGATGAACTGCATTCCTTAAGTATGAAAAGCGATTAGAATAAGCTTTGGGATGCACAAAATGACGTAAATGTTCATCCAATGACACAAATGCACTTATTGGATGAACTACATTCCTTAAGTTCGAAAAGCTATTAGAATAAGCCTTGGGATGCACAAAATGACGTAAATGTTCATCCAATGACCCAAAACCACTTATTGGATGTACTACATTCTTTAAGTACGAAAAGTGATTAGAATAAGATCTGGGATGCACAAAATGACGTAAATGTTCATGCAATGACCCAAAACCACTTATTGGATGTACTACATTCTTTAAGTACGAAAAGTGATTAGAATAAGACTAGGGATGTACAAAATGACGTAAATGTTATATTAATGACACAAACGCGCTTATTGGATGAACTACGTTCCTTAAGTACGAAAAGTGATTAGAATAAGCCTTCGGATGCACAAAATGACATAAATGTTCATTCAATGACATAAATAAGCCTAGGGATGCACAAAATGACGTAAATATTCATCCAATGACATAAACGCGCTTATTGGATGAACTACATTCCTTAAGTTCGAAAAGTTATTAGAATAAGCCTTGGGATGCCCAAAATGACGTATAATGTTCATCCAATGACACAAATGCACTTATTACATGAACTACATTCCTTAAGTACGAAAAGCGATTAGAATAACCTTTGGGATGCACAAAATGACGTAATTGTTCATCCATTGACACCAATGCACTTATTGGATGAACTACATTCCTTAAGTACGAAATGTGATGAGAATAAGCCTTGGGATGCACAAAATGACGTAAATGTTCATCCATTGACACCGACGCACTTATTGGATGAACTACATTCCTTAAGTACGAAAAGTAATTATAATAAGCCTTGGATGCACAAAATGACGTAAATGTTAAATTAATGACACAAACGCTCTTATTGGATGAACTACGTTCCTTAAGTACAAAAAGTGATTTGAATAAGCATTGGGATGCACAAAATGACGTAAATGTTCATCCAATGACACAAATGCACTTATTGGATGAACTACATTCCTTAAGTTCGAAAAGTTATTAGAATAAGCCTTGGGATGCACAAAATGACGTAAATATTAATCCAATGACATAAATGCGCTTATTGGATGAACTACATTCGTTAAGTATGAAAAGTGATTAGAATAAGCCTTGGGATGCACAAAATGACGTATAATGTTCATTAAATGACACAAATCCACTTATTACATGAACTACATTCGTTAAGTACGAAAAGCGATAAGAATAAGCTTTGGGATGCACAAAATGACGTAAATGTTCATCCATTGACACCAATGCACTTATTGGATGAACTACATTTCTGAAGTACGAAAAGTAATTATAATAAGCCTTGGGATGCACAAAATGACGTAAATGTTAAATTGTTGACACAAACGCGCTTATCGGATGAACTACATTCCTTAAGTACGAAATGTGATTAGAATAAGCCATGGGATGCACAAAATGACGTAAATATTCATCCAATGACATAAACGCGCTTATTGGATGAACTACATTCGTTAAGTACGAAAAGTGATTAGAATAAGCCTTGGGATGCACAAAATGACGTAAATATTCATCCAATGACATAAACGCGTTTATTGGATGAACTACATTCCTTAAGTATTAAAAGTGATTAGAATAAGCCTTGGGATGCACAAAATGACGTATAATGTTCATCCAATGACACAAATGCACTTATTAGATGAACTTCATTCCTTAAGTACGAAAAGCGATTAGAATAAGCTTTGGGATGCACAAAATGACGTAAATGTTCATCCATTGACACCAATGCACTTATTGGATGAACTACATTTCTGAAGTACGAAAAGTAATTATAATAAGCCTTGGGATGCACAAAATGACATAAATGTTAAATTGTTGACACAAACGCGCTTATTGGATGAACTACATTCCTTAAGTACGAAATGTGATTAGAATAAGCCATGGGATGCACAAAATGACGTAAATATTCATCCAATGACATAAACGCGCTTATTGGATGAACTACATTCCTTAAGTACGAAATGTGATTAGAATAAGCCTTGGGATGCACAAAATGACGTAAATATTCATCCAATGACACAAATGCACTTATTGGATGAACTAAATTCCTTAAGTATGAAAAGTGTTTAGAATAAGCCTTGCGATGCACAAAATGACGTATAATGTTCATCCAATGACACAAATGCACTTATTACATGAACTACATTCGTTAAGTACGAAAAGCGATTAGAATAAGCTTTGGGATGCATAAAATGACGTAAATGTTCATCCATTGACACCAATGCACTTATTGGATGAACTACAATTCTGAAGTACGAAAAGTAATTATAATAAGCCTTGGGATGCACAAAATGACGTAAATGTTAAATTGTTGACACAAACGCGCTTATTGGATGAACTACATTCCTTAAGTACGAAATGTGATTAGAATAAGCCATGGGATGCACAAAATGACGTA
>JBBPBO010000001.1:48749162-48764861 GCA_037974295.1 Cicer cuneatum
CATTCCATAAGTACGAAAAGTGATTAGAATAAGCCTTGGGATGCAGAAAATGACGTAAATGTTCATCCAATGACAGAAATGTACTTATCGGATGAACTACATTCCTTAAGTACGAAAAGTGATTAGAATTAGCCTTGGGATGCCCAAAATGACGTAAATGTTCATCCAATGACACAAATGCACTTATTGGATAACTACATTCCTTAAGTACGAAAAGTGATTAGAAAAACCCTTGGAATACACAAAATAACGTAAATGTTCATCCAATGACACAAATGCACTTATTGGATGAAATACATTCCTTAACTACGAAAAGTAATTATAATAAGCCTTGGGATGCACAAAATGACGTAAATGTTAAATTAATGACACAAATGCGCTTATTGGATGAACTACGTTCCTTATGTTCGAAAAGTGATTAGAATAAGTCTTGGGATGCACAAAACAACGTAAATGTAAATCCAATGACACAAATGCACTTATTGGATGAAGTACACTCCTTAAGTACGAAAAGTGATAAGAATAAGCCTTCGGATGCACAAAATGACGTAAATGTAAAATTAATGACACAAACGCTCTTATTGGATAAACTACGTTGCTTAAGTACAAAATGTGATTTGAATAAGCATTGAGATGCACAAAATGACGTAAATGTTTTTCCAATGACACAAATGCACTTATTGGATGAACTACATTCCTTAAGTACGAAAAGCGATTAGAATAAGCTTTGGGATGCACAAAATGACGTAAATGTTCATCCATTGACACCAATGCACTTATTGGATGATCTGCATTCCTTAAGTACGAAAAGTGATTAGATTAAGCCTTGGGATGCACAAAATGACGTAAATGTTCATCCAGTGACATAAACGCGCTTATTGGATGAACTACATTCCTTAAGTACGAAAAGTGATTAGAATAAGCCTTGGGATGCACAAAATGACGTATAATGTTCATCCAATGACACAAATGCACTTATTAGAAGAACTACATTCCTTAAATACGAAAAGTGATTAGAATAAGCTTTGGGAATGCACAAAATTACCTATATCTTAATCCATTGACACCAATGCACTTATTGGATGAACTACATTCCTTAAGTACGACAAGTGATTAGAATAAGCCTTGGGATGCACAAAATGACGTAAATGTTCATCCAATGACACAATCGCGCTTATTGGATGAACTACATTCCTTAAGTACGAAAAGTGATTAGAATAAGCCTTGGGATGCACAAAATGACTTAAATGTTAAATTAATGACACAAACGCGCTTATTGGATGACCTACATTCCTTAAGTACGAAAAGTGATTAGAATAAGCCTTGGGATGCACAAAATGACGTAAATGTTAAATTAATGACACAAACACGCTTATTGGATGAACTACATTCTTTATGTATGAAAAGTGATTAGAATAAGTCTTGGGATGCACAAAATGACGTATAATGTTCCTCCAATGACACAAATGCACTTATTGGATGAACTGCATTCCTTAAGTACGAAAAGCGATTAGAATAAGCTTTGGGATGCACAAAATGACGTAAATGTTCATCCATTGACACCAATGCACTTATTGGATGAACTGCATTCCTTAAGTACGAAAAGTTATTATATAAAGCCTTGGGATGCACAAAATGACGTAAATGTTCATCCACTGACATAAACCCGCTTATTGGATGAACTACATTCCTTAAGTACGAAAAGTGATTAGAATAAGCCTTGGGATGCACAAAATGACGTATAATGTTCATCCAATGACACAAATGCACTTATTAGAAGAACTACATTCCTTAAATACGAAAAGTGATTTGAATAAGCTTTGGGAATGCACAAAATTACCTATATCTTCATCCATTGACACCAATGCACTTATTGGAAGAACTACATTCCTTAAGTACGACAAGTAATTAGAATAAGCCTTGGGATGCACAAAATGACGTAAATGTTCATCCAATGACCCAAAACCACTTATTGGATGTACTACATTCTTTAAGTACGAAAAGTGATTAGAATAAGACTTGGGATGAACAAAATGACGTAAATGTTATATTAATGACACAAACGCGCTTATTGGATGAACTACGTTCCTTAAGTACGAAAAGTGATTAGAATAAGCCTTGGGATGCACAAAATGACGTAAATGTTAAATTAATGACACAAACACGCTTATTGGATTAACTACATTCTTTATGTATGAAAAGTGATTAGAATAAGTCTTGGGATGCACAAAATGACGTATAATGTTCCTCCAATGACACAAATGCACATATTAGATGAACTGCATTCCTTAAGTATGAAAAGCGATTAGAATAAGCTTTGGGATGCACAAAATGACGTAAATGTTCATCCATTGACACCAATGCACTTATTGGATGAACTACAATCCTTAAGTACGAAAAGTAATTATAATAAGCCTTGGGATGCACAAAGTGACGTAAATGTTAAATTAATGACACAAACGCTCTTATTGGATGAACTACGTTCCTTAAGTACAAAAAGTGATTTGAATAAGCATTGGGATGCACAAAATGACGTAAATGTTCATCCAATGACACAAATGCACATATTGGATGAACTACATTCCTTAAGTTCGAAAAGTTATTAGAATAAGCCTTGGGATGCACAAAATGACGTAAATGTTCATCCAATGACCCAAAACCACTTATTGGATGTACTACATTCTTTAAGTACGAAAAGGGATTAGCATAAGACTTGGGATGCACAAAATGACGTAAATGTTATATTAATGACACAAACGCGCTTATTGGATGAACTACGTTCCTTAAGTACGAAAAGTGATTAGAATAAGCTTTGGGATGCACAAAATGACATAAATGTTGATTCAAGGACATAAATAAGCCTAGGGATGCACAAAATGACGTAAATATTCATCCAATGACACAAATGCACTTATTGGATAACTACATTCCATAAGTACGAAAAGTGATTAGAATAAGTCTTGGGATTCACAAAATGACGTAAATGTTCATCCAATGACACAAATAAACTTATTAGATGAACTACATTCCTGAAGTACGAAAAGTGATTAGAATAACATTTGGGATGCACAAAATGACGTATAATGTTCATCCATTGACACAAATGCACTTATGGATATACTACATTCCTTAAGTTCGAAAAGTTATTAGAATAAGCCTTGGGATGCACAAAATGACGTAAATGTTCATCCAATGACCCAAAACCACTTATTGGATGTACTACATTCTTTAAGTACGAAAAGTGATTAGAATAAGACTTGGGATGAACAAAATGACGTAAATGTTATATTAATGACACAAACGCGCTTATTGGATGAACTACGTTCCTTAAGTACGAAAAGTGATTAGAATAAGCCTTGGGATGCACAAAATGACGTAAATGTTCATCCAATGACCCAAAACCACTTATTGGATGTACTACATTCTTTAAGTACGAAAAGTGATTAGAATAAGACTTGGGATGAACAAAATGACGTAAATGTTATATTAATGACACAAACGCGCTTATTGGATGAACTACGTTCCTTAAGTACGAAAAGTGATTAGAATAAGCCTTGGGATGCACAAAATGACATAAATGTTCATCCAATGACTTAAATAAGCCAAGGATGCACAAAATGACGTAAATGTTCATCCAATGACACAAATGCACTTATTGAATAACTACATTCCATAAGTACGAAAAGTGATTAGAATAAGTCTTGGGATGCACAAAATGACGTAAATGTTCATCCAATGACACAAATGCACTTATTGGATGAACTACATTCCTTAAGTACGAAAAGTGATTATAATAAGCCTAAGGATTAACAAAATGACGTAAATGTTCATCCAATGACACAAATGAACTTATTAGATGAACTACAATCCTGAAGTACGAAAAGTGATTAATATAACACTTGGGATGCACAAAATGACGTATAATGTTCACCCATTAACACAAATGCACTTATTACATGAACTACATTCCTTAAGTACGAAAAGCGATTAGAATAAGCTTTGGGATGCACAAAATGACGTACATGTTCATCCATTGACACCAATGCACTTATTGGATGAACTGCATTCCTTAAGTAAGAAAAGTGATTAGATTAAGCCTTGGGATGCACAAAATGACGTAAATGTTCATCCAATCACATAAACGTGCTTATTGGATGAACTAGATTCCTTAAGTACGAAAAGTGATTAGAATAAGCCTTGGGATGCACAAAATGACGTATAATGTTCATCCAATGACACAAATGCACTTATTAGATGAACTGCATTCCTTAAGTATGAAAAGAGATTAGAATAAGCTTTGGGATGCACAAAATGACGTAAATGTTCATCCATTGACACCAATGCACTTATTGGATGAACTACATTCCTTAAGTACGAAAAGTAATTATAATAAGCCTTGGGATGCACAAAATGACGTAAATGTTAAATTAATGACACAAACGCTCTTATTGGATGAACTACGTTCCTTAAGTACGAAAAGTGATTAGAATAAGCCTTGGGATGCACAAAATGACTTAAATGTTAAATTAATGACACAAACGCGCTTATTGGATGACCTACATTCCTTAAGTACGAAAAGTGATTAGAATAAGCCTTGGGATGCACAAAATGACGTAAATGTTTATCCAATGACACAAATAAACTTATTGGATGAACTACATTCCTGAAGTGCCAAAAGTGATAAGAATAAGCCTTGGGATGCACAAAACGACGTAAATCTTCATCCAATGACACAAATGCACTTATTGGATGAACTACATTTCATAAGTACGAAAAGTGATTAGAATAAGCCTTGCGATGCACAAAATGACGTATAATGTTCATCCAATGACACAAATGCACTTATTAGATGAACTGCATTCCTTAAGTATGAAAAGCGATTAGAATAAGCTTTGGGATGCACAAAATGACGTAAATGTTCATCCAATGACACAAATGCACTTATTGGATGAACTACATTCCTTAAGTTCGAAAAGCTATTAGAATAAGCCTTGGGATGCACAAAATGACGTAAATGTTCATCCAATGACCCAAAACCACTTATTGGATGTACTACATTCTTTAAGTACGAAAAGTGATTAGAATAAGACTTGGGATGCACAAAATGACGTAAATGTTCATGCAATGACCCAAAACCACTTATTGGATGTACTACATTCTTTAAGTACGAAAAGTGATTAGAATAAGACTTGGGATGTACAAAATGACGTAAATGTTATATTAATGACACAAACGCGCTTATTGGATGAACTACGTTCCTTAAGTACGAAAAGTGATTAGAATAAGCCTTGGGATGCACAAAATGACATAAATGTTCATCCAATGACATAAATAAGCCTAGGGATGCACAAAATGACGTAAATATTCATCCAATGACATAAACGCGCTTATTGGATGAACTACATTCCTTAAGTTCGAAAAGTTATTAGAATAAGCCTTGGGATGCCCAAAATGACGTATAATGTTCATCCAATGACACAAATGCACTTATTACATGAACTACATTCCTTAAGTACGAAAAGCGATTAGAATAAGCTTTGGGATGCACAAAATGACGTAATTGTTCATCCATTGACACCAATGCACTTATTGGATGAACTACATTCCTTAAGTACGAAATGTGATGAGAATAAGCCTTGGGATGCACAAAATGACGTAAATGTTCATCCATTGACACCAATGCACTTATTGGATGAACTACATTCCTTAAGTACGAAAAGTAATTATAATAAGCCTTGGATGCACAAAATGACGTAAATGTTAAATTAATGACACAAACGCTCTTATTGGATGAACTACGTTCCTTAAGTACAAAAAGTGATTTGAATAAGCATTGGGATGCACAAAATGACGTAAATGTTCATCCAATGACACAAATGCACTTATTGGATGAACTACATTCCTTAAGTTCGAAAAGTTATTAGAATAAGCCTTGGGATGCACAAAATGACGTAAATATTCATCCAATGACATAAACGCGCTTATTGGATGAACTACATTCGTTAAGTATGAAAAGTGATTAGAATAAGCCTTGGGATGCACAAAATGACGTATAATGTTCATTAAATGACACAAATGCACTTATTACATGAACTACATTCCTTAAGTACGAAATGTGATTAGAATAAGCCTTGGGATGCACAAAATGACGTAAATATTCATCCAATGACACAAATGCACTTATTGGATGAACTAAATTCCTTAAGTATGAAAAGTGTTTAGAATAAGCCTTGGGATGCACAAAATGACGTATAATGTTCATCCAATGACACAAATGCACTTATTACATGAACTACATTCGTTAAGTACGAAAAGCGATTAGAATAAGCTTTGGGATGCACAAAATGACGTAAATGTTCATCCATTGACACCAATGCACTTATTGGATGAACTACATTTCTGAAGTACGAAAAGTAATTATAATAAGCCTTGGGATGCACAAAATGACGTAAATGTTAAATTGTTGACACAAACGCGCTTATTGGATGAACTACATTCCTTAAGTACGAAATGTGATTAGAATAAGCCTTGGGATGCACAAAATGACGTAAATATTCATCCAATGACATAAACGCGCTTATTGGATGAACTACATTCCTTAAGTACGAAAAGTGATTAGAATAAGCCTTGGGATGCACAAAATGACGTAAATGTTAATCCATTGACTCCAATGCACATATTGGATGAACTACATTCCTTAAGTACGAAAAGTGATTAGAATAAGCCTTGGGATGCACAAAATAACGTATAATGCTCATCCAATGACACAAATGCACTTATTAGATGAACTTCATTCCTTAAGTACGAAAAGCGATTAGAATAAGCTTTGGGATGCACAAAATGACGTAAATGTTCATCCATTGACACCAATGCACTTATTGGATGAACTACATTCCTTAAGTACGAAAAGTAATTATAATAAGCCTTGGGATGCACAAAATGACGTAAATGTTAAATTGGTGACACAAACGCGCTTATTGGATGAACTACATTCCTTAAGTATGAAAAGTGATTAGAATAAGCCTTGGGATGCACAACATGACGTAAATATTCATCCATTGACACAAATGCACTTACTGGATGAACTACATTCCTTAAGTACGAAAAGTGATTAGATTAACCCTTGGGATGCACAAAATGACGTAAATGTTCATCCAATGATATAAATGCGCTTATTGCATGAACTACATTCCTTAAGTAGGAAAAGTGATTAGAATAAGCCTTGGGATGCACCAAATGACGTATAATGTTCATCCAATGACACAAATGCACTTATTAGATGAACTACATTCCTTAAGTACGAAAAGTGATTAGAATAAGCCTTGGGAAGCACAAAATGACTTTAATGTTAAATTGATGACACAAACGCGCTTATTGGATGAACTACATTCCTTAAGTACGAAAAGTGATTAGAATAAGCCTAGGGATGCACAAAATGACGTATAATGTTCATCCAATGACACAAGTGCACTTATTACATGAACTACATTCCTTAATTACGAAAAGCGATTAGAATAAGCTTTAGGATGCACAAAATGACGTAAATGTTCATCCATTGACTCCAATGCACTTATTGGATGAACTACATTCCTTAAGTACGAAATGTGATTAGAATAAGCCTTGGGATGCACAAAATGACGTAAATATTCATCCAATGACATAAACGCGCTTATTGGATGAACTACATTCCTTAAGTACGAAAAGTGATTAGAATAAGCCTTGGGATGCACAAAATGACGTAAATGTTAATCCATTGACTCCAATGCACATATTGGATGAACTACATTCCTTAAGTACGAAAAGTGATTAGAATAAGCCTTGGGATGCACAAAATAACGTATAATGCTCATCCAATGACACAAATGCACTTATTAGATGAACTTCATTCCTTAAGTACGAAAAGCGATTAGAATAAGCTTTGGGATGCACAAAATGACGTAAATGTTCATCCATTGACACCAATGCACTTATTGGATGAACTACATTCCTTAAGTACGAAAAGTAATTATAATAAGCCTTGGGATGCACAAAATGACGTAAATGTTAAATTGTTGACACAAACGCGCTTATTGGATGAACTACATTCCTTAAGTACAAAATGTGATTAGAATAAGCCATGGGATGCACAAAATGACGTAAATATTCATCCAATGACATAAACGCGCTTATTGGATGAACTACATTCGTTAAGTATGAAAAGTGATTAGAATAAGCCTTGGGATGCACAAAAAGACGTATAATATTCATTAAATGACACAAATGCACTTATTACATG
Source organism: Cicer cuneatum (assembly GCA_037974295.1). NCBI lineage: Eukaryota > Viridiplantae > Streptophyta > Magnoliopsida > Fabales > Fabaceae > Cicer > Cicer cuneatum. The sequence continues at coordinate 48,757,438 of JBBPBO010000001.1, forward strand.
AACTACATTCCTTAAGTACGAAATGTGATTAGAATAAGCCTTGGGATGCACAAAATGACGTAAATATTCATCCAATGACACAAATGCACTTATTGGATGAACTAAATTCCTTAAGTATGAAAAGTGTTTAGAATAAGCCTTGGGATGCACAAAATGACGTATAATGTTCATCCAATGACAGAAATGCACTTATTACATGAACTACATTCGTTAAGTACGAAAAGCGATTAGAATAAGCTTTGGGATGCACAAAATGACGTAAATGTTCATCCATTGACACCAATGCACTTATTGGATGAACTACATTTCTGAAGTACGAAAAGTAATTATAATAAGCCTTGGGATGCACAAAATGACGTAAATGTTAAATTGTTGACACAAACGCGCTTATTGGATGAACTACATTCCTTAAGTACGAAATGTGATTAGAATAAGCCTTGGGATGCACAAAATGACGTAAATATTCATCCAATGACATAAACGCGCTTATTGGATGAACTACATTCCTTAAGTACGAAAAGTGATTAGAATAAGCCTTGGGATGCACAAAATGACGTAAATGTTAATCCATTGACTCCAATGCACATATTGGATGAACTACATTCCTTAAGTACGAAAAGTGATTAGAATAAGCCTTGGGATGCACAAAATAACGTATAATGCTCATCCAATGACACAAATGCACTTATTAGATGAACTTCATTCCTTAAGTACGAAAAGCGATTAGAATAAGCTTTGGGATGCACAAAATGACGTAAATGTTCATCCATTGACACCAATGCACTTATTGGATGAACTACATTCCTTAAGTACGAAAAGTAATTATAATAAGCCTTGGGATGCACAAAATGACGTAAATGTTAAATTGGTGACACAAACGCGCTTATTGGATGAACTACATTCCTTAAGTATGAAAAGTGATTAGAATAAGCCTTGGGATGCACAACATGACGTAAATATTCATCCATTGACACAAATGCACTTACTGGATGAACTACATTCCTTAAGTACGAAAAGTGATTAGATTAACCCTTGGGATGCACAAAATGACGTAAATGTTCATCCAATGATATAAATGCGCTTATTGCATGAACTACATTCCTTAAGTAGGAAAAGTGATTAGAATAAGCCTTGGGATGCACCAAATGACGTATAATGTTCATCCAATGACACAAATGCACTTATTACATGAACTATATTCGTTAAGTACGAAAAGCGATTAGAATAAGCTTTGGGATGCACAAAATGACGTAAATGTTCATCCATTGACACCAATGCACTTATTGGATGAACTACATTTCTGAAGTACGAAAAGTAATTATAATAAGCCTTGGGATGCACAAAATGACGTAAATGTTAAATTGTTGACACAAACGCGCTTATTGGATGAACTACATTCCTTAAGTACGAAATGTGATTAGAATAAGCCTTGGGATGCACAAAATGACGTAAATATTCATCCAATGACATAAACGCGCTTATTGGATGAACTACATTCCTTAAATACGAAAAGTGATTAGAATAAGCCTTGGGATGCACAAAATGACGTAAATGTTAATCCATTGACTCCAATGCACATATTGGATGAACTACATTCCTTAAGTACGAAAAGTGATTAGAATAAGCCTTGGGATGCACAAAATAACGTATAATGCTCATCCAATGACACAAATGCACTTATTAGATGAACTTCATTCCTTAAGTACGAAAAGCGATTAGAATAAGCTTTGGGATGCACAAAATGACGTAAATGTTCATCCATTGACACCAATGCACTTATTGGATGAACTACATTCCTTAAGTACGAAAAGTAATTATAATAAGCCTTGGGATGCACAAAATGACGTAAATGTTAAATTGTTGACACAAACACGCTTATTGGATGAACTACATTCCTTAAGTACAAAATGTGATTAGAATAAGCCATGGGATGCACAAAATGACGTAAATATTCATCCAATGACATAAACGCGCTTATTGGATGAACTACATTCGTTAAGTATGAAAAGTGATTAGAATAAGCCTTGGGATGCACAAAAAGACGTATAATATTCATTAAATGACACAAATGCACTTATTACATGAACTACATTCCTTAAGTACGAAATGTGATTAGAATAAGCCTTGGGATGCACAAAATGACGTAAATATTCATCCAATGACACAAATGCACTTATTGGATGAACTAAATTCCTTAAGTATGAAAAGTGTTTAGAATAAGCCTTGGGATGCACAAAATGACGTATAATGTTCATCCAATGACACAAATGCACTTATTACATGAACTACATTCGTTAAGTACGAAAAGCGATTAGAATAAGCTTTGGGATGCACAAAATGACGTAAATGTTCATCCATTGACACCAATGCACTTATTGGATGAACTACATTCCTTAAGTACGAAAAGTAATTATAATAAGCCTTGGGATGCACAAAATGACGTAAATATTCATCCAATGACACAAATGCACTTATTGGATGAACTACATTCCATAAGTACGAAAAGTGATTAGAATAAGCCTTGGGATGCACAAAATGACGTAAATATTCATCCAATGACATAAACGCGTTTATCGGATGAACTACATTCGTTAAGTATGAAAAGTGGTTAGAATAAGCCTTGGGATGCACAAAATGACGTATAATGTTCATTAAATGACACAAATGCACTTATTACATGAACTACATTCGTTAAGTACGAAAAGCGATTAGAATAAGCTTTGGGATGCACAAAATGACGTAAATGTTCATCCATTGACACCAATGCACTTATTGGATGAACTACATTTCTGAAGTACGAAAAGTAATTATAATAAGCCTTGGGATGCACAAAATGACGTAAATGTTAAATTGTTGACACAAACGCGCTTATTGGATGAACTACATTCCTTAAGTACGAAATGTGATTAGAATAAGCCTTGGGATGCACAAAATGACGTAAATATTCATCCAATGACATAAACGCGCTTATTGGATGAACTACATTCCTTAAGTACGAAAAGTGATTAGAATAAGCCTTGGGATGCACAAAATGACGTAAATGTTAATCCATTGACTCCAATGCACATATTGGATGAACTACATTCCTTAAGTACGAAAAGTGATTAGAATAAGCCTTGGGATGCACAAAATAACGTATAATGCTCATCCAATGACACAAATGCACTTATTAGATGAACTTCATTCCTTAAGTACGAAAAGCGATTAGAATAAGCTTTGGGATGCACAAAATGACGTAAATGTTCATCCATTGACACCAATGCACTTATTGGATGAACTACATTCCTTAAGTACGAAAAGTAATTATAATAAGCCTTGGGATGCACAAAATGACGTAAATGTTAAATTGTTGACACAAACGCGCTTATTGGATGAACTACATTCCTTAAGTACAAAATGTGATTAGAATAAGCCATGGGATGCACAAAATGACGTAAATATTCATCCAATGACATAAACGCGCTTATTGGATGAACTACATTCGTTAAGTATGAAAAGTGATTAGAATAAGCCTTGGGATGCACAAAAAGACGTATAATATTCATTAAATGACACAAATGCACTTATTACATGAACTACATTCCTTAAGTACGAAATGTGATTAGAATAAGCCTTGGGATGCACAAAATGACGTAAATATTCATCCAATGACACAAATGCACTTATTGGATGAACTAAATTCCTTAAGTATGAAAAGTGTTTAGAATAAGCCTTGGGATGCACAAAATGACGTATAATGTTCATCCAATGACACAAATGCACTTATTACATGAACTACATTCGTTAAGTACGAAAAGCGATTAGAATAAGCTTTGGGATGCACAAAATGACGTAAATGTTCATCCATTGACACCAATGCACTTATTGGATGAACTACATTCCTTATGTACGAAATGTGATTAGAATAAGCCATGGGATGCACAAAATGACGTAAATATTCATCCAATAACATAAACGCGCTTATTGGATGAACTAGATTCCTTAGTATGAAAAGTGTTTAGAATAAGCCTTGGGATGCACAAAATGACGTATAATGTTCATCCGATGACACAAATGCACTTATTACATGAACTACATTCGTTAAGTACGAAAAGCGATTAGAATAAGCTTTGGGATGCACAAAATGACGTAAATGTTCATCCATTGACACCAATGCACTTATTGGATGAACTACATTCCTTAAGTACGAAAAGTAATTATAATAAGCCTTGGGATGCACAAAATGACGTAAATGTTAAATTGTTGACACAAACGCGCTTATTGGATGAACTACATTCCTTAAGTACGAAAAGTGATTAGAATAAGCCTTGGGATGCACAAAATGACGTAAATATTCATCCAATGACATAAACGCGTTTATCGGATGAACTACATTCGTTAAGTATGAAAAGTGGTTAGAATAAGCCTTGGGATGCACAAAATGACGTATAATGTTCATCCAATGACACAAATGCACTTATTACATGAACTACATTCGTTAAGTACGAAAAGCGATTATAATAAGCTTTGGGATGCACAAAATGACGTAAATGTTCATCCATTGACACCAATGCACTTATTGGATGAACTACATTTCTGAAGTACGAAAAGTAATTATAATAAGCCTTGGGATGCACAAAATGACGTAAATGTTAAATTGTTGACACAAACGCGCTTATTGGATGAACTACATTCCTTAAGTACGAAATGTGATTAGAATAAGCCATGGGATGCACAAAATGACGTATAATGTTCATCCAATGACAGAAATGCACTTATTACATGAACTACATTCGTTAAGTACGAAAAGCGATTAGAATAAGCTTTGGGATGCACAAAATGACGTAAATGTTCATCCATTGACACCAATTCACTTATTGGATGAACTACATTCCTTAAGTACGAAAAGTAATTATAATAAGCCTTGGGATGCACAAAATGACGTAAATGTTAAATTGTTGACACAAACGCGCTTATTGGATGAACTACATTCCTTAAGTATGAAAAGTGATTAGAATAAGCCTTGGGATGCACAACATGACGTAAATATTCATCCATTGACACAAATGCACTTACTGGATGAACTACATTCCTTAAGTACGAAAAGTGATTAGATTAACCCTTGGGATGCACAAAATGACGTAAATGTTCATCCAATGATATAAATGCGCTTATTGCATGAACTACATTCCTTAAGTAGGAAAAGTGATTAGAATAAGCCTTGGGATGCACCAAATGACGTATAATGTTCATCCAATGACACAAATGCACTTATTAGATGAACTTCATTCCTTAAGTACGAAAAGCGATTAGAATAAGCTTTGGGATGCACAAAATGACGTAAATGTTCATCCATTGACACCAATGCACTTATTGGATGAACTACATTCCTTAAGTACGAAAAGTGATTATAATAAGCCTTGGAATGCACAAAATGACGTAAATGTTAAATTGTTGACACAAACGCGCTTATTGGATGAACTACATTCCTTAAGTACGAAAAGTGATTAGAATAAGCCTTGGGATGCACAAAATGACGTAAATATTCATCCAATGACATAAACGCGTTTATTGGATGAACTACATTCCTTAAGTATGAAAAGTGATTAGAATAAGCCTTGGGATGCACAAAATGACGTATAATGTTCATCCAATGACACAAATGCACTTATTACATGAACTACATTCGTTAAGTACGAAAAGCGATAAGAATAAGCTTTGAGATGCACAAAATGACGTAAATGTTCATCCATTGACACCAATGCACTTATTGGATGAACTACATTTCTGAAGTACGAAAAGTAATTATAATAAGCCTTGGGATGCACAAAATGACGTAAATGTTAAATTGTTGACACAAACGCGCTTATTGGATGAACTACATTCCTTAAGTACGAAATGTGATTAGAATAAGCCATGGGATGCACAAAATGACGTAAATATTCATCCAATGACATAAACGCGCTTATTGGATGAACTACATTCCTTAAGTATGAAAAGTGTTTAGAATAAGCCTTGAGATGCACAAAATGACGTATAATGTTCATCCAATGACACAAATGCACTTATTAGATGAACTTCATTCCTTAAGTACGAAAAGCGATTAGAATAAGCTTTGGGATGCACAAAATGACGTAAATGTTCATACATTGACACCAATGCACTTATTGACTGAACTACATTCCTTAAGTAGGAAAAGTAATTATAATAAGCCTTGGGATGCACAAAATGACGTAAATGTTAAATTGTTGACACAAACGCGCTTATTGGATGAACTACATTCCTTAAGTACGAAAAGTGATTAGAATAAGCCTTGGGATGTACAAAATGTCGTAAATATTCATCCAATGACATAAACGCGTTTATTGGATGAACTACATTCCTTAAGTATGAAAAGTGATTAGAATAAGCCTTGGGATGCACAAAATGACGTATAATGTTCATCCAATGACACAAATGCACTTATTACATGAACTACATTCGTTAAGTACGAAAAGCGATTAGAATAAGCTTTGGGATGCACAAAATGACGTAAATGTTCATCCATTGACACCAATGCACTTATTGGATGAACTACATTCCTTAAGTACGAAAAGTAATTATAATAAGCCTTGGGATGCACAAAATGACGTAAATGTTAAATTGTTGACACAAACGCGCTTATTGGATGAAAAGTGGTTAAATATGCCTTGGGATGCACAAAATGACGTATAATGTTCATTAAATGACACAAATGCACTTATTACATGAACTACATTCCTTAAGTACGAAAAGCGATTAGAATAAGCTTTGCGATGCACAAAATGACGTAAATGTTCATCCATTGACACCAATGCACTTATTGGAAGAACTACATTCCTTAAGTACGAAATGTGATTAGAATAAGCCATGGGATGCACAAAATGACGTAAATATTCATCCAATGACATAAACGCGCTTATTGGATGAACTACATTCCTTAAGTATGAAATGTGTTTAGAATAAGCCTTGGGATGCACAAAATGACGTATAATGTTCATCCAATGACACAAATGCACTTATTACATGAACTACATTCGTTAAGTACGAAAAGCGATTAGAATAAGCTTTGGGATGCACAAAATGACGTAAATGTTAATCCATTGACTCCAATGCACTTATTGGATGAACTACATTCCTTAAGTACGAAATGTGATTAGAATAAGCCTTGGGATGCACAAAATGACGTAAATATTCATCCAATAACATAAACGCACTTATTGGATGAACTACATTCCATAAGTACGAAAAGTGATTAGAATAAGCCTTGGGATGCACAAAATGACGTAAATATTCATCCAATGACATAAACGCGCTTATTGGATGAACTACATTTCTTAAGTATGAAAAGTGATTAGAATAAGCCTTGGGATGCACAAAATGACGTATAATGTTCATCCAATGACACAAATGCACTTATTACATGA
>JBBPBO010000001.1:48764982-48789472 GCA_037974295.1 Cicer cuneatum
GAACTACATTCCTTAAGTACGAAAAGTAATTATAATAAGCCTTGGGATGCACAAAATGACGTAAATGTTAAATTGTTGACACAAACGCGCTTATTGGATGAACTACATTCCTTAAGTACGAAAAGTGATTAGAATAAGCCTTGGGATGCACAAAATGACGTAAATATTCATCCAATGACATAAACGCGTTTATCGGATGAACTACATTCATTAAGTATGAAAAGTGGTTAGAATAAGCCTTGGGATGCACAAAATGACGTATAATGTTCATCCAATGACACAAATGCACTTATTACATGAACTACATTCCTTAAGTACGAAAACAGATTAGAATAAGCTTTGGGATGCACAAAATGACGTAAATGTTAATCCATTGACTCCAATGCACTTATTGGATGAACTACATTCCTTAAGTACGAAATGTGATTAGAATAAGCCTTGGGATGCACAAAATGACGTAAATATTCATCCAATAACATAAACGCGCTTATTGGATGAACTAGATTCCTTAGTATGAAAAGTGTTTAGAATAAGCCTTGGGATGCACAAAATGACGTATAATGTTCATCCAATGACACAAATGCACTTATTACATGAACTACATTCGTTAAGTTCGAAAAATGATTAGAATAAGCCTTGGGATGCACAAAATGACGTATAATGTTCATCCAATGACACAAATGCACTTATTACATGAACTACATTCCTTAAGTACGAAAACCGATTAGAATAAGCTTTGGGATGCACAAAATGACGTAAATGTTAATCCATTGACTCCAATGCACTTATTGGATGAACTACATTCCTTAAGTACGAAATGTGATTAGAATAAGCCTTGGGATGCACAAAATGACGTAAATATTCATCCAATAACATAAACGCGCTTATTGGATGAACTAGATTCCTTAGTATGAAAAGTGTTTAGAATAAGCCTTGGGATGCACAAAATGACGTATAATGTTCATCCAATGACACAAATGCACTTATTACATGAACTACATTCCTTAAGTACGAAAAGCGATTAGAATAAGCTTTGGGATGCACAAAATGACGTAAATGTTCATCCATTGACACCAATGCACTTATTGGATGAACTACATTCCTTAAGTACGAAAAGTAATTATAATAAGCCTTGGGATGCACAAAATGACGTAAATGTTAAATTGTTGACACAAACGCGCTTATTGGATGAACTACATTCCTTAAGTACGAAAAGTGATTAGAATAAGCCTTGGGATGCACAAAATGACGTAAATATTCATCCAATGACATAAACGCGTTTATCGGATGAACTACATTCGTTAAGTATGAAAAGTGGTTAGAATAAGCCTTCGGATGCACAAAATAACGTATAATGTTCATTAAATGACACAAATGCACTTATTACATGAACTACATTCCTTAAGTACGAAAAGCGATTAGAATAAGCTTTGGGATGCACAAAATGACGTAAATGTTCATCCATTGACACCAATGCACTTATTGGATGAACTACATTCCTTAAGTACGAAAAGTAATTATAATAAGCCTTGGGATGCACAAAATGACGTAAATGTTAAATCGTTGACACAAACGCGCTTATTGGATGAACTACATTCCTTAAGTACGAAAAGTGATTAGAATAAGCCTTGGGATGCACAAAATGACGTAAATATTCATCCAATGACATAAACGCGTTTATCGGATGAACTACATTCGTTAAGTATGAAAAGTGGTTAGAATAAGCCTTGGGATGCACAAAATGACGTATAATGTTCATTAAATGACACAAATGCACTTATTACATGAACTACATTCCTTAAGTACGAAAACCGATTAGAATAAGCTTTGGGATGCACAAAATGACGTAAATGTTAATCCATTGACTCCAATGCACTTATTGGATGAACTACATTCCTTAAGTACGAAATGTGATTAGAATAAGCCTTGGGATGCACAAAATGACGTAAATATTCATCCAATAACATAAACGCGCTTATTGGATGAACTACATTCCTTAGTATGAAAAGTGTTTAGAATAAGCCTTGGGATGCACAAAATGACGTATAATGTTCATCCAATGACACAAATGCACTTATTACATGAACTACATTCGTTAAGTACGAAAAGCGATTAGAATAAGCTTTGGGATGCACAAAATGACGTAAATGTTCATCCATTGACACCAATGCACTTATTGGATGAACTACATTCCTTAAGTACGAAAAGTAATTATAATAAGCCTTGGGATTCACAAAATGACGTAAATATTCATCCAATGACACAAATGCACTTATTGGATGAACTACATTCCATAAGTACGAAAAGTGATTAGAATAAGCCTTGGGATGCACAAAATGACGTAAATATTCATCCAATGACATAAACGCGCTTATTGGATGAACTACATTCCTTAAGTATGAAAAGTGTTTAGAATAAGCCTTGGGATGCACAAAATGACGTATAATGTTCATCCAATGACACAAATGCACTTATTACATGAACTACATTTCTTAAGTACGAAAACCGATTAGAATAAGCTTTGGGATGCACAAAATGACGTAAATGTTAATCCATTGACTCCAATGCACTTATTGGATGAACTACATTCCTTAAGTACGAAATGTGATTAGAATAAGCCTTGGGATGCACAAAATGACGTAAATATTCATCCAATGACACAAATGCACTTATTGGATGAACTACATTCCATAAGTACGAAAAGTGATTAGAATAAGCCATGGGATGCACAAAATGACGTAAATATTCATGCAATGACATAAACGCGCTTATTGGATGAACTACATTCCTTAAGTTCGAAAAATGATTAGAATAAGCCTTGGGATGCACAAAATGACGTATAATGTTCATCCAATGACACAAATGCACTTATTACATGAACTACATTCCTTAAGTACGAAAACCGATTAGAATAAGCTTTGGGATGCACAAAATGACGTAAATGTTAATCCATTGACTCCAATGCACTTATTGGATGAACTACATTCCTTAAGTACGAAATGTGATTAGAATAAGCCTTGGGATGCACAAAATGACCTAAATATTCATCCAATGACACAAATGCACTTATTGGATGAACTACATTCCATAAGTACGAAAAGTGATTAGAATAAGCCTTGGGATGCACAAAATGACGTAAATATTCATCCAATGACATAAACGCGTTTATCGGATGAACTACATTCGTTAAGTATGAAAAGTGGTTAGAATAAGCCTTGGGATGCACAAAATGACGTATAATGTTCATTAAATGACACAAATGCACTTATTACATGAACTACATTCCTTAAGTACGAAAAGCGATTAGAATAAGCTTTGCGATGCACAAAATGACGTAAATGTTTATCCATTGACACCAATGCACTTATTGGAAGAACTACATTCCTTAAGTACGAAATGTGATTAGAATAAGCCATGGGATGCACAAAATGACGTAAATATTCATCCAATGACATAAACGCGCTTATTGGATGAACTACATTCCTTAAGTATGAAATGTGTTTAGAATAAGCCTTGGGATGCACAAAATGACGTATAATGTTCATCCAATGACACAAATGCACTTATTACATGAACTACATTCCTTAAGTACGAAAACCGATTAGAATAAGCTTTGGGATGCACAAAATGACGTAAATGTTAATCCATTGACTCCAATGCACTTATTGGATGAACTACATTCCTTAAGTACGAAATGTGATTAGAATAAGCCTTGGGATGCACAAAATGACGTAAATATTCATCCAATGACACAAATGCACTTATTGGATGAACTACATTCCATAAGTACGAAAAGTGATTAGAATAAGCCATGGGATGCTCAAAATGACGTAAATATTCATCCAATGACACAAATGCACTTATTACATGAACTACATTCGTTAAGTACGAAAAGCGATTAGAATAAGCTTTGGGATGCACAAAATGACGTAAATGTTCATCCATTGACACCAATCCACTTATTGGATGAACTACATTCCTTAAGTACGAAAAGTAATTATAATAAGCCTTGGGATGCACAAAATGACGTAAATGTTAAATTGTTGACACAAACGCGCTTATTGGATGAACTACATTCCTTAAGTACGAAAAGTGATTAGAATAAGCCTTGGGATGCACAAAATGACGTAAATATTCATCCAATGACATAAACGCGCTTATTGGATGAACTACATTCCTTAAGTATGAAAACTGATTAGAATAAGCCTTGGGATGCACAAAATGACGTATAATGTTCATCCAATGACACAAATGCACTTATTACATGAACTACATTCGTTAAGTACGAAAAGCGATTAGAATAAGCTTTGGGATGCACAAAATGACGTAAATGTTCATCCATTGACACCAATGCACTTATTGGATGAACTACATTCCTTAAGTACGAAAAGTAATTATAATAAGCCTTGGGATGCACAAAATGACGTAAATGTTAAATTGTTGACACAAACGCGCTTATTGGATGAACTACATTCCATAAGTACAAAAAGTGATTAGAATAAGCCTTGGGAAGCACAAAATGACGTAAATATTCATCCAATGACATAAACGCGTTTATCGGATGAACTACATTTGTTAAGTATGAAAAGTGGTTAGAATAAGCCTTGGGATGCACAAAATGACGTATAATGTTCATTAAATGACACAAATGCACTTATTACATGAACTACATTCCTTAAGTACGAAAAGCGATTAGAATAAGCTTTGCGATGCAATAAATGACGTAAATGTTCATCCATTGACACCAATGCACTTATTGGAAGAACTACATTCCATAAGTACGAAATGTGATTAGAATAAGCCATGGGATGCACAAAATGACGTAAATATTCATCCAATGACATAAACGCGCTTATTGGATGAACTACATTCCTTAAGTATGAAATGTGTTTAGAATAAGCCTTGGGATGCACAAAATGACGTATAATGTTCATCCAATGACACAAATGCACTTATTACATGAACTACATTCGTTAAGTACGAAAAGCGATTAGAATAAGCTTTGGGATGCACAAAATGACGTAAATGTTCATCCATTGACACCAATGCACTTATTGGATGAACTACATTCCTTAAGTACGAAAAGTAATTATAATAAGCCTTGGGATGCACAAAATGACGTAAATGTTCATCCAATGAGACAAATGCACTTATTGGATGAACTACATTCCATAAGTACGAAAAGTGATTAAAATAAGCCATGGGATGCACAAAATGACGTAAATATTCATCCAATGACATAAACGCGCTTATTGGATGAACTACATTCCTTAAGTTCGAAAAATGATTAGAATAAGCCTTGGGATGCACAAAATGACGTATAATGTTCATCCAATGACACAAATGCACTTATTACATGAACTACATTCCTTAAGTACGAAAACGGATTAGAATAAGCTTTGGGATGCACAAAATGACGTAAATGTTAATCCATTGACTCCAATGCACTTATTGGATGAACTACATTCCTTAAGTACGAAATGTGATTAGAATAAGCCTTGGGATGCACAAAATGACGTAAATATTCATCCAATAACATAAACGCACTTATTGGATGAACTACATTCCATAAGTACGAAAAGTGATTAGAATAAGCCTTGGGATGCACAAAATGACGTAAATATTCATCCAATGACATAAACGCGCTTATTGGATGAACTACATTTCTTAAGTATGAAAAGTGATTAGAATAAGCCTTGGGATGCACAAAATGACGTATAATGTTCATCCAATGACACAAATGCACTTATTACATGAGCTACATTCCTTAAGTACGAAAACCGATTAGAATAAGCCTTGGGATGCACAAAATGACGTAAATATTCATCCAATGACATAAACGCGTTTATCGGATGAACTACATTCGTTAAGTATGAAAAGTGGTTAGAATAAGCCTTGGGATGCACAAAATGACATATAATGTTCATTAAATGACACAAATGCACTTATTACATGAACTACATTCCTTAAGTACGAAAACCGATTAGAATAAGCTTTGGGATGCACAAAATGACGTAAATGTTAATCCATTGACTCCAATGCACTTATTGGATGAACTACATTCCTTAAGTACGAAATGTGATTAGAATAAGCCTTGGGATGCACAAAATGACGTAAATATTCATCCAATAACATAAATGCGCTTATTGGATGAACAAGATTCCTTAGTATGAAAAGTGTTTAGAATAAGCCTTGGGATGCACAAAATGACGTATAAGGTTCATCCAATGACACAAATGCACTTATTACATGAACTACATTCGTTAAGTACGAAAAGCGATTAGAATAAGCTTTGGGATGCACAAAATGACGTAAATGTTCATCCATTGACACCAATGCACTTATTGGATGAACTACATTCCTTAAGTACGAAAAGTAATTATAATAAGCCTTGGGATGCACAAAATGATGTAAATGTTAAATTGTTGACACAAACGCGCTTATTGGATGAACTACATTCCTTAAGTACGAAAAGTGATTAGAATAAGCCTTGGGATGCACAAAATGACGTAAATATTCATCCAATGACATAAACGCGTTTATTGGATGAACTACATTCGCTAAGTATGAAAAGTGGTTAGAATAAGCCTTGGGATGCACAAAATGACGTATAATGTTCATTAAATGACACAAATGCACTTATTACATGAACTACATTCCTTAAGTACGAAAAGCGATTAGAATAAGCTTTGCGATGCACAAAATGACGTAAATGTTCATCCATTGACACCAATGCACTTATTGGATGAACTACATTCCTTAAGTACGAAAAGTAATTATAATAAGCCTTGGGATGCACAAAATGACGTAAATGTTCATCCAATGACACAAATGCACTTATTGGATGAACTACATTCCATAAGTACGAAAAGTGATTAAAATAAGCCATGGGATGCACAAAATGACGTAAATATTCATCCAATGACATAAACGCGCTTATTGGAGGAACTACATTCCTTAAGTTCGAAAAATGATTAGAATAAGCCTTGGGATGCACAAAATGACGTATAATGTTCATCCAATGACACAAGTGCACTTATTACATGAACTACATTCCTTAAGTACGAAAACCGATTAGAATAAGCTTTGGGATGCACAAAATGACGTAAATGTTAATCCATTGACTCCAATGCACTTATTGGATGAACTACATTCCTTAAGTACGAAATGTGATTAGAATAAGCCTTGGGATGCACAAAATGACGTAAATATTCATCCAATGACACAAATGCACTTATTGGATGAACTACATTCCATAAGTACGAAAAGTGATTAGAATAAGCCATGGGATGCTCAAAATGACGTAAATATTCATCCAATGACACAAATGCACTTATTACATGAACTACATTCGTTAAGTACGAAAAGCGATTAGAATAAGCTTTGGGATGCACAAAATGACGTAAATGTTCATCCATTGACACCAATCCACTTATTGGATGAACTACATTCCTTAAGTACGAAAAGTAATTATAATAAGCCTTGGGATGCACAAAATGACGTAAATGTTAAATTGTTGACACAAACGCGCTTATTGGATGAACTACATTCCTTAAGTACGAAAAGTGATTAGAATAAGCCTTGGGATGCACAAAATGACGTAAATATTCATCCAATGACATAAACGCGCTTATTGGATGAACTACATTCCTTAAGTATGAAAAGTGATTAGAATAAGCCTTGGGATGCACAAAATGACGTATAATGTTCATCCAATGACACAAATGCACTTATTACATGAACTACATTCCTTAAGTACGAAAAGCGATTAGAATAAGCTTTGGGATGCAAAAAATGACGTAAATGTTCATCCATTGATACCAATGCACTTATTGGATGAACTACATTCCTTAAGTACGAAATGTGATTAAAATAAGAATTGGGATGCACAAAATGACTTAAATGTTAAATTGATGACACAAACGCGCTTATCGGATGAACTACATTCCTTAAGTATTAAAAGTGATTAGAATAAGCCTTGGGATGCACAACATGACGTAAATATTCATCCATTGACACAAATGCACTTACTGGATGAACTACATTCCTTAAGTACGAAAAGTGATTAGATTAACCCTTGGGATGCACAAAATGACGTAAATGTTCATCCAATGACATAAATGCGCTTATTGCATGAACTACATTCCTTAAGTAGGAAAAGTGATTAGAATAAGCCTTGGGATGCACAAAATGACGTATAATGTTCATCCAATGACACAAATGCACTTATTACATGAACTACATTCCTTAAGTACGAAAAGCGATTAGAATAAGCTTTGGGATGCACAAAATGACGTAAATGTTCATCCAATGACACAAATGCACTTATTACATGAACTTCATTCGTTAAGTACGAAAAGCGATTAGAATAAGCTTTGGGATGCACAAAATGACGTAAATGTTCATCCATTGACACCAATCCACTTATTGGATGAACTACATTCCTTAAGTACGAAAAGTAATTATAATAAGCCTTGGGATGCACAAAATGACGTAAATGTTAAATTGTTGACACAAACGCGCTTATTGGATGAACTACATTCCTTAAGTACGAAAAGTGATTAGAATAAGCCTTGGGATGCACAAAATGACGTAAATATTCATCCAATGACATAAACGCGCTTATTGGATGAACTACATTCCTTAAGTATGAAAAGTGATTAGAATAAGACTTGGGATACACAAAATGACGTATAATGTTCATCCAATGACACAAATGCACTTATTACATGAACTACATTCCTTAAGTACGAAAAGCGATTAGAATAAGCTTTGGGATGCACAAAATGACGTAAATGTTCATCCATTGACACCAATGCACTTATTGGATGAACTACATTCCTTAAGTACGAAAAGTAATTATAATAAGCCTTGGGATGCTCAAAATGACGTAAATGTTAAATTGTTGACACAAACGCGCTTATTGGATGAACTACATTCCTTAAGTACGAAAAGTGATTAGAATAAGCCTTGGGATGCACAAAATGACGTAAATATTCATCCAATGACATAAACGCGTTTATTGGATGAACTACATTCGCTAAGTATGAAAAGTGGTTAGAATAAGCCTTGGGATGCACAAAATGACGTATAATGTTCATTAAATGACACAAATGCACTTATTACATGAACTACATTCCTTAAGTACGAAAAGCGATTAGAATAAGCTTTGCGATGCACAAAATGACGTAAATGTTCATCCATTGACACCAATGCACTTATTGGAAGAACTACATTCCTTAAGTACGAAATGTGATTAGAATAAGCCATGGGATGCATAAAATGACGTAAATATTCATCCAATGACATAAACGCGCTTATTGGATGAACTACATTCCTTAAGTATGAAATGTGTTTAGAATAAGCCTTGGGATGCACAAAATGACGTATAATGTTCATCCAATGACACAAATGCACTTATTACATGAACTACATTCGTTAAGTACGAAAAGCGATTAGAATAAGCTTTGGGATGCACAAAATGACGTAAATGTTCAGCCATTGACACCAATGCACTTATTGGATGAACTACATTCCTTAAGTACGAAAAGTAATTATAATAAGCCTTGGGATGCACAAAATGACGTAAATGTTCATCCAATGACACAAATGCACTTATTGGATGAACTACATTCCATAAGTACGAAAAGTGATTAAAATAAGCCATGGGATGCACAAAATGACGTAAATATTCATCCAATGACATAAACGCGCTTATTGGATGAACTACATTCCTTAAGTATGAAATGTGTTTAGAATAAGCCTTGGGATGCACAAAATGACGTATAATGTTCATCCAATGACACAAATGCACTTATTACATGAACTACATTCGTTAAGTACGAAAAGCGATTAGAATAAGCTTTGGGATGCACAAAATGACGTAAATGTTCATCCATTGACACCAATGCACTTATTGGATGAACTACATTCCTTAAGTACGAAAAGTAATTATAATAAGCCTTGGGATGCACAAAATGACGTAAATGTTCATCCAATGAGACAAATGCACTTATTGGATGAACTACATTCCATAAGTACGAAAAGTGATTAAAATAAGCCATGGGATGCACAAAATGACGTAAATATTCATCCAATGACATAAACGCGCTTATTGGATGAACTACATTCCTTAAGTTCGAAAAATGATTAGAATAAGCCTTGGGATGCACAAAATGACGTATAATGTTCATCCAATGACACAAATGCACTTATTACATGAATTACATTCCTTAAGTACGAAAACCGATTAGAATAAGCTTTGGGATGCACAAAATGACGTAAATGTTAATCCATTGACTCCAATGCACTTATTGGATGAACTACATTCCTTAAGTACGAAATGTGATTAGAATAAGCCTTGGGATGCACAAAATGACGTAAATATTCATCCAATAACATAAACGCGCTTATTGGATGAACTAGATTCCTTAGTATGAAAAGTGTTTAGAATAAGCCTTGGGATGCACAAAATGACGTATAATGTTCATGCAATGACACAAATGCACTTATTACATGAACTACATTCGTTAAGTACGAAAAGCGATTAGAATAAGCTTTGGGATGCACAAAATGACGTAATTGTTCATCCATTGACACCAATGCACTTATTGGATGAACTACATTCCTTAAGTACGAAAAGTAATTATAATAAGCCTTGGGATGCACAAAATGACGTAAATGTTAAATTGTTGACACAAACGCGCTGATTGGATGAACTACATTCCTTAAGTACGAAAAGTGATTAGAATAAGCCTTGGGATGCACAAAATGACGTAAATATTCATCCAATGACATAAACGCGTTTATCGGATGAACTACATTCGTTAAGTATGAAAAGTGGTTAGAATAAGCCTTGGGATGCACAAAATGACGTATAATGTTCATCCAATGACACAAATGCACTTATTACATGAACTACATTCCTTAAGTACGAAAACCGATTAGAATAAGCTTTGGGATGCACAAAATGACGTAAATGTTAATCCATTGACTCCAATGCACTTATTGGATGAACTACATTCCTTAAGTACGAAATGTGATTAGAATAAGCCTTGGGATGCACAAAATGACGTAAATATTCATCCAAAGACACAAATGCACTTATTGGATGAACTACATTCCATTAGTACGAAAAGTGATTAGAATAAGCCTTGGGATGCACAAAATGACGTAAATATTCATCCAATGACATAAACGCGCTTATTGGATGAACTACATTTCTTAAGTATGAAAAGTGATTAGAATAAGCCTTGGGATGCACAAAATGACGTATAATGTTCATCCAATGACACAAATGCACTTATTACATGAGCTACATTCCTTAAGTACGAAAACCGATTAGAATAAGCTTTGGGATGCACAAAATGACGTAAATGTTAATCCATTGACACCAATGCACTTATTGGAAGAACTACATTCCTTATGTACGAAATGTGATTAGAATAAGCCATGGGATGCACAAAATGACGTAAATATTCATCCAATAACATAAACGCGCTTATTGGATGAACTAGATTCCTTAGTATGAAAAGTGTTTAGAATAAGCCTTGGGATGCACAAAATGACGTATAATGTTCATCCAATGACACAAATGCACTTATTACATGAACTACATTCGTTAAGTACGAAAAGCGATTAGAATAAGCTTTGGGATGCACAAAATGACGTAAATGTTCATCCATTGACACCAATGCACTTATTGGATGAACTACATTCCTTAAGTACGAAAAGTAATTATAATAAGCCTTGGGATGCACAAAATGACGTAAATGTTAATCCATTGACACCAATGCACTTATTGGAAGAACTACATTCCTTAAGTACGAAATGTGATTAGAATAAGCCATGGGATGCACAAAATGACGTAAATATTCATCCAATAACATAAACGCGCTTATTGGATGAACTAGATTCCTTAGTATGAAAAGTGTTTAGAATAAGCCTTGGGATGCACAAAATGACGTATAATGTTCATCCAATGACACAAATGCACTTATTACATGAACTACATTCGTTAAGTACGAAAAGCGATTAGAATAAGCTTTGGGATGCACAAAATGACGTAAATGTTCATCCATTGACACCAATGCACTTATTGGATGAACTACATTCCTTAAGTACGAAAAGTAATTATAAAGTAAACCTTGGGATGCACAAAATGACGTAAATGTTAAATTGTTGACACAAACGCGCTTATTGGATGAACTACATTCCTTAAGTAGGAAAAGTGATTAGAATAAGCCTTGGGATGCACAACATGACGTAAATATTCATCCATTGACACAAATGCACTTACTGGATGAACTACATTCCTTAAGTACGAAAAGTGATTAGATTAACCCTTGGGATGCACAAAATGACGTAAATGTTCATCCAATGATATAAATGCGCTTATTGCATGAACTACATTCCTTAAGTAGGAAAAGTGATTAGAATAAGCCTTGGGATGCACCAAATGACGTATAATGTTCATCCAATGACACAAATGCACTTATTAGATGAACTACATTCCTTAAGTACGAAAAGTGATTAGAATAAGCCTTCGGAAGCACAAAATGACTTTAATGTTAAATTGATGACACAAACGCGCTTATTGGATGAACTACATTCCTTAAGTACGAAAAGTGATTAGAATAAGCCTTGGGATGCACAAAATGACGTATAATGTTCATCCAATGACACAAGTGCACTTATTACATGAACTACATTCCTTAATTACGAAAAGCGATTAGAATAAGCTTTGGGATGCACAAAATGACGTAAATGTTCATCCATTGACTCCAATGCACTTATTGGATGAACTACATTCCTTAAGTACGAAATGTGATTAGAATAAGCCTTGGGATGCACAAAATGACGTAAATATTCATCCAATGACACAAATGCACTTATTGGATGAACTACATTCCATAAGTACGAAAAGTGATTAGAATAAGCCATGGGATGCACAAAATGACGTAAATATTCATGCAATGACATAAACGCGCTTATTGGATGAACTACATTCCTTAAGTTCGAAAAATGATTAGAATAAGCCTTGGGATGCACAAAATGACGTATAATGTTCATCCAATGACACAAGTGCACTTATTACATGAACTACATTCCTTAAGTACGAAAACCGATTAGAATAAGCTTTGGGATGCACAAAATGACGTAAATGTTAATCCATTGACTCCAATGCACTTATTGGATGAACTACATTCCTTAAGTACGAAATGTGATTAGAATAAGCCTTGGGATGCACAAAATGACGTAAATATTCATCCAATAACATAAACGCGCTTATTGGATGAACTACATTCCTTAGTATGAAAAGTGTTTAGAATAAGCCTTGGGATGCACAAAATGACGTATAATGTTCATCCAATGACACAAATGCACTTATTACATGAACTACATTCGTTAAGTACGAAAAGCGATTAGAATAAGCTTTGGGATGCACAAAATGACGTAAATGTTCATCCATTGACACCAATGCACTTATTGGATGAACTACATTCCTTAAGTACGAAAAGTAATTATAATAAGCCTTGGGATGCACAAAATGACGTAAATGTTAAATTGATGACACAAACGCGCTTATTGGATGAACTACATTCCTTAAGTACGAAAAGTGATTAGAATAAGCCTTGGGATGCACAAAATGACGTAAATATTCATCCAATGACATAAACGCGTTTATCGGATGAACTACATTCGTTAAGTATGAAAAGTGGTTAGAATAAGCCTTGGGATGCACAAAATGACGTATAATGTTCATTAAATGACACAAATGCACTTATTACATGAACTACATTCCTTAAGTACGAAAAGCGATTAGAATAAGCTTTGCGATGCACAAAATGACGTAAATGTTCATCCATTGACACCAATGCACTTATTGGATGAACTACATTCCTTAAGTACGAAATGTGATTAGAATAAGCCATGGGATGCACAAAATGACGTAAATATTCAACCAATGACACAAACGCGCTTATTGGATGAACACATTCCTTAAGTACGAAAAGTGATTAGAATAAGCCTTGGGATGCACAAAATGACGTATAATGTTAAATTAATAACACAAAGGCGCTTATTGGATAAACTATATTCCTTAATTACAAAAAGTGATTAGAATAAGCCTTGGTATTCACAAACCGACGTAAATGTTAAATTAATGACACAAACGCTCTTATTCAAAGAACTACATTTCTTAAGTACGAAAAATGATTATAATAAGTCTTGGGATGCACAAAATGACCTAAATGTTCATCCAATGACACAAACGCACTTATTGGATGAACTACTTTCCTGAAGTACGAAAAGTGATTAGAATAAGCCTTGGGATGCACAAAATGACGTAAATGTTAAATTAATGACACAAACGCGCTTATTTGATGAACTACATTTCTTAAGTACGAAAAGTGATTAGAATAAGTCTTACGATGCACAAAATGACGTAAATGTTCATCCAATGACACAAATGCACTTATTGGATGAACTACATTCCTTAAGTACGAAAAGAGATAAGAATAGCCTTGGGATGCGCAAAATGACGTAAATGTTTATCCAATGACACAAAGCACTTATTGGATGAACTACATTCTTTAAGTACGAAAACTGATTAGAATAAGCCTTGGGATGCACAAAATGACGTAAATGTTCATCCAATGACACAAATGCACTTATTGGATGAACTACATTCCTTAAGTACGAAAAGTGATAAGAATAAGCCTTGGGATGCACAAAATGACGTAAATGTTCATCCAATGACACAAACGCACTAATTGGATGAACTACATTCCTTAAGTACGAAGGGTAATATCACTTAAATGACGTAATTAATGACACAAACGCGCTTATTGGATGAACTACATTCCTTAAGTACGAAAAGTGATTTGAATAAGCCTTGGGATGCACAAAATGACGTAAATGTTCATCCAATGACACCAATGCACAAAACGACGTAAATGATAAATTAATGACACAAACGCTCTTATTGGATGAACTACATTTCTTAAGTACGAAAATGGATTAGAATAAGCCTTGGTATGCACCAAATGACGTAAATGTTAAATTAATGACACAAACGCGCTCATTGGATGAACTACATTCCTTAAGTACGAAAAGTGATTAGAATAAGCCTTGGGATGCTCAAAATGACGTAAATATTAAATTAATGACACAAACGCGCTTATTGGATGAACTACATTCGTTAAGTACGAAAAGTGATTTGAATAAGCCTTGGGTTTCACAAAACGACGTAAATGATAAATTAATGACACAAACGCTCTTATTGGATGAACTACATTTCTTAAGTACGAAAATGGATTAGAATAAGCCTTGGTATGCACCAAATGACGTAAATGTTAAATTAATGACACAAACGCGCTCATTGGATGAACTACATTCCTTAAGTACGAAAAGTGATTAGAATAAGCCTTGGGATGCACAAAATGACGTAAATATTAAATTAATGACACAAACGCGCTTATTGGATGAACTACATTCCTTAAGTACGAAATGTGATTTGAATAAGCCTTGGGTTTCACAAAACGACGTAAATGATAAATTAATGACACAAACGCTCTTATTGGATGAACTACATTTCTTAAGTACGAAAATGGATTAGAATAAGCCTTGGTATGCACCAAATGACGTAAATGTTAAATTAATGACACAAACGCGCTTATTGGATGAACTACATTCCTTAAGTACGAAAAGTGATTAGAATAAGCCTTGGGATGCACAAAATGACGTAAATGTTAAATTAATGACACAAACGCACTTATTGGATGAACTACATTCTTTAAGTACGAAAACTGATTAGAATAAGCCTTGGAATGCACAAAATGACGTAAATGTTAAATTAATTACACAAACGCTCTTATTGGATGAACTAGATTCCTTAACCAAAAGTAATTAGAATAAGCCTAGGGATGCACAAAATGGCGAAATGTTCATCCAATGACACAAATGCAATTATTGGATTAATTACATTACATAAGTACGAACAGTGATTAAAATAAGCCTTGGGATACACAAAATGACGTAAATGTAACATTAATGACACAAACGCGCTTATTGGATTAACTACATTCCTTAAGTACGAAAAATGATTAGAATAAGCCTTTGATGCACAAAACGTTCATCCAATGACACAAATGCACTTATTGGATGAACTACATTCCTTAAGTACGAAACGTGATTTGAATAAGTCTTGTGGTGCACAAAATGACGTAAATGTTCATCCAATGACACCAATGCACTTATTGGATGAACTACATTCCTTAAGTACGAAAAGTGATTAGAATAAGCCTTGGGATGCACAAAATGACGTAAATGATCAACTAATGACACAAATGCACTTATTGGATGAACAACATTCCTTAAGTACGAAAAGTGATTAGAATAAGCCTTGGGATGCACCAAATGACGTAAATGTTCATCCATTGACACAAATGCACTTAATGGATGAACTACATTCCTTAAGTACGAAAAGTGATTAGAATAAGGCTTGGTATGCACAAAATGACGAAATGTTCATCCAATGACACAAATAAAATTATTGCATGAAATACATTACTTAAGTACGAACAGTGATTAGAATAAGCCTTGGGATGCACAAAATCACGTAAATGTTAAATTAACAACACAAACGCTCTTATGGGATGAACTACATTCCTTATGTACGAAAAGTGATTAGAATAAGCCTTGGGATGCACCAAATGACGTAAATGTTCATCCAATGGAAGAAACGCGCTTATGGATGAACTACATTCCTAAAGTACGAAAAGTGATTAGAATAAGCCTTGGGATGCACAAAATGACGTAAATGTTAAATTAATGACACAAACGCACTTATTGGATGAACTACATTCTTTAAGTACGAAAACTGATTAGAATAAGCCTTGGAATGCACAAAATGACGTAAATGTTAAATTAATTACACAAACGCTCTTATTGGATGAACTAGATTCCTTAACCAAAAGTAATTAGAATAAGCCTAGGGATGCACAAAATGGCGAAATGTTCATCCAATGACACAAATGCAATTATTGGATTAATTACATTACATAAGTACGAACAGTGATTAAAATAAGCCTTGGGATACACAAAATGACGTAAATGTAACATTAATGACACAAACGCGCTTATTGGATGAACATGCACAAAATGACGTAAATGTTCATCAAATGACACAAATGCACTTAAGTCCGAAAAGTGATTATAATAAGCCTTAGGATTCACAAAATGACGTAAATGTTCATCCAATGACACAAATAAACTTATTAGATGAACTACATTCCTGAAGTACGAAAAGTGATTAGAATAACAATTGGGATGCACAAAATGACGTATAATGTTCATCCATTGACACAAATGCACTTATTGGATATACTACATTCCTTAAGTTCGAAAAGTTATTAGAATAAGCCTTGGGATGCACAAAATGACGTAAATGTTCATCCAATGACCCAAAACCACTTATTGGATGTACTACATTCTTTAAGTACGAAAAGTGATTAGAATAAGACTTGGGATGAACAAAATGACGTAAATGTTATATTAATGACACAAACGCGCTTATTGGATGAACTACGTTCCTTAAGTACGAAAAGTGATTAGAATAAGCCTTGGGATGCACAAAATGACGTAAATGTTAAATTAATGACACAAACAAGCTTATTGGATGAACTACATTCTTTATGTATGAAAAGTGATTAGAATAAGCCTTGGGATGCACAAAATGACGTATAATGTTCCTCCAATGACACAAATGCACTTATTAGATGAACTGCATTCCTTAAGTATGAAAAGCGATTAGAATAAGCTTTGGGATGCACAAAATGACAGAAAAATGTTCTACCATTGACACCAATGCACTTATTGGATGAACTACAATCCTTAAGTACGAAAAGTAATTATAATAAGCCTTGGGATGCACAAAGTGACGTAAATGTTAAATTAATGACATAAACGCTCTTATTGGATGAACTACGTTCCTTAAGTACAAAAAGTGATTTGAATAAGCATTGGGATGCACAAAATGACGTAAATGTTCATCCAATGACACAAATGCACATATTGGATGAACTACATTCCTTAAGTTCGAAAAGTTATTAGAATAAGCCTTGGGATGCACAAAATGACGTAAATGTTCATCCAATGACCCAAAACCACTTATTGGATGTACTACATTCTTTAAGTACGAATAGTGATTAGAATAAGACTTGGGATGAACAAAATGACGTAAATGTTATATTAATGACACAAACACGCTTATTGGATGAACTACGTTCCTTAAGTACGAAAAGTGATTAGAATAAGCTTTGGGATGCACAAAATGACATAAATGTTGATCCAATGACATAAATAAGCCTAGGGATGCACAAAATGACGTAAATATTCATCCAATGACACAAATGCACTTATTGGATAACTACATTCCATAAGTACGAAAAGTGATTAGAATAAGTCTTGGGATGCACAAAATGACGTAAATGTTCATCCAATGACACAAATGCACTTATTGGATAAACTACATTCCTTAAGTCCGAAAAGTGATTATAATAAGCCTTAGGATTCACAAAATGACGTAAATGTTCATCCAATGACACAAATAAACTTATTAGATGAACTACATTCCTGAAGTACGAAAAGTGATTAGAATAACATTTGGGATGCACAAAATGACGTATAATGTTCATCCAATGACACAAATGCACATATTGGATGAACTACATTCCTTAAGTTCGAAAAGTTATTAGAATAAGCCTTGGGATGCACAAAATGACGTAAATGTTCATCCAATGACCCAAAACCACTTATTGGATGTACTACATTCTTTAAGTACGAAAAGTGATTAGAATAAGACTTGGGATGAACAAAATGACGTAAATGTTATATTAATGACACAAACGCGCTTATTGGATGAACTACGTTCCTTAAGTACGAAAAGTGATTAGAATAAGCCTTGGGATGCACAAAATGACGTAAATGTTAAATTAATGACACAAACACGCTTATTGGATGAACTACATTCTTTATGTATGAAAAGTGATTAGAATAAGCCTTGGGATGCACAAAATGACGTATAATGTTCCTCCAATGACACAAATGCACTTATTAGATGAACTGCATTCCTTAAGTATGAAAAGCGATTAGAATAAGCTTTGGGATGCACAAAATGACAGAAAAATGTTCTACCATTGACACCAATGCACTTATTGGATGAACTACAATCCTTAAGTACGAAAAGTAATTATAATAAGCCTTGGGATGCACAAAGTGACGTAAATGTTAAATTAATGACACAAACGCTCTTATTGGATGAACTACGTTCCTTAAGTACAAAAAGTGATTTGAATAAGCATTGGGATGCACAAAATGACGTAAATGTTCATCCAATGACACAAATGCACATATTGGATGAACTACATTCCTTAAGTTCGAAAAGTTATTAGAATAAGCCTTGGGATGCACAAAATGACGTAAATGTTCATCCAATGACCCAAAACCACTTATTGGATGTACTACATTCTTTAAGTACGAAAAGTGATTAGAATAAGACTTGGGATGAACAAAATGACGTAAATGTTATATTAATGACACAAACGCGCTTATTGGATGAACTACGTTCCTTAAGTACGAAAAATGATTAGAATAAGCCTTGGGATGCACAAAATGACGTAAATGTTAAATTAATGACACAAACACGCTTATTGGATGAACTACATTCTTTATGTATGAAAAGTGATTAGAATAAGCCTTGGGATGCACAAAATGACGTATAATGTTCCTCCAATGACACAAATGCACTTATTAGATGAACTGCATTCCTTAAGTATGAAAAGCGATTAGAATAAGCTTTGGGATGCACAAAATGACAGAAAAATGTTCTACCATTGACACCAATGCACTTATTGGATGAACTACAATCCTTAAGTACGAAAAGTAATTATAATAAGCCTTGGGATGCACAAAGTGACGTAAATGTTAAATTAATGACACAAACGCTCTTATTGGATGAACTACGTTCCTTAAGTACAAAAAGTGATTTGAATAAGCATTGGGATGCACAAAATGACGTAAATGTTCATCCAATGACACAAATGCACATATTGGATGAACTACATTCCTTAAGTTCGAAAAGTTATTAGAATAAGCCTTGGGATGCACAAAATGACGTAAATGTTCATCCAATGACCCAAAACCACTTATTGGATGTACTACATTCTTTAAGTACGAAAAGGGATTAGAATAAGACTTGGGATGCACAAAATGACGTAAATTTTATATTAATGACACAAACGCGCTTATTGGATGAACTACGTTCCTTAAGTACGAAAAGTGATTAGAATAAGCTTTGGGATGCACAAAATGACATAAATGTTGATCCAATGACATAAATAAGTCTAGGGATGCACAAAATGACGTAAATATTCATCCAATGACACAAATGCACTTATTGGATAACTACATTCCATAAGTACGAAAAGTGATTAGAATAAGTCTTGGGATGCACAAAATGACGTAAATGTTCATCCAATGACACAAATGCACTTATTGGATGAACTACATTCCTTAAGTCCGAAAAGTGATTATAATAAGCCTTAGGATTCACAAAATGACGTAAATGTTCATCCAATGACACAAATAAACTTATTAGATGAACTACATTCCTGAAGTACGAAAAGTGATTAGAATAACATTTGGGATGCACAAAATGACGTATAATGTTCATCCATTGACACAAATGCACTTATTGGATATACTACATTCCTTAAGTTCGAAAAGTTATTAGAATAAGCCTTGGGATGCACAAAATGACGTAAATGTTCATCCAATGACCCAAAACCACTTATTGGATGTACTACATTCTTTAAGTACGAAAAGTGATTAGAATAAGACTTGGGATGAACAAAATGACGTAAATGTTATATTAATGACACAAACGCGCTTATTGGATGAACTACGTTCCTTAAGTACGAAAAGTGATTAGAATAAGCCTTGGGATGCACAAAATGACGTAAATGTTAAATTAATGACACAAACACGCTTATTGGATGAACTACATTCTTTATGTATGAAAAGTGATTAGAATAAGCCTTGGGATGCACAAAATGACGTATAATGTTCCTCCAATGACACAAATGCACTTATTAGAAGAACTGCATTCCTTAAGTATGAAAAGCGATTAGAATAAGCTTTGGGATGCACAAAATGACGTAAATGTTCTACCATTGACACCAATGCACTTATTGGATGAACTACAATCCTTAAGTACGAAAAGTAATTATAATAAGCCTTGGGATGCACAAAGTGACGTAAATGTTAAATTAATGACATAAACGCTCTTATTGGATGAACTACGTTCCTTAAGTACAAAAAGTGATTTGAATAAGCATTGGGATGCACAAAATGACGTAAATGTTCATCCAATGACACAAATGCACATATTGGATGAACTACATTCCTTAAGTTCGAAAAGTTATTAGAATAAGCCTTGGGATGCACAAAATGACGTAAATGTTCATCCAATGACCCAAAACCACTTATTGGATGTACTACATTCTTTAAGTACGAATAGTGATTAGAATAAGACTTGGGATGAACAAAATGACGTAAATGTTATATTAATGACACAAACACGCTTATTGGATGAACTACGTTCCTTAAGTACGAAAAGTGATTAGAATAAGCTTTGGGATGCACAAAATGACATAAATGTTGATCCAATGACATAAATAAGCCTAGGGATGCACAAAATGACGTAAATATTCATCCAATGACACAAATGCACTTATTGGATAACTACATTCCATAAGTACGAAAAGTGATTAGAATAAGTCTTGGGATGCACAAAATGACGTAAATGTTCATCCAATGACACAAATGCACTTATTGGATAAACTACATTCCTTAAGTCCGAAAAGTGATTATAATAAGCCTTAGGATTCACAAAATGACGTAAATGTTCATCCAATGACACAAATAAACTTATTAGATGAACTACATTCCTGAAGTACGAAAAGTGATTAGAATAACATTTGGGATGCACAAAATGACGTATAATGTTCATCCAATGACACAAATGCACATATTGGATGAACTACATTCCTTAAGTTCGAAAAGTTATTAGAATAAGCCTTGGGATGCACAAAATGACGTAAATGTTCATCCAATGACCCAAAACCACTTATTGGATGTACTACATTCTTTAAGTACGAAAAGTGATTAGAATAAGACTTGGGATGAACAAAATGACGTAAATGTTATATTAATGACACAAACGCGCTTATTGGATGAACTACGTTCCTTAAGTACGAAAAGTGATTAGAATAAGCCTTGGGATGCACAAAATGACGTAAATGTTAAATTAATGACACAAACACGCTTATTGGATGAACTACATTCTTTATGTATGAAAAGTGATTAGAATAAGCCTTGGGATGCACAAAATGACGTAAATGTTAAATTAATGACACAAACACGCTTATTGGATGAACTACATTCTTTATGTATGAAAAGTGATTAGAATAAGCCTTGGGATGCACAAAATGACGTATAATGTTCCTCCAATGACACAAATGCACTTATTAGAAGAACTGCATTCCTTAAGTATGAAAAGCGATTAG
This sequence comes from Cicer cuneatum, assembly GCA_037974295.1. Classification (NCBI taxonomy): domain Eukaryota; kingdom Viridiplantae; phylum Streptophyta; class Magnoliopsida; order Fabales; family Fabaceae; genus Cicer; species Cicer cuneatum. The sequence goes on from JBBPBO010000001.1 coordinate 48,787,611, forward strand.
AATAAGCTTTGGGATGCACAAAATGACGTAAATGTTCTACCATTGACACCAATGCACTTATTGGATGAACTACAATCCTTAAGTACGAAAAGTAATTATAATAAGCCTTGGGATGCACAAAGTGACGTAAATGTTAAATTAATGACATAAACGCTCTTATTGGATGAACTACGTTCCTTAAGTACAAAAAGTGATTTGAATAAGCATTGGGATGCACAAAATGACGTAAATGTTCATCCAATGACACAAATGCACATATTGGATGAACTACATTCCTTTAGTTCGAAAAGTTATTAGAATAAGCCTTGGGATGCACAAAATGACGTAAATGTTCATCCAATGACCCAAAACCACTTATTGGATGTACTACATTCTTTAAGTACGAAAAGGGATTAGAATAAGACTTGGGATGCACAAAATGACGTAAATGTTATATTAATGACACAAACGCGCTTATTGGATGAACTACGTTCTTTAAGTACGAAAAGTGATTAGAATAAGCTTTGGGATGCACAAAATGACATAAATGTTGATCCAATGACATAAATAAGTCTAGGGATGCACAAAATGACGTAAATATTCATCCAATGACACAAATGCACTTATTGGATAACTACATTCCATAAGTACGAAAAGTGATTAGAATAAGTCTTGGGATGCACAAAATGACGTAAATGTTCATCCAATGACACAAATGCACTTATTGGATGAACTACATTCCTTAAGTCCGAAAAGTGATTATAATAAGCCTTAGGATTCACAAAATGACGTAAATGTTCATCCAATGACACAAATAAACTTATTAGATGAACTACATTCCTGAAGTACGAAAAGTGATTAGAATAACATTTGGGATGCACAAAATGACGTATAATGTTCATCCATTGACACAAATGCACTTATTGGATATACTACATTCCTTAAGTTCGAAAAGTTATTAGAATAAGCCTTGGGATGCACAAAATGACGTAAATGTTCATCCAATGACCCAAAACCACTTATTGGATGTACTACATTCTTTAAGTACGAAAAGTGATTAGAATAAGACTTGGGATGAACAAAATGACGTAAATGTTATATTAATGACACAAACGCGCTTATTGGATGAACTACGTTCCTTAAGTACGAAAAGTGATTAGAATAAGCCTTGGGATGCACAAAATGACGTAAATGTTAAATTAATGACACAAACACGCTTATTGGATGAACTACATTCTTTATGTATGAAAAGTGATTAGAATAAGCCTTGGGATGCACAAAATGACGTATAATGTTCCTCCAATGACACAAATGCACTTATTAGATGAACTGCATTCCTTAAGTATGAAAAGCGATTAGAATAAGCTTTGGGATGCACAAAATGACAGAAAAATGTTCTACCATTGACACCAATGCACTTATTGGATGAACTACAATCCTTAAGTACGAAAAGTAATTATAATAAGCCTTGGGATGCACAAAGTGACGTAAATGTTAAATTAATGACACAAACGCTCTTATTGGATGAACTACGTTCCTTAAGTACAAAAAGTGATTTGAATAAGCATTGGGATGCACAAAATGACGTAAATGTTCATCCAATGACACAAATGCACATATTGGATGAACTACATTCCTTAAGTTCGAAAAGTTATTAGAATAAGCCTTGGGATGCACAAAATGACGTAAATGTTCATCCAATGACCCAAAACCACTTATTGGATGTACTACATTCTTTAAGTACGAAAAGTGATTAGAATAAGACTTGGGATGAACAAAATGACGTAAATGTTATATTAATGACACAAACGCGCTTATTGGATGAACTACGTTCCTTAAGTACGAAAAGTGATTAGAATAAGCCTTGGGATGCACAAAATGAC
>JBBPBO010000001.1:48789482-48816158 GCA_037974295.1 Cicer cuneatum
ATTCTTTAAGTACGAAAAGTGATTAGAATAAGACTTGGGATGAACAAAATGACGTAAATGTTATATTAATGACACAAACGCGCTTATTGGATGAACTACGTTCCTTAAGTACGAAAAATGATTAGAATAAGCCTTGGGATGCACAAAATGACGTAAATGTTAAATTAATGACACAAACACGCTTATTGGATGAACTACATTCTTTATGTATGAAAAGTGATTAGAATAAGCCTTGGGATGCACAAAATGACGTATAATGTTCCTCCAATGACACAAATGCACTTATTAGATGAACTGCATTCCTTAAGTATGAAAAGCGATTAGAATAAGCTTTGGGATGCACAAAATGACAGAAAAATGTTCTACCATTGACACCAATGCACTTATTGGATGAACTACAATCCTTAAGTACGAAAAGTAATTATAATAAGCCTTGGGATGCACAAAGTGACGTAAATGTTAAATTAATGACACAAACGCTCTTATTGGATGAACTACGTTCCTTAAGTACAAAAAGTGATTTGAATAAGCATTGGGATGCACAAAATGACGTAAATGTTCATCCAATGACACAAATGCACATATTGGATGAACTACATTCCTTAAGTTCGAAAAGTTATTAGAATAAGCCTTGGGATGCACAAAATGACGTAAATGTTCATCCAATGACCCAAAACCACTTATTGGATGTACTACATTCTTTAAGTACGAAAAGGGATTAGAATAAGACTTGGGATGCACAAAATGACGTAAATTTTATATTAATGACACAAACGCGCTTATTGGATGAACTACGTTCCTTAAGTACGAAAAGTGATTAGAATAAGCTTTGGGATGCACAAAATGACATAAATGTTGATCCAATGACATAAATAAGTCTAGGGATGCACAAAATGACGTAAATATTCATCCAATGACACAAATGCACTTATTGGATAACTACATTCCATAAGTACGAAAAGTGATTAGAATAAGTCTTGGGATGCACAAAATGACGTAAATGTTCATCCAATGACACAAATGCACTTATTGGATGAACTACATTCCTTAAGTCCGAAAAGTGATTATAATAAGCCTTAGGATTCACAAAATGACGTAAATGTTCATCCAATGACACAAATAAACTTATTAGATGAACTACATTCCTGAAGTACGAAAAGTGATTAGAATAACATTTGGGATGCACAAAATGACGTATAATGTTCATCCATTGACACAAATGCACTTATTGGATATACTACATTCCTTAAGTTCGAAAAGTTATTAGAATAAGCCTTGGGATGCACAAAATGACGTAAATGTTCATCCAATGACCCAAAACCACTTATTGGATGTACTACATTCTTTAAGTACGAAAAGTGATTAGAATAAGACTTGGGATGTACAAAATGACGTAAATGTTATATTAATGACACAAACGCGCTTATTGGATGAACTACGTTCCTTAAGTACGAAAAGTGATTAGAATAAGCCTTGGGATGCACAAAATGACATAAATGTTCATCCAATGACATAAATAAGCCAACGATGCACAAAATGACGTAAATGTTCATCCAATGACACAAATGCACTTATTGAATAACTACATTCCATAAGTACGAAAAGTGATTAGAATAAGTCTTGGGATGCACAAAATGACGTAAATGTTCATCCAATGACACAAATGCACTTATTGGATGACTACATTCCTTAAGTACGAAAAGTGATTATAATAAGCCTAAGGATTAACAAAATGACGTAAATGTTCATCCAATGACACAAATGAACTTATTAGATGAACTACATTCCTGAAGTACGAAAAGTGATTAGAATAACACTTGGGATGCACAAAATGACGTATAATGTTCACCCATTAACACAAATGCACTTATTACATGAACTACATTCCTTAAGTACGAAAAGCGATTAGAATAAGCTTTGGGATGCACAAAATGACGTACATGTCAATCCATTGACACCAATGCACTTATTGGATGAACTGCATTCCTTAAGTAAGAAAAGTGATTAGATTAAGCCTTGGGATGCACAAAATGACGTAAATGTTCATCCAATGACACAAATGCACTTATTGGATGAACTAAATTCCATAAGTACGAAAAGTGATTAGAATAAGCCTTGGGATGCACAAAATGACGTAAATATTCATCCAATGACATAAACGCACTTATTGGATGAACTACATTCCTTAAGTTCGAAAAATGATTAGAATAAGCCTTGGGATGCACAAAATGACGTATAATGTTCATCCAATGACACAAATGCACTTATTACATGAACTACATTCGTTAAGTACGAAAAGTGATTAGAATAAGACTTGGGATGAACAAAATGACGTAAATGTTATATTAATGACACAAACGCGCTTATTGGATGAACTACGTTCCTTAAGTACGAAAAGTGATTAGAATAAGCCTTGGGATGCACAAAATGACATAAATGTTCATCCAATGACATAAACGCGCTTATTGGATGAACTACATTCGTTAAGTATGAAAAGTGATTAGAATAAGCCTTGGGATGCACAAAATGACGTATAATGTTCATTAAATGACACAAATGCACTTATTACATGAACTACATTCCTTAAGTACGAAATGTGATTAGAATAAGCCTTGGGATGCACAAAATGACGTAAATATTCATCCAATGACACAAATGCACTTATTGGATGAACTAAATTCCTTAAGTATGAAAAGTGTTTAGAATAAGCCTTGGGATGCACAAAATGACGTATAATGTTCATCCAATGACACAAATGCACTTATTACATGAACTACATTCGTTAAGTACGAAAAGCGATTAGAATAAGCTTTGGGATGCACAAAATGACGTAAATGTTCATCCATTGACACCAATGCACTTATTGGATGAACTACATTTCCTGAAGTACGAAAAGTAATTATAATAAGCCTTGGGATGCACAAAATGACGTAAATGTTAAATTGTTGACACAAACGCGCTTATTGGATGAACTACATTCCTTAAGTACGGAATGTGATTAGAATAAGCCATGGGATACACAAAATGACGTAAATATTCATCCAATGACATAAACGCGCTTATTGGATGAACTACATTCCTTAAGAATGAAAAGTGTTTAGAATAAGCCTTGAGATGCACAAAATGACGTATAATGTTCATCCAATGACACAAATGCACTTATTACATGAACTACATTCGTTAAGTACGAAAAGCGATTAGAATAAGCTTTGGGATGCACAAAATGACGTAAATGTTCATCCATTGACACCAATGCACTTATTGGATGAACTACATTCCTTAAGTACGAAAAGTAATTATAATAAGCCTTGGGATGCACAAAATGACGTAAATGTTAAATTGTTGACACAAACGCGCTTATTGGATGAACTACATTCCTTAAGTACGAAATGTGATTAGAATAAGCCATGGGATGCACAAAATGACGTAAATATTCATCCAATTACATAAACGCACTTATTGGATGAACTACATTCCTTAAGTTCGAAAAATGATTAGAATAAGCCTTGGGATGCACAAAATGACATATAATGTTTATCCAATGACACAAATGCACTTATTACATGAACTACATTCCTTGAGTACGAAAACCGATTAGAATAAGCTTTGGGATGCACAAAATGACGTAAATGTTAATCCATTGACTCCAATGCACTTATTGGATGAACTACATTACTTAAGTACGAAATGTGATTAGAATAAGCCTTGGGATGCACAAAATGACGTAAATATTCATCCAATGACACAAATGCACTTATTGGATGAACTACATTCCATAAGTACGAAAAGTGATTAGAATAAGCCATGGGATGCACAAAATGACGTAAATATTCATCCAATGACATAAACGCGCTTATTGGATGAACTACATTCCTTAAGTATGAAAAGTGTTTAGAATAAGCATTGGGATGCACAAAATGACGTATAATGTTCATCCAATGACACAAATGCACTTATTACATGAACTACATTCGTTAAGTACGAAAACTGATTAGAATAAGCTTTGGGATGCACAAAATGACGTAAATGTTAATCCATTGACTCCAATGCACTTATTGGATGAACTACATTCCTTAAGTACGAAAAGCGATTAGAATAAGCTTTGGGATGCACAAAATGACGTAAATGTTCATCCATTGACTCCAATGCACTTATTGGATGAACTACATTCCTTAAGTACGAAATGTGATTAGAATAAGCCTAAGGATGCACAAAATGACGTAAATATTCATCCAATGACACAAATGCACTTATTGGATGAACTAAATTCCATAAGTACGAAAAGTGATTAGAATAAGCCTTGGGATGCACAAAATGACGTAAATATTCATCCAATGACATAAACGCACTTATTGGATGAACTACATTCCTTAAGTATGAAAAGTGTTTAGAATAAGCATTGGGATGCACAAAATGACGTATAATGTTCATCCAATGACACAAATGCACTTATTACATGAACTACATTCGTTAAGTACGAAAAGCGATTAGAATAAGCTTTGGGATGCACAAAATGACGTAAATGTTCATCCATTGACTCCAATGCACTTATTGGATGAACTACATTTCTGAAGTACGAAAAGTAATTATAATAAGCCTTGGGATGCACAAAATGACGTAAATGTTAAATTGTTGACACAAACGCGCTTATTGGATGAACTACATTCCTTAAGTACGAAAAGTGATTAGAATAAGCCTTGGGATGCACAAAATGACGTAAATATTCATCCAATGACACAAATGCACTTATTGGATGAACTAAATTCCATAAGTACGAAAAGTGATTAGAATAAGCCTTGGGATGCACAAAATGACGTAAATATTCATCCAATAACATAAACGCACTTATTGGATGAACTACATTCCTTAAGTATGAAAAGTGTTTAGAATAAGCCTTGGGATGCACAAAATGACGTATAATGTTCATCCAATGACACAAATGCACTTATTACATGAACTACATTCGTTAAGTACGAAAAGCGATTAGAATAAGCTTTGGGATGCACAAAATGACGTAAATGTTAATCCATTGACACCAATGCACTTATTGGATGAACTACATTCCTTAAGTACGAAATGTGATTAGAATAAGCCTTGGGATGCACAAAATGACGTAAATATTCATCCAATGACACAAATGCACTTATTGGATGAACTACATTCCATAAGTACGAAAAGTGATTAGAATAAGCCATGGGATGCACAAAATGACGTAAATATTCATGCAATGACATAAACGCGCTTATTGGATGAACTACATTCCTTAAGTTCGAAAAATGATTAGAATAAGCCTTGGGATGCACAAAATGACGTATAATGTTCATCCAATGACACAAGTGCACTTATTACATGAACTACATTCCTTAAGTACGAAAACCGATTAGAATAAGCTTTGGGATGCACAAAATGACGTAAATGTTAATCCATTGACTCCAATGCACTTATTGGATGAACTACATTCCTTAAGTACGAAATGTGATTAGAATAAGCCTTGGGATGCACAAAATGACGTAAATATTCATCCAATGACATAAACGCGTTTATCGGATGAACTACATTCGTTAAGTATGAAAAGTGGTTAGAATAAGCCTTGGGATGCACAAAATGACGTATAATGTTCATTAAATGACACAAATGCACTTATTACATGAACTACATTCCTTAAGTACGAAAAGCGATTAGAATAAGCTTTGGGATGCACAAAATGACGTAAATGTTCATCCATTGACTCCAATGCACTTATTGGATGAACTACATTCCTTAAGTACGAAATGTGATTAGAATAAGCCTTAGGATGCACAAAATGACGTAAATATTCATCCATTGACACAAATGCACTTACTGGATGAACTAAATTCCATAAGTACGAAAAGTGATTAGAATAAGCCTTGGGATGCACAAAATGACGTAAATATTCATCCAATGACATAAACGCACTTATTGGATCAACTACATTCCTTAAGTTCGAAAAATAATTAGAATAAGCCTTGGGATGCACAAAATGACGTATAATGTTCATCCAATGACACAAATGCACTTATTACATGAACTACATTCGTTCAGTACGAAAAGCGATTAGAATAAGCTTTGGGATGCACAAAATGACGTAAATGTTAATCCATTGACTCCAATGCACTTATTGGATGAACTACATTCCTTAAGTACGAAATGTGATTAGAATAAGCCTTGGGATGCACAAAATGACGTAAATATTCATCCAATGACACAAACGCGCTTATTGGATGAACTACATTCCTTAAGTACGAAAAGTGATTAGAATAAGCCTTGGGATGCACAAAATGACGTAAATATTCATCCAATGACATAAACGAGCTTATTGGATGAACTACATTCCTTAAGTTCGAAAAATGATTAGAATAAGCCTTGGGATGCACAAAATGACGTAAAATGTTCATCCAATGACACAAATGCACTTATTACATGAACTACATTCGTTAAGTACGAAAAGCGATTAGAATAAGCTTTGGGATGCACAAAATGACGTAAATGTTAATCCATTGACTCCAATGCACTTATTGGACGAACTACATTCCTTAAGTACGAAATGTGATTAGAATAAGCCTTGGGATGCACAAAATGACGTAAATATTCATCCAATGACACAAACGCGCTTATTGGATGAACTACATTCCTTAAGTACGAAAAGTGATTAGAATAAGCCTTGGGATGCACAAAATGACGTAAATATTCATCCAATGACATAAACGAGCTTATTGGATGAACTACATTCCTTAAGTATGAAAAGTGATTAGAATAAGCCTTGGGATGCACAAAATGACGTATAATGTTCATCCAATGACACAAATGCACTTATTACATGAACTACATTCCTTAAGTACGAAAAGCGATTAGAATAAGCTTTGGGATGCAAAAAATGACGTAAATGTTCATCCATTGATACCAATGCACTTATTGGATGAACTACATTCCTTAAGTACGAAATGTGATTAAAATAAGCATTGGGATGCACAAAATGACTTAAATGTTAAATTGATGACACAAATGCGCTTATTCGATGAACTATATTCCATAAGTACGAAAAGTGATTAGAATAAGCCTTGGGATGCACAAAATGACGTAAATATTCATCCAATGACATAAACGCACTTATTGGATGAACTACATTCCTTAAGTATGAAAAGTGTTTAGAATAAGCCTTGGGATGCACAAAATGACGTATAATGTTCATCCAATGACACAAATGCACTTATTACATGAACTACATTCGTTAAGTACGAAAAACGATTAGAATAAGCTTTGGGATGCACAAAATGACGTAAATGTTCATCCATTGACACCAATGCACTTATTGGATGAACTACATTTCTGAAGTACGAAAAGTAATTATAATAAGCCTTGGGATGCACAAAATGACGTAAATGTTAAATTGTTGACAGAAACGCGCTTATTGGATGAACTACATTCCTTAAGTACGAAAAGTGATTAGAAAAAGCCTTGGGATGCACAAAATGACGTAAATATTCATCCAATGACATAAACGCGTTTATCGGATGAACTACATTCGTTAAGTATGAAAAGTGGTTAGAATAAGCCTTGGGATGCACAAAATGACGTATAATGTTCATTAAATGACACAAATGCACTTATTACATGAACTACATTCCTTAAGTACGAAAAGCGATTAGAATAAGCTTTGGGATGCACAAAATGACGTAAATGTTCATCCATTGACTCCAATGCACTTATTGGATGAACTACATTCCTTAAGTACGAAATGTGATTAGAATAAGCCTTAGGATGCACAAAATGACGTAAATATTCATCCAATGACACAAATGCACTTATTGGATGAACTAAATTCCATAAGTACGAAAAGTGATTAGAATAAGCCTTGGGATGCACAAAATGACGTAAATATTCATCCAATGACATAAACGCACTTATTGGATGAACTACATTCCTTAAGTATGAAAAGTGTTTAGAATAAGCCTTGGGATGCACAAAATGACGTATAATGTTCATCCAATGACACAAATGCACTTATTACATGAACTACATTTGTTAAGTACGAAAAGCGATTAGAATAAGCTTTGGGATGCACAAAATGACGTAATGTTCATCCATTGACACCAATGCACTTATTGGATGAACTACATTTCTGAAGTACGAAAAGTAATTATAATAAGCCTTGGGATGCACAAAATGACGTAAATGTTAAATTGTTGACACAAACGCGCTTATTGGATGAACTACATTCCTTAAGTACGAAAAGTGATTAGAATAAGCCTTGGGATGCACAAAATGACGTAAATATTCATCCAATGACATAAACGCACTTATTGGATGAACTACATTCCTTAAGTATGAAAAGTGTTTAGAATAAGCCTTGGGATGCACAAAATAACGTATAATGTTCATCCAATGACACAAATGCACTTATTACATGAACTACATTCGTTAAGTACGAAAAACGATTAGAATAAGCTTTGGGATGCACAAAATGACGTAAATGTTCATCCATTGACACCAATGCACTTATTGGATGAACTACATTTCTGAAGTACGAAAAGTAATTATAATAAGCCTTGGGATGCACAAAATGACGTAAATGTTAAATTGTTGACACAAACGCGCTTATTGGATGAACTACATTCCTTAAGTACGAAAAGTTATTAGAATAAGCCTTGGGATGCACAAAATGACGTAAATATTCATCCAATGACACAAATGCACTTATTGGATGAACTACATTCCATAAGTACGAAAAGTGATTAGAATAAGCCTTGGGATGCACAAAATGACGTAAATATTCATCCAATGACATAAACGCGCTTATTGGATGAACTACATTTCTTAAGTATGAAAAGTGCTTAGAATAAGCCTTGGGATGCACAAAATGACGTATAATGTTCATCCAATGACACAAATGCACTTATTACATGAACTACATTCCTTAAGTACGAAAACCGATTAGAATAAGCTTTGGGATGCACAAAATGACGTAAATGTTAATCCATTGACTCCAATGCACTTATTGGATGAACTACATTCCTTAAGTACGAAATGTGATTAGAATAAGCCTTGGGATGCACAAAATGACGTAAATATTCATCCAATGACACAAATGCACTTATTGGATGAACTACATTCCATAAGTACGAAAAGTGATTAGAATAAGCCATGGGATGCTCAAAATGACGTAAATATTCATCCAATGACACAAATGCACTTATTACATGAACTACATTCGTTAAGTACGAAAAGCGATTAGAATAAGCTTTGGGATGCACAAAATGACGTAAATGTTCATCCATTGACACCAATCCACTTATTGGATGAACTACATTCCTTAAGTACGAAAAGTAATTATAATAAGCCTTGGGATGCACAAAATGACGTAAATGTTAAATTGTTGACACAAACGCGCTTATTGGATGAACTACATTCCTTAAGTACGAAAAGTGATTAGAATAAGCCTTGGGATGCACAAAATGACGTAAATATTCATCCAATGACATAAACGCGCTTATTGGATGAACTACATTCCTTAAGTATGAAAAGTGATTAGAATAAGCCTTGGGATACACAAAATGACGTATAATGTTCATCCAATGACACAAATGCACTTATTACATGAACTACATTCCTTAAGTACGAAAAGCGATTAGAATAAGCTTTGGGATGCACAAAATGACGTAAATGTTCATCCATTGACACCAATGCACTTATTGGATGAACTACATTCCTTAAGTACGAAAAGTAATTATAATAAGCCTTGGGATGCTCAAAATGACGTAAATGTTAAATTGTTGACACAAACGCGCTTATTGGATGAACTACATTCCTTAAGTACGAAAAGTGATTAGAATAAGCCTTGGGATGCACAAAATGACGTAAATATTCATCCAATGACATAAACGAGCTTATTGGATGAACTACATTCCTTAAGTATGAAAAGTGATTAGAATAAGCCTTGGGATGCACAAAATGACGTATAATGTTCATCCAATGACACAAATGCACTTATTACATGAACTACATTCGTTAAGTACGAAAAGCGATTAGAATAAGCTTTGGGATGCACAAAATGACGTAAATGTTAATCCATTGACTCCAATGCACTTATTGGATGAACTACATTCCTTAAGTACGAAATGTGATTAGAATAAGCCTTGGGATGCACAAAATGACGTAAATATTCATCCAATGACACAAACGCGCTTATTGGATGAACTACATTCCTTAAGTACGAAAAGTGATTAGAATAAGCCTTGGGATGCACAAAATGACGTAAATATTCATCCAATGACATAAACGAGCTTATTGGATGAACTACATTCCTTAAGTATGAAAAGTGATTAGAATAAGCCTTGGGATGCACAAAATGACGTATAATGTTCATCCAATGACACAAATGCACTTATTACATGAACTACATTCCTTAAGTACGAAAAGCGATTAGAATAAGCTTTGGGATGCAAAAAATGACGTAAATGTTCATCCATTGATACCAATGCACTTATTGGATGAACTACATTCCTTAAGTACGAAATGTGATTAAAATAAGCATTGGGATGCACAAAATGACTTAAATGTTAAATTGATGACACAAATGCGCTTATTGGATGAACTAAATTCCATAAGTACGAAAAGTGATTAGAATAAGCCTTGGGATGCACAAAATGACGTAAATATTCATCCAATGACATAAACGCACTTATTGGATGAACTACATTCCTTAAGTATGAAAAGTGTTTAGAATAAGCCTTGGGATGCACAAAATGACGTATAATGTTCATCCAATGACACAAATGCACTTATTACATGAACTACATTCGTTAAGTACGAAAAGCGATTAGAATAAGCTTTGGGATGCACAAAATGACGTAAATGTTCATCCATTGACTCCAATGCACTTATTGGATGAACTACATTCCTTAAGTACGAAATGTGATTAGAATAAGCCTAAGGATGCACAAAATGACGTAAATATTCATCCAATGACACAAATGCACTTATTGGATGAACTAAATTCCATAAGTACGAAAAGTGATTAGAATAAGCCTTGGGATGCACAAAATGACGTAAATATTCATCCAATGACATAAACGCACTTATTGGATGAACTACATTCCTTAAGTATGAAAAGTGTTTAGAATAAGCATTGGGATGCACAAAATGACGTATAATGTTCATCCAATGACACAAATGCACTTATTACATGAACTACATTCGTTAAGTACGAAAAGCGATTAGAATAAGCTTTGGGATGCACAAAATGACGTAAATGTTCATCCATTGACTCCAATGCACTTATTGGATGAACTACGTTCCTTAAGTACGAAATGTGATTAGAATAAGCCTTAGGATGCACAAAATGACGTAAATTTTAAATTGTTGACACAAACGCGCTTATTGGATGAACTACATTCCTTAAGTACGAAAAGTGATTAGAATAAGCCATGGGATGCACAAAATGACGTAAATATTCATCCAATGACATAAACGCGTTTATTGGATGAACTACATTCCTTAAGTAAGAATAGTGATTAGAATAAGCCTTGGGATGCACAAAATGACGTATAATGTTCATCCAATCACACAATTGCACTTATTACATGAACTACATTCCTTAAGTACGTAAACCGATTAGAATAAGCTTTGGGGTGCACAAAATGACGCAAATGTTAATCCATTGACACCAATGCACTTATTGGAAGAACTACATTCCTTAAGTACGAAATGTGATTAGAATAAGCCATGGGATGCACAAAATGACGTAAATATTCCTCCAATGACATAAACGCGCTTATTGGATGAACTACATTCCGTAAGTATGAAAAGTGTTTAGAATAAGCCTTGGGAAGCACAAAATGACGTATAATGTTCATCCAATGACACAAATGCACTTATTACATGAACTACATTCCTTAAGTACGAAAAGCGATTAGAATAAGCTTTGGGATGCACAAAATGACGTAAATGTTCATCCATTGACACCAATGCACTTATTGGATGAACTACATTCCTTAAGTACGAAAAGTAATTATAATAAGCCTTGGGATGCTCAAAATGACGTAAATGTTAAATTGTTGACACAAACGCGCTTATTGGATGAACTACATTCCTTAAGTACGAAAAGTGATTAGAATAAGCCTTGGGATGCACAAAATGACGTAAATATTCATCCAATGACATAAACGAGCTTATTGGATGAACTACATTCCTTAAGTATGAAAAGTGATTAGAATAATCCTTGGGATGCACAAAATGACGTATAATGTTCATCCAATGACACAAATGCACTTATTACATGAACTACATTCCTTAAGTACGAAAAGCGATTAGAATAAGCTTTGGGATGCAAAAAATGACGTAAATGTTCATCCATTGATACCAATGCACTTATTGGATGAACTACATTCCTTAAGTATGAAATGTGATTAAAATAAGAATCGGGATGCACAAAATGACTTAAATGTTAAATTGATGACACAAACGCGCTTATCGGATGAACTACATTCCTTAAGTATTAAAAGTGATTAGAATAAGCCTTGGGATGAACAACATGACGTAAATATTCATCCATTGACACAAATGCACTTACTGGATGAACTACATTCCTTAAGTACGAAAAGTGATTAGATTAACCCTTGGGATGCACAAAATGACGTAAATGTTCATCCAATGACATAAATGCGCTTATTGCATGAACTACATTACTTAAGTAGGAAAAGTGATTAGAATAAGCCTTGGGATGCACAAAATGACGTATAATGTTCATTAAATGACACAAATGCACTTATTACATGAACTACATTCCTTAAGTACGAAAAGCGATTAGAATAAGCTTTGGGATGCACAAAATGACGTAAATGTTCATCCATTGACACCAATGCACTTATTGGATGAACTACATTCCTTAAGTACGAAATGTGATTAAAATAAGCCATGGGATGCACAAAATGACGTAAATATTCATCCAATTACATAAACGCGCTTATTGGATGAACTACATTCCTTAAGTTCGAAAAATGATTAGAATAAGCCTTGGGATGCACAAAATGACATATAATGTTTATCCAATGACACAAATGCACTTATTACATGAACTACATTCCTTGAGTACGAAAACCGATTAGAATAAGCTTTGGGATGCACAAAATGACGTAAATGTTAATCCATTGACTCCAATGCACTTATTGGATGAACTACATTCCTTAAGTACGAAATGTGATTAGAATAAGCCTTGGGATGCACAAAATGACGTAAATATTCATCCAATGACACAAATGCACTTATTGGATGAACTACATTCCTTAAGTACGAAAAGTGATTAGAATAAGCCTTGGGATGCACAAAATGACGTAAATATTCATCCAATGACATAAACGCGCTTATTGGATGAACTACATTCCTTAAGTATGAAAAGTGATTAGAATAAGCCTTGGGATACACAAAATGACGTATAATGTTCATCCAATGACACAAATGCACTTATTACATGAACTACATTCGTTAAGTACGAAAAGCGATTAGAATAAGCTTTGGGATGCACAAAATGACGTAAATGTTCATCCATTGACACCAATGCACTTATTGGATGAACTACATTCCTTAAGTACGAAAAGTAATTATAATAAGCCTTGGGATGCACAAAATGACGTAAATGTTCATCCAATGACACAAATGCACTTATTGGATGAACTACATTCCATAAGTACGAAAAGTGATTAAAATAAGCCATGGGATGCACAAAATGACGTAAATATTCATCCAATGACATAAACGCGCTTATTGGAGGAACTACATTCCTTAAGTTCGAAAAATGATTAGAATAAGCCTTGGGATGCACAAAATGACGTATAATGTTCATCCAATGACACAAGTGCACTTATTACATGAACTACATTCCTTAAGTACGAAAACCGATTAGAATAAGCTTTGGGATGCACAAAATGACGTAAATGTTAATCCATTGACTCCAATGCACTTATTGGATGAACTACATTCCTTAAGTACGAAATGTGATTAGAATAAGCCTTGGGATGCACAAAATGACGTAAATATTCATCCAATGACATAAACGCGTTTATCGGATGAACTACATTCGTTAAGTATGAAAAGTGGTTAGAATAAGCCTTGGGATGCACAAAATGACGTATAATGTTCATTAAATGACACAAATGCACTTATTACATGAACTACATTCCTTAAGTACGAAAAGCGATTAGAATAAGCTTTGGGATGCACAAAATGACGTAAATGTTAATCCATTGACACCAATGCACTTATTGGAAGAACTACATTCCTTAAGTACGAAATGTGATTAGAATAAGCCATGGGATGCACAAAATGACGTAAATATTCATCCAATGACATAAACGCGCTTATTGGATGAACTACATTCCTTAAGTATGAAATGTGTTTAGAATAAGCCTTGGGATGCACAAAATGACGTATAATGTTCATCCAATGACACAAATGCACTTATTACATGAACTACATTCCTTAAGTACGAAAACCGATTAGAATAAGCTTTGGGATGCACAAAATGACGTAAATGTTAATCCATTGACTCCAATGCACTTATTGGATGAACTACATTCCTTAAGTACGAAATGTGATTAGAATAAGCCTTGGGATGCACAAAATGACGTAAATATTCATCCAATAACATAAACGCGCTTATTGGATGAACTACATTCCTTAGTATGAAAAGTGTTTAGAATAAGCCTTGGGATGCACAAAATGACGTATAATGTTCATCCAATGACACAAATGCACTTATTACATGAACTACATTCGTTAAGTACGAAAAGCGATTAGAATAAGCTTTGGGATGCACAAAATGACGTAAATGTTCATCCATTGACACCAATGCACTTATTGGATGAACTACATTCCTTAAGTACGAAATGTGATTAGAATAAGCCTTGGGATGCACAAAATGACGTAAATATTCATCCAATGACACAAATGCACTTATTGGATGAACTACATTCCATAAGTACGAAAAGTGATTAGAATAAGCCTTGGGATGCACAAAATGACGTAAATATTCATCCAATGACATAAACGCGCTTATTGGATGAACTACATTCCTTAAGTATGAAAAGTGTTTAGAATAAGCCTTGGGATGCACAAAATGACGTATAATGTTCATCCAATGACACAAATGCACTTATTACATGAACTACATTCCTTAAGTACGAAAACCGATTAGAATAAGCTTTGGGATGCACAAAATGACGTAAATGTTAATCCATTGACTCCAATGCACTTATTGGATGAACTACATTCCTTAAGTACGAAATGTGATTAGAATAAGCCTTGGGATGCACAAAATGACGTAAATATTCATCCAATGACACAAATGCACTTATTGGATGAACTACATTCCATAAGTACGAAAAGTGATTAGAATAAGCCATGGGATGCACAAAATGACGTAAATATTCATGCAATGACATAAACGCGCTTATTGGATGAACTACATTCCTTAAGTTCGAAAAATGATTAGAATAAGCCTTGGGATGCACAAAATGACGTATAATGTTCATCCAATGACACAAATGCACTTATTACATGAACTACATTCCTTAAGTACGAAAACCGATTAGAATAAGCTTTGGGATGCACAAAATGACGTAAATGTTCATCCATTGACACCAATGCACTTATTGGATGAACTACATTTCTGAAGTACGAAAAGTAATTATAATAAGCCTTGGGATGCACAGAATGACGTAAATGTTAAATTGTTGACACAAACGCGCTTATTGGATGAACTACATTCCTTAAGTACGAAATGTGATTAGAATAAGCCATGGGATGCACAAAATGACGTAAATATTCATCCAATGACATAAACGCGCTTATTGGATGAACTACATTCCTTAAGTATGAAAAGTGTTTAGAATAAGCCTTGAGATGCACAAAATGACGTATAATGTTCATCCAATGACACAAATGCACTTATTACATGAGCTACATTCGATAAGTACGAAAAGCGATTAGAATAAGCTTTGGGATGCACAAAATGACGTAAATGTTCATCCATTGACACCAATCCACTTATTGGATGAACTACATTCCTTAAGTACGAAAAGTAATTATAATAAGCCTTGGGATGCACAAAATGACGTAAATGTTAAATTGTTGACACAAACGCGCTTATTGGATGAACTACATTCCTTAAGTACGAAATGTGATTAGAATAAGCCATGGGATGCACAAAATGACGTAAATATTCATCCAATGACATAAACGCGCTTATTGGATGAACTACATTCCTTAAGTATGAAAAGTGTTTAGAATAAGCCTTGAGATGCACAAAATGACGTATAATGTTCATCCAATGACACAAATGCACTTATTACATGAACTACATTCGTTAAGTACGAAAAGCGATTAGAATAAGCTTTGGGATGCACAAAATGACGTAAATAGTCATCCATTGACACCAATGCACTTATTGGATGAACTACATTTCTGAAGTACGAAAAGTAATTATAATAAGCCTTGGGATGCACAAAATGACGTAAATGTTAAATTGTTGACACAAACGCGCTTATTGGATGAACTACATTCCTTAAGTACGAAATGTGATTAGAATAAGCCATGGGATGCACAAAATGACGTAAATATTCATCCAATGACATAAACGCGCTTATTGGATGAACTACATTCCTTAAGTATGAAAAGTGTTTAGAATAAGCCTTGAGATGCACAAAATGACGTATAATGTTCATCCAATGACACAAATGCACTTATTACATGAACTACATTCGTTAAGTACGAAAAGCGATTAGAATAAGCTTTGGGATGCACAAAATGAGGTAAATGTTCATCCATTGACACCAATGCACTTATTGGATGAACTACATTCCTTAAGTACGAAAAGTAATTATAATAAGCCTTGGGATGCACAAAATGACGTAAATGTTAAATTGTTGACACAAACGCGCTTATTGGATGAACTACATTCCTTAAGTACGAAATGTGATTAGAATAAGCCTTGGGATGCACAAAATGACGTAAATATTCATCCAATGACACAAATGCACTTATTGGATGAACTACATTCCATAAGTACGAAAAGTGATTAGAATAAGCCTTGGGATGCACAAAATGACGTAAATATTCATCCAATGACATAAACGCGCTTATTGGATGAACTACATTTCTTAAGTATGAAAAGTGCTTAGAATAAGCCTTGGGATGCACAAAATGACGTATAATGTTCATCCAATGACACAAATGCACTTATTACATGAACTACATTCCTTAAGTACGAAAACCGATTAGAATAAGCTTTGGGATGCACAAAATGACGTAAATGTTAATCCATTGACTCCAATGCACTTATTGGATGAACTACATTCCTTAAGTACGAAATGTGATTAGAATAAGCCTTGGGATGCACAAAATGACGTAAATATTCATCCAATGACACAAATGCACTTATTGGATGAACTACATTCCATAAGTACGAAAAGTGATTAGAATAAGCCATGGGATGCTCAAAATGACGTAAATATTCATCCAATGACACAAATGCACTTATTACATGAACTACATTCGTTAAGTACGAAAAGCGATTAGAATAAGCTTTGGGATGCACAAAATGACGTAAATGTTCATCCATTGACACCAATCCACTTATTGGATGAACTACATTCCTTAAGTACGAAAAGTAATTATAATAAGCCTTGGGATGCACAAAATGACGTAAATGTTAAATTGTTGACACAAACGCGCTTATTGGATGAACTACATTCCTTAAGTACGAAAAGTGATTAGAATAAGCCTTGGGATGCACAAAATGACGTAAATATTCATCCAATGACATAAACGCGCTTATTGGATGAACTACATTCCTTAAGTATGAAAACTGATTAGAATAAGCCTTGGGATGCACAAAATGACGTATAATGTTCATCCAATGACACAAATGCACTTATTACATGAACTACATTCGTTAAGTACGAAAAGCGATTAGAATAAGCTTTGGGATGCACAAAATGACGTAAATGTTCATCCATTGACACCAATGCACTTATTGGATGAACTACATTCCTTAAGTACGAAAAGTAATTATAATAAGCCTTGGGATGCACAAAATGACGTAAATGTTAAATTGTTGACACAAACGCGCTTATTGGATGAACTACATTCCATAAGTACAAAAAGTGATTAGAATAAGCCTTGGGAAGCACAAAATGACGTAAATATTCATCCAATGACATAAACGCGTTTATCGGATGAACTACATTTGTTAAGTATGAAAAGTGGTTAGAATAAGCCTTGGGATGCACAAAATGACGTATAATGTTCATTAAATGACACAAATGCACTTATTACATGAACTACATTCCTTAAGTACGAAAAGCGATTAGAATAAGCTTTGCGATGCAATAAATGACGTAAATGTTCATCCATTGACACCAATGCACTTATTGGAAGAACTACATTCCATAAGTACGAAATGTGATTAGAATAAGCCATGGGATGCACAAAATGACGTAAATATTCATCCAATGACATAAACGCGCTTATTGGATGAACTACATTCCTTAAGTATGAAATGTGTTTAGAATAAGCCTTGGGATGCACAAAATGACGTATAATGTTCATCCAATGACACAAATGCACTTATTACATGAACTACATTCGTTAAGTACGAAAAGCGATTAGAATAAGCTTTGGGATGCACAAAATGACGTAAATGTTCATCCATTGACACCAATGCACTTATTGGATGAACTACATTCCTTAAGTACGAAAAGTAATTATAATAAGCCTTGGGATGCACAAATTGACGTAAATGTTAAATTGTTGACACAAACGCGCTTATTGGATGAACTACATTCCTTAAGTACGAAAAGTGATTAGAATAAGCCTTGGGATGCACAAAATGACGTAAATATTCATCCAATGACATAAACGCGCTTATTGGATGAACTACATTCCTTAAGTATGAAAAGTGATTAGAATAAGCCTTGGGATACACAAAATGACGTATAATGTTCATCCAATGACACAAATGCACTTATTACATGAACTACATTCCTTAAGTACGAAAAGCGATTAGAATAAGCTTTGGGATGCACAAAATGACGTAAATGTTCATCCATTGACACCAATGCACTTATTGGATGAACTACATTCCTTAAGTACGAAATGTGATTAAAATAAGCCATGGGATGCACAAAATGACGTAAATATTCATCCAATTACATAAACGCGCTTATTGGATGAACTACATTCCTTAAGTTCGAAAAATGATTAGAATAAGCCTTGGGATACACAAAATGACGTAAATATTCATCCAATGACATAAACGCGCTTATTGGATGAACTACATTCCTTAAGTATGAAAAGTGTTTAGAATAAGCCTTGAGATGCACAAAATGACGTATAATGTTCATCGAATGACAGAAATGCACTTATTACATGAACTACATTCGTTAAGTACGAAAAGCGATTAGAATAAGCTTTGGGATGCACAAAATGACGTAAATGTTCATCCATTGACACCAATGCACTTATTGGATGAACTACATTCCTTAAGTACGAAAAGTAATTATAATAAGCCTTGGGATGCACAAAATGACGTAAATGTTAAATTGTTGACACAAACGCGCTTATTGGATGAACTACATTCCTTAAGTAGGAAAAGTGATTAGAATAAGCCTTGGGATGCACAACATGACGTAAATATTCATCCATTGACACAAATGCACTTACTGGATGAACTACATTCCTTAAGTACGAAAAGTGATTAGATTAACCCTTGGGATGCACAAAATGACGTAAATGTTCATCCAATGATATAAATGCGCTTATTGCATGAACTACATTCCTTAAGTAGGAAAAGTGATTAGAATAAGCCTTGGGATGCACCAAATGACGTATAATGTTCATCCAATGACACAAATGCACTTATTAGATGAACTACATTCCTTAAGTACGAAAAGTGATTAGAATAAGCCTTGGGAAGCACAAAATGACTTTAATGTTAAATTGATGACACAAACGCGCTTATTGGATGAACTACATTCCTTAAGTACGAAAAGTGATTAGAATAAGCCTTGGGATGCACAAAATGACTTAAATGTTAAATTGATAACACAAACGCGCTTATTTGATGAACTACATTCCTTAAGTACGAAAAGTGATTAGAATAAGCCTTGGGATGCACAAAATGACGTATAATGTTCATCCAATGACACAAATGCACTTATTACATGAACTACATTCCTTAATTACGAAAAGCGATTAGAATAAGCTTTGGGATGCACAAAATGACGTAAATGTTCATCCATTGACTCCAATGCACTTATTGGATGAACTACATTCCTTAAGTACGAAATGTGATTAGAATAAGCTTTGGGATGCACAAAATGACGTAAATGTTCATCCATTGACACCAATGCACTTATTGGATGAACTACATTCCTTAAGTACCAAATGTGATTAAAATAAGCCATGGGATGCACAAAATGACGTAAATATTCATCCAATTACATAAACGCGCTTATTGGATGAACTACATTCCTTAAGTTCGAAAAATGATTAGAATAAGCCTTGGGATGAACAAAATGACATATAATGTTCATCCAATGACACAAATGCACTTATTACATGAACTACATTTCTTAAGTACGAAAACCGATTAGAATAAGCTTTGGGATGCACAAAATGACGTAAATGTTAATCCATTGACTCCAATGCACTTATTGAATGAACTACATTCCTTAAGTACGAAATGTGATTAGAATAAGCCTTGGGATGCACAAAATGACGTACATATTCATCCAATGACACAAATGCACTTATTGGATGAACTACATTCCTTAAGTACGAAAAGTGATTAGAATAAGCCTTGGGATGCACAAAATGACGTATAATGTTCATCCAATGACACAAATGCACTTATTACATGAGCTACATTCCTTAAGTACGAAAAGCGATTAGAATAAGCTTTGGGATGCACAAAATGACGTAAATGTTAATCCATTGACACCAATGCACTTATTGGAAGAACTACATTCCTTAAGTACGAAATGTGATTAGAATAAGCCATGGGATGCACAAAATGACGTAAATATTCATCCAATGACATAAACGCGCTTATTGGATGAACTACATTCCTTAAGTATGAAATGTGTTTAGAATAAGCCTTGGGATGCACAAAATGACGTATAATGTTCATCCAATGACACAAATGCACTTATTACATGAACTACATTCGTTAAGTACGAAAAGCGATTAGAATAAGCTTTGGGATGCACAAAATGACGTAAATGTTCATCCATTGACACCAATGCACTTATTGGATGAACTACATTCCTTAAGTACGAAAAGTAATTATAATAAGCCTTGGGATGCACAAAATGACGTAAATGTTCATCCAATGAGACAAATGCACTTATTGGATGAACTACATTCCATAAGTACGAAAAGTGATTAAAATAAGCCATGGGATGCACAAAATGACGTAAATATTCATCCAATGACATAAACGCGCTTATTGGATGAACTACATTCCTTAAGTTCGAAAAATGATTAGAATAAGCCTTGGGATGCACAAAATGACGTATAATGTTCATCCAATGACACAAATGCACTTATTACATGAACTACATTCGTTAAGTACGAAAAGCGATTAGAATAAGCTTTGGGATGCACCAAATGACGTAAATGTTAATCCATTGACTCCAATGCACTTATTGGATGAACTACATTCCTTAAGTACGAAATGTGATTAGAATAAGCCTTGGGATGCACAAAATGACGTAAATATTCATCCAATGACACAAATGCACTTATTGGATGAACTACATTCCATAAGTACGAAAAGTGATTAGAATAAGCCATGGGATGCACAAAATGACGTAAATATTCATCCAATGACATAAACGCGCTTATTGGATGAACTACATTCCTTAAGTATGAAATGTGTTTAGAATAAGCCTTGGGATGCACAAAATGACGTATAATGTTCATCCAATGACACAAATGCACTTATTACATGAACTACATTCGTTAAGTACGAAAAGCGATTAGAATAAGCTTTGGGATGCACAAAATGACGTAAATGTTCATCCATTGACACCAATGCACTTATTGGATGAACTACATTCCTTAAGTACGAAAAGTAATTATAATAAGCCTTGGGATTCACAAAATGACGTAAATATTCATCCAATGACACAAATGCACTTATTGGATGAACTACATTCCATAAGTACGAAAAGTGATTAGAATAAGCCTTGGGATGCACAAAATGACGTAAATATTCATCCAATGACATAAACGCGCTTATTGGATGAACTACATTCCTTAAGTATGAAAAGTGTTTAGAATAAGCCTTGGGATGCACAAAATGACGTATAATGTTCATCCAATGACACAAATGCACTTATTACATGAACTACATTCCTTAAGTACGAAAACCGATTAGAATAAGCTTTGGGATGCACAAAATGACGTAAATGTTAATCCATTGACTCCAATGCACTTATTGGATGAACTACATTCCTTAAGTACGAAATGTGATTAGAATAAGCCTTGGGATGCACAAAATGACGTAAATATTCATCCAATGACACAAATGCACTTATTGGATGAACTACATTCCATAAGTACGAAAAGTGATTAGAATAAGCCATGGGATGCACAAAATGACGTAAATATTCATGCAATGACATAAACGCGCTTATTGGATGAACTACATTCCTTAAGTTCGAAAAATGATTAGAATAAGCCTTGGGATGCACAAAATGACGTATAATGTTCATCCAATGACACAAGTGCACTTATTACATGAACTACATTCCTTAAGTACGAAAACCGATTAGAATAAGCTTTGGGATGCACAAAATGACGTAAATGTTAATCCATTGACTCCAATGCACTTATTGGATGAACTACATTCCTTAAGTACGAAATGTGATTAGAATAAGCCTTGGGATGCACAAAATGACGTAAATATTCATCCAATAACATAAACGCGCTTATTGGATGAACTACATTCCTTAGTATGAAAAGTGTTTAGAATAAGCCTTGGGATGCACAAAATGACGTATAATGTTCATCCAATGACACAAATGCACTTATTACATGAACTACATTCGTTAAGTACGAAAAGCGATTAGAATAAGCTTTGGGATGCACAAAATGACGTAAATGTTCATCCATTGACACCAATGCACTTATTGGATGAACTACATTCCTTAAGTACGAAAAGTAATTATAAAGTAAACCTTGGGATGCACAAAATGACGTAAATGTTAAATTGTTGACACAAACGCGCTTATTGGATGAACTACATTCCTTAAGTAGGAAAAGTGATTAGAATAAGCCTTGGGATGCACAACATGACGTAAATATTCATCCATTGACACAAATGCACTTACTGGATGAACTACATTCCTTAAGTACGAAAAGTGATTAGATTAACCCTTGGGATGCACAAAATGACTTAAATGTTCATCCAATGACATAAATGCGCTTATTGCATGAAGTACATTCCTTAAGTAGGAAAAGTGATTAGAATAAGCCTTGGGATGCACCAAATGACGTATAATGTTCATCCAATGACACAAATGCACTTATTAGATGAACTACATTCCTTAAGTACGAAAAGTGATTAGAATAAGCCTTCGGAAGCACAAAATGACTTTAATGTTAAATTGATGACACAAACGCGCTTATTGGATGAACTACATTCCTTAAGTACGAAAAGTGATTAGAATAAGCCTTTGGGATGCACAAAATGACGTATAATGTTCATCCAATGACACAAGTGCACTTATTACATGAACTACATTCCTTAAGTACGAAAACCGATTAGAATAAGCTTTGGGATGCACAAAATGACGTAAATGTTAATCCATTGACACCAATGCACTTATTGGAAGAACTACATTCCTTAAGTACGAAATGTGATTAGAATAAGCCATGGGATGCACAAAATGACGTAAATATTCATCCAATGACATAAACGCGCTTATTGGATGAACTACATTCCTTAAGTATGAAATGTGTTTAGAATAAGCCTTGGGATGCACAAAATGACGTATAATGTTCATCCAATGACACAAATGCACTTATTACATGAACTACATTCCTTAAGTACGAAAACCGATTAGAATAAGCTTTGGGATGCACAAAATGACGTAAATGTTAATCCATTGACTCCAATGCACTTATTGGATGAACTACATTCCTTAAGTACGAAATGTGATTAGAATAAGCCTTGGGATGCACAAAATGACGTAAATATTCATCCAATGACACAAATGCACTTATTGGATGAACTACATTCCATAAGTACGAAAAGTGATTAGAATAAGCCATGGGATGCACAAAATGACGTAAATATTCATGCAATGACATAAACGCGCTTATTGGATGAACTACATTCCTTAAGTTCGAAAAATGATTAGAATAAGCCTTGGGATGCACAAAATGACGTATAATGTTCATCCAATGACACAAATGCACTTATTACATGAACTACATTCCTTAAGTACGAAAACCGATTAGAATAAGCTTTGGGATGCACAAAATGACGTAAATGTTAATCCATTGACTCCAATGCACTTATTGGATGAACTACATTCCTTAAGTACGAAATGTGATTAGAATAAGCCTTGGGATGCACAAAATGACCTAAATATTCATCCAATGACACAAATGCACTTATTGGATGAACTACATTCCATAAGTACGAAAAGTGATTAGAATAAGCCTTGGGATGCACAAAATGACGTAAATATTCATCCAATGACATAAACGCGTTTATCGGATGAACTACATTCGTTAAGTATGAAAAGTGGTTAGAATAAGCCTTGGGATGCACAAAATGACGTATAATGTTCATTAAATGACACAAATGCACTTATTACATGAACTACATTCCTTAAGTACGAAAAGCGATTAGAATAAGCTTTGCGATGCACAAAATGACGTAAATGTTCATCCATTGACACCAATGCACTTATTGGATGAACTACATTCCTTAAGTACGAAATGTGATTAGAATAAGCCATGGGATGCACAAAATGACGTAAATATTCATCCAATGACATAAACGCGCTTATTGGATGAACTACATTCCTTAAGTATGAAAAGTGTTTAGAATAAGCCTTGAGATGCACAAAATGACGTATAATGTTCATCCAATGACACAAATGCACTTATTACATGAACTACATTCGTTAAGTACGAAAAGCGATTAGAATAAGCTTTGGGATGCACAAAATGACGTAAATAGTCATCCATTGACACCAATGCACTTATTGGATGAACTACATTTCTGAAGTACGAAAAGTAATTATAATAAGCCTTGGGATGCACAAAATGACGTAAATGTTAAATTGTTGACACAAACGCGCTTATTGGATGAACTACATTCCTTAAGTACGAAATGTGATTAGAATAAGCCATGGGATGCACAAAATGACGTAAATATTCATCCAATGACATAAACGCGCTTATTGGATGAACTACATTCCTTAAGTATGAAAAGTGTTTAGAATAAGCCTTGAGATGCACAAAATGACGTATAATGTTCATCCAATGACACAAATGCACTTATTACATGAACTACATTCGTTAAGTACGAAAAGCGATTAGAATAAGCTTTGGGATGCACAAAATGAGGTAAATGTTCATCCATTGACACCAATGCACTTATTGGATGAACTACATTCCTTAAGTACGAAAAGTAATTATAATAAGCCTTGGGATGCACAAAATGACGTAAATGTTAAATTGTTGACACAAACGCGCTTATTGGATGAACTACATTCCTTAAGTACGAAAAGTGATTAGAATAAGCTTTGGGATGCACAAAATGACGTAAATATTCATCCAATGACATAAACGCGTTTATCGGATGAACTACATTTGTTAAGTATGAAAAGTGGTTAGAATAAGCCTTGGGATGCACAAAATGACGTATAATGTTCATTAAATGACACAAATGCACTTATTACATGAACTACATTCCTTAAGTACGAAAAGCGATTAGAATAAGCTTTGCGATGCAATAAATGACGTAAATGTTCATCCATTGACACCAATGCACTTATTGGAAGAACTACATTCCTTAAGTACGAAATGTGATTAGAATAAGCCATGGGATGCACAAAATGACGTAAATATTCATCCAATGACATAAACGCGCTTATTGGATGAACTACATTCCTTAAGTATGAAATGTGTTTAGAATAAGCCTTGGGATGCACAAAATGACGTATAATGTTCATCCAATGACACAAATGCACTTATTACATGAACTACATTCGTTAAGTACGAAAAGCGATTAGAATAAGCTTTGGGATGCACAAAATGACGTAAATGTTCATCCATTGACTCGAATGCACTTATTGGATGAACTACATTCCTTAAGTACGAAATGTGATTAGAATAAGCCTTGGGATGCACAAAATGACGTAAATATTCATCCAATGACACAAATGCACTTATTGGATGAACTACATTCCATAAGTACGAAAAGTGATTAGAATAAGCCATGGGATGCACAAAATGACGTAAATATTCATGCAATGACATAAACGCGCTTATTGGATGAACTACATTCCTTAAGTTCGAAAAATGATTAGAATAAGCCTTGGGATGCACAAAATGACGTATAATGTTCATCCAATGACACAA
>JBBPBO010000001.1:48820721-48837005 GCA_037974295.1 Cicer cuneatum
ATAAGCCATGGGATGCACAAAATGACGTAAATATTCATCCAATTACATAAACGCGCTTATTGGATGAACTACATTCATTAAGTTCGAAAAATGATTAGAATAAGCCTTGGGATGCACAAAATGACATATAATGTTTATCCAATGACACAAATGCACTTATTGCATGAACTACATTCCTTGAGTACGAAAACCGATTAGAATAAGCTTTGGGATGCACAAAATGACGTAAATGTTAATCCATTGACTCCAATGCACTTATTGGATGAACTACATTCCTTAAGTACGAAATGTGATTAGAATAAGCCTTGGGATGCACAAAATGACGTAAATATTCATCCAATTACATAAACGCGCTTATTGGATGAACAACATTCCTTAAGTTCGAAAAATGATTAGAATAAGCCTTGGGATGCACAAAATGACATATAATGTTTATCAAATGACACAAATGCACTTATTACATGAACTACATTCCTTGAGTACGAAAAGCGATTAGAATAAGCTTTGGGATGCACAAAATGACGTAAATGTTAATCCATTGACTCCAATGCACTTATTGGATGAACTACATTCCTTAAGTACGAAATGTGATTAGAATAAGCCTTGGGATGCACAAAATGACGTAAATATTCATCCAATTACATAAACGCGCTTATTGGATGAACAACATTCCTTAAGTTCGAAAAATGATTAGAATAAGCCTTGGGATGCACAAAATGACATATAATGTTTATCAAATGACACAAATGCACTTATTACATGAACTACATTCCTTGAGTACGAAAACCGATTAGAATAAGCTTTGGGATGCACAAAATGACGTAAATGTTAATCCATTGACTCCAATGCACTTATTGGATGAACTACATTCCTTAAGTACGAAATTTGATTAGAATAAGCCTTGGGATGCACAAAATGACGTAAATATTCATCCAATGACACAAATGCACTTATTGGATGAACTACATTCCATAAGTACGAAAAGTGATTAGAATAAGCCATGGGATGCACAAAATGACGTAAATATTCATCCAATGACATAAACGCGCTTATTGGATGAACTACATTCCTTAAGTTCGAAAAATGATTAGAATAAGCCTTGGGATGCACAAAATGACGTATAATGTTCATCCAATGACACAAATGCACTTATTACATGAACTACATTCCTTAAGTACGAAAAGCGATTAGAATAAGCTTTGGGATGCACAAAATGACGTAAATGTTCATCCATTGACACCAATGCACTTATTGGATGAACTACATTCCTTAAGTACGAAATGTGATTAAAATAAGCCATGGGATGCACAAAATGACGTAAATATTCATCCAATTACATAAACGCGCTTATTGGATGAACTACATTCCTTAAGTTCGAAAAATGATTAGAATAAGCCTTGTGATGCACAAAATGACATATAATGTTCATCCAATGACACAAATGCACTTATTACATGAACTACATTCCTTGAGTACGAAAACCGATTAGAATAAGCTTTGGGATGCACAAAATGACGTAAATGTTAATCCATTGACTCCAATGCACTTATTGGATGAACTACATTCCTTAAGTACGAAATGTGATTAGAATAAGCCTTGGGATGCACAAAATGACGTAAATATTCATCCAATGACACAAATGCACTTATTGGATGAACTACATTCCATAAGTACGAAAAGTGATTAGAATAAGCCATGGGATGCACAAAATGACGTAAATATTCATGCAATGACATAAACGCGCTTATTGGATGAACTACATTCCTTAAGTTCGAAAAATGATTAGAATAAGCCTTGGGATGCACAAAATGACGTATAATGTTCATCCAATGACACAAGTGCACTTATTACATGAACTACATTCCTTAAGTACGAAAACCGATTAGAATAAGCTTTGGGATGCACAAAATGACGTAAATGTTAATCCATTGACTCCAATGCACTTATTGGATGAACTACATTCCTTAAGTACGAAATGTGATTAGAATAAGCCTTGGGATGCACAAAATGACGTAAATATTCATCCAATGACACAAATGCACTTATTGGATGAACTACATTCCATAAGTACGAAAAGTGATTAGAATAAGCCATGGGATGCTCAAAATGACGTAAATATTCATCCAATGACACAAATGCACTTATTACATGAACTACATTCGTTAAGTACGAAAAGCGATTAGAATAAGCTTTGGGATGCACAAAATGACGTAAATGTTCATCCATTGACACCAATCCACTTATTGGATGAACTACATTCCTTAAGTACGAAAAGTAATTATAATAAGCCTTGGGATGCACAAAATGACGTAAATGTTAAATTGTTGACACAAACGCGCTTATTGGATGAACTACATTCCTTAAGTACGAAAAGTGATTAGAATAAGCCTTGGGATGCACAAAATGACGTAAATATTCATCCAATGACATAAACGCGCTTATTGGATGAACTACATTCCTTAAGTATGAAAACTGATTAGAATAAGCCTTGGGATGCACAAAATGACGTATAATGTTCATCCAATGACACAAATGCACTTATTACATGAACTACATTCGTTAAGTACGAAAAGCGATTAGAATAAGCTTTGGGATGCACAAAATGACGTAAATGTTCATCCATTGACACCAATGCACTTATTGGATGAACTACATTCCTTAAGTACGAAAAGTAATTATAATAAGCCTTGGGATGCACAAAATGACGTAAATGTTAAATTGTTGACACAAACGCGCTTATTGGATGAACTACATTCCATAAGTACAAAAAGTGATTAGAATAAGCCTTGGGAAGCACAAAATGACGTAAATATTCATCCAATGACATAAACGCGTTTATCGGATGAACTACATTTGTTAAGTATGAAAAGTGGTTAGAATAAGCCTTGGGATGCACAAAATGACGTATAATGTTCATTAAATGACACAAATGCACTTATTACATGAACTACATTCCTTAAGTACGAAAAGCGATTAGAATAAGCTTTGCGATGCAATAAATGACGTAAATGTTCATCCATTGACACCAATGCACTTATTGGAAGAACTACATTCCATAAGTACGAAATGTGATTAGAATAAGCCATGGGATGCACAAAATGACGTAAATATTCATCCAATGACATAAACGCGCTTATTGGATGAACTACATTCCTTAAGTATGAAATGTGTTTAGAATAAGCCTTGGGATGCACAAAATGACGTATAATGTTCATCCAATGACACAAATGCACTTATTACATGAACTACATTCGTTAAGTACGAAAAGCGATTAGAATAAGCTTTGGGATGCACAAAATGACGTAAATGTTCATCCATTGACACCAATGCACTTATTGGATGAACTACATTCCTTAAGTACGAAAAGTAATTATAATAAGCCTTGGGATGCACAAATTGACGTAAATGTTAAATTGTTGACACAAACGCGCTTATTGGATGAACTACATTCCTTAAGTACGAAAAGTGATTAGAATAAGCCTTGG
Source organism: Cicer cuneatum (assembly GCA_037974295.1). Taxonomy (NCBI): domain Eukaryota; kingdom Viridiplantae; phylum Streptophyta; class Magnoliopsida; order Fabales; family Fabaceae; genus Cicer; species Cicer cuneatum. The sequence goes on from JBBPBO010000001.1 coordinate 48,824,207, forward strand.
GATGCACAAAATGACGTAAATATTCATCCAATGACATAAACGCGCTTATTGGATGAACTACATTCCTTAAGTATGAAAAGTGATTAGAATAAGCCTTGGGATGCACAAAATGACGTATAATGTTCATCCAATGACACAAATGCACTTATTACATGAACTACATTCGTTAAGTACGAAAAGCGATTAGAATAAGCTTTGGGATGCACAAAATGACGTAAATGTTCATCCATTGACACCAATCCACTTATTGGATGAACTACATTCCTTAAGTACGAAAAGTAATTATAATAAGCCTTGGGTTGCACAAAATGACGTAAATGTTAAATTGTTGACACAAACGCGCTTATTGGATGAACTACATTCCTTAAGTACGAAAAGTGATTAGAATAAGCCTTGGGATGCACAAAATGACGTAAATATTCATCCAATGACATAAACGCGCTTATTGGATGAACTACATTCCTTAAGTATGAAAAGTGATTAGAATAAGCCTTGGGATGCACAAAATGACGTATAATGTTCATCCAATGACACAAATGCACTTATTACATGAACTACATTCGTTAAGTACGAAAAGCGATTAGAATAAGCTTTGGGATGCACAAAATGACGTAAATGTTCATCCATTGACACCAATGCACTTATTGGATGAACTACATTCCTTAAGTACGAAAAGTAATTATAATAAGCCTTGGGATGCACAAAATGACGTAAATATTCATCCAATGACACAAATGCACTTATTGGATGAACTACATTCCATAAGTACGAAAAGTGATTAGAATAAGCCTTGGGATGCACAAAATGATGTAAATATTAATCCAATGACATAAACGCGCTTATTGGATGAACTACATTCCTTAAGTTCGAAAAATGATTAGAATAAGCCTTGGGATGCACAAAATGACGTATAATGTTCATCCAATGACACAAATGCACTTATTACATGAACTACATTCCTTAAGTACGAAAACCGATTAGAATAAGCTTTGGGATGCACAAAATGACGTAAATGTTAATCCATTGACTCCAATGCACTTATTGGATGAACTACATTCCTTAAGTACGAAATGTGATTAGAATAAGCCTTGGGATGCACAAAATGACGTAAATATTCATCCAATGACACAAATGCACTTATTGGATGAACTACATTCCATAAGTACGAAAAGTGATTAGAATAAGCCATGGGATGCTCAAAATGACGTAAATATTCATCCAATGACACAAATGCACTTATTACATGAACTACATTCGTTAAGTACGAAAAGCGATTAGAATAAGCTTTGGGATGCACAAAATGACGTAAATGTTCATCCATTGACACCAATCCACTTATTGGATGAACTACATTCCTTAAGTACGAAAAGTAATTATAATAAGCCTTGGGATGCACAAAATGACGTAAATGTTAAATTGTTGACACAAACGCGCTTATTGGATGAACTACATTCCTTAAGTACGAAAAGTGATTAGAATAAGCCTTGGGATGCACAAAATGACGTAAATATTCATCCAATGACATAAACGCGCTTATTGGATGAACTACATTCCTTAAGTATGAAAACTGATTAGAATAAGCCTTGGGATGCACAAAATGACGTATAATGTTCATCCAATGACACAAATGCACTTATTACATGAACTACATTCGTTAAGTACGAAAAGCGATTAGAATAAGCTTTGGGATGCACAAAATGACGTAAATGTTCATCCATTGACACCAATGCACTTATTGGATGAACTACATTCCTTAAGTACGAAAAGTAATTATAATAAGCCTTGGGATGCACAAAATGACGTAAATGTTAAATTGTTGACACAAACGCGCTTATTGGATGAACTACATTCCATAAGTACAAAAAGTGATTAGAATAAGCCTTGGGAAGCACAAAATGACGTAAATATTCATCCAATGACATAAACGCGTTTATCGGATGAACTACATTTGTTAAGTATGAAAAGTGGTTAGAATAAGCCTTGGGATGCACAAAATGACGTATAATGTTCATTAAATGACACAAATGCACTTATTACATGAACTACATTCCTTAAGTACGAAAAGCGATTAGAATAAGCTTTGCGATGCAATAAATGACGTAAATGTTCATCCATTGACACCAATGCACTTATTGGAAGAACTACATTCCATAAGTACGAAATGTGATTAGAATAAGCCATGGGATGCACAAAATGACGTAAATATTCATCCAATGACATAAACGCGCTTATTGGATGAACTACATTCCTTAAGTATGAAATGTGTTTAGAATAAGCCTTGGGATGCACAAAATGACGTATAATGTTCATCCAATGACACAAATGCACTTATTACATGAACTACATTCGTTAAGTACGAAAAGCGATTAGAATAAGCTTTGGGATGCACAAAATGACGTAAATGTTCATCCATTGACACCAATGCACTTATTGGATGAACTACATTCCTTAAGTACGAAAAGTAATTATAATAAGCCTTGGGATTCACAAAATGACGTAAATATTCATCCAATGACACAAATGCACTTATTGGATGAACTACATTCCATAAGTACGAAAAGTGATTAGAATAAGCCTTGGGATGCACAAAATGACGTAAATATTCATCCAATGACATAAACGCGCTTATTGGATGAACTACATTCCTTAAGTATGAAAAGTGTTTAGAATAAGCCTTGGGATGCACAAAATGACGTATAATGTTCATCCAATGACACAAATGCACTTATTACATGAACTACATTCCTTAAGTACGAAAACCGATTAGAATAAGCTTTGGGATGCACAAAATGACGTAAATGTTAATCCATTGACTCCAATGCACTTATTGGATGAACTACATTCCTTAAGTACGAAATGTGATTAGAATAAGCCTTGGGATGCACAAAATGACGTAAATATTCATCCAATGACACAAATGCACTTATTGGATGAACTACATTCCATAAGTACGAAAAGTGATTAGAATAAGCCTTGGGATGCACAAAATGACGTAAATGTTCATCCATTGACACCAATGCACTTATTGGATGAACTACATTCCTTAAGTACGAAATGTGATTAAAATAAGCCATGGGATGCACAAAATGACGTAAATATTCATCCAATTACATAAACGCGCTTATTGGATGAACTACATTCCTTAAGTTCGAAAAATGATTAGAATAAGCCTTGGGATGCACAAAATGACATATAATGTTCATCCAATGACACAAATGCACTTATTACATGAACTACATTCCTTGAGTACGAAAACCGATTAGAATAAGCATTGGGATGCACAAAATGACGTAAATGTTAATCCATTGACTCCAATGCACTTATTGGATGAACTACATTCCTTAAGTACGAAATGTGATTAGAATAAGCCTTGGGATGCACAAAATGACGTAAATATTCATCCAATGACACAAATGCACTTATTGGATGAACTACATTCCATAAGTACGAAAAGTGATTAGAATAAGCCTTGGGATGCACAAAATGACGTAAATGTTCATCCATTGACACCAATGCACTTATTGGATGAACTACATTTCTGAAGTACGAAAAGTAATTATAATAAGCCTTGGGATGCACAAAATGACGTAAATGTTAAATTGTTGACACAAACGCGCTTATTGGATGAACTACATTCCTTAAGTTCGAAAAATGATTAGAATAAGCCTTGGGATGCACAAAATGACTTTAATGTTAAATTGATGAGACAAACGCGCTTATTGGATGAACTACATTCCTTAAGTGCGAAAAGTGATTAGAATAAGCCTTGGGATGCACAAAATGACTTAAATGTTAAATTGATAACACAAACGCGCTTATTTGATGAACAACATTCCTTAAGTACGAAAAGTGATTAGAATAAGCCTTGGGATGCACAAAATGACGTATAATGTTCATCCAATTACACAAATGCACTTATTACATGAACTCCATTCCTTAATTACGAAAAGCGATTAGAATAAGCTTTGGGATGCACAAAATGACGTAAATGTTCATCCATTGACTCCAATGCACTTATTGGATGAACTACATTTCTTAAGTACGAAATGTGATTAGAATAAGCTTTGGGATGCACAAAATGACGTAAATGTTCATCCATTGACACCAATGCACTTATTGGATGAACTACATTCCTTAAGTACGAAATGTGATTAAAATAAGCCATGGGATGCTCAAAATGACGTAAATATTCATCCAATTACATAAACGCGCTTATTGGATGAACTACATTCCTTAAGTTCGAAAAATGATTAGAATAAGCCTTGGGATGAACAAAATGACATATAATGTTCATCCAATGACACAAATGCACTTATTAAATGAACTACATTCCTTAAGTACGAAAACCGATTAGAATAAGCTTTGGGATGCACAAAATGACGTAAATGTTAATCCATTGACTCCAATGCACTTATTGAATGAACTACATTCCTTAAGTACGAAATGTGATTAGAATAAGCCTTGGGATGCACAAAATGACGTACATATTCATCCAATGACACAAATGCCCTTATTGGATGAACTACATTCCATAAGTACGAAAAGTGATTAGAATAAGCCATGCGATGCACAAAATGACGTAAATATTCAACCAATGACATAAACGCGCTTATTGGATGAACTACATTCCTTAAGTATGAAAAGTGATTAGAATAAGCCTTGGGATGCACAAAATGACGTATAATGTTCATCCAATGACACAAATGCACTTATTACATGAGCTACATTCCTTAAGTACGAAAACCGATTAGAATAAGCTTTGGGATGCACAAAATGACGTAAATGTTAATCCATTGACACCAATGCACTTATTGGAAGAACTACATTCCTTAAGTACGAAATGTGATTAGAATAAGCCATGGGATGCACAAAATGACGTAAATATTCATCCAATGACATAAACGCGCTTATTGGATGAACTACATTCCTTAAGTATGAAAAGTGTTTAGAATAAGCCTTGGGATGCACAACATGACATAAATATTCATCCATTGACACAAATGCACTTACTGGATGAACTACATTCCTTATGTACGAAAAGTGATTAGATTAACCCTTGGAATGCACAAAATGACTTAAATGTTCATCCAATGACATAAATGCGCTTATTGCATGAACTACATTCCTTAAGTAGGAAAAGTGATTAGAATAAGCCTTGGGATGCACCAAATGACGTATAATGTTCATCCAATGACACAAATGCACTTATTAGATGAACTACATTCCTTAAGTACGAAAAGTGATTAGAATAAGCCTTCGGAAGCACAAAATGACTTTAATGTTAAATTGATGACACAAACGCGCTTATTGGATGAACTACATTCCTTAAGTACGAAAAGTGATTAGAATAAGCCTTTGGGATGCACAAAATGACGTATAATGTTCATCCAATGACACAAGTGCACTTATTACATGAACTACATTCCTTAATTACGAAAAACGATTAGAATAAGCTTTGGGATGCACAAAATGACGTAAATGTTCATCCATTGACTCCAATGCACTTATTGGATGAACTACATTGCTTAAGTACGAAATGTGATTTGAATAAGCCTTGGGATGCACAAAATGACGTAAATATTCATCCAATGACACAAATGCACTTATTGGATGAACTAAATTCCATAAGTACGAAAAGTGATTAGAATAAGCCTTGGGATGCACAAAATGACGTAAATGTTCATCCATTGACACCAATGCACTTATTGGATGAACTACATTCCTTAAGTACGAAATGTGATTAGAATAAGCCTTGGGATGCACAAAATGACGTATAATGTTCATCCAATGACACAAATGCACTTATTAGATGAACTACATTCCTTAAGTACGAAAAGTGATTAGAATAAGCCTTCGGAAGCACAAAATGACTTTAATGTTAAATTGATGACACAAACGCGCTTATTGGATGAAGTACATTCCTTAAGTACGAAAAGTGATTAGAATAAGCCTTGGGATGCACAAAATGACGTAAATATTCATCCAATGACACAAATGCACTTATTGGATGAACTAAATTCCATAAGTACGAAAAGTGATTAGAATAAGCCTTGGGATGCACAAAATGACGTAAATATTCATCCAATAACATAAACGCACTTATTGGATGAACTACATTCCTTAAGTATGAAAAGTGTTTAGAATAAGCCTTGGGATGCACAAAATGACGTATAATGTTCATCCAATGACACAAATGCACTTATTACATGAACTACATTCGTTAAGTACGAAAAGTGATTATAATAAGCTTTGGGATGCACAAAATGACGTAAATGTTCATCCATTGACACCAATGCACTTATTGGATGAACTACATTTCTGAAGTACGAAAAGTAATTATAATAAGCCTTGGGATGCACAAAATGATGTAAATGTTAAATTGTTGACACAAACGCGCTTATTGGATGAACTACATTCCTTAAGTACGAAAAGTGATTAGAATAAGCCTTGGGATGCACAAAATGACGTAAATATTCATCCAATGTCATAAACGCGCTTATTGGATGAACTACATTCGTTAAGTATGAAAAGTGATTAGAATAAGCCTTGGGATGCACAAAATGACGTATAATGTTCATTAAATGACACAAATGCACTTATTACATGAACTACATTCCTTAAGTACGAAAAGCGATTAGAATAAGCTTTGGGATAAACAAAATGATGTAAATGTTCATCCATTGACACCAATGCACTTATTGGATGAACTACATTCCTTAAGTACGAAATGTGATTAAAGTAAGCCATGGGATGCACAAAATGACGTAAATATTCATCCAATGACATAAACGCGCTTATTGGATGAACTACATTCCTTAAGTTCGAAAAATGATTAGAATAAGCCTTGGGATGCACAAAATGACGTATAATGTTCATCCAATGACACAAATGCACTTATTACATGAACTACATTCCTTAAGTACGAAAACCGATTAGAATAAGCTTTGGGATGCACAAAATGACGTAAATGTTAATCCATTGACTCCAATGCACTTATTGGATGAACTACATTCCTTAAGTACGAAATGTGATTAGAATAAGCCTTGGGATGCACAAAATGACGTATATATTCATCCAATGACACAAATGCACTTATTGGATGAACTACATTCCATAAGTACGAAAAGTGATTAGAATAAGCCATGGGATGCACAAAATGACGTAAATATTCATGCAATGACATAAACGCGCTTATTGGATGAACTACATTCCTTAAGTTCGAAAAATGATTAGAATATGCCTTGGGATGCACAAAATGACGTATAATGTTCATCCAATGACACAAATGCACTTATTACATGAACTACATTCCTTAAGTACGAAAACCGATTAGAATAAGCTTTGGGATGCACAAAATGACGTAAATGTTAATCCATTGACTCCAATGCACTTATTGGATGAACTACATTCCTTAAGTACGAAATGTGATTAGAATAAGCCTTGGGATGCACAAAATGACGTAAATATTCATCCAATGACACAAATGCACTTATTGGATGAACTACATTCCATAAGTACGAAAAGTGATTAGAATAAGCCATGGGATGCTCAAAATGACGTAAATATTCATCCAATGACACAAATGCACTTATTACATGAACTACATTCGTTAAGTACGAAAAGCGATTAGAATAAGCTTTGGGATGCACAAAATGACGTAAATGTTCATCCATTGACACCAATCCACTTATTGGATGAACTACATTCCTTAAGTACGAAAAGTAATTATAATAAGCCTTGGGATGCACAAAATGACGTAAATGTTAAATTGTTGACACAAACGCGCTTATTGGATGAACTACATTCCTTAAGTACGAAAAGTGATTAGAATAAGCCTTGGGATGCACAAAATGACGTAAATATTCATCCAATGACATAAACGCGCTTATTGGATGAACTACATTCCTTAAGTATGAAAAGTGATTAGAATAAGCCTTGGGATACACAAAATGACGTATAATGTTCATCCAATGACACAAATGCACTTATTACATGAACTACATTCCTTAAGTACGAAAAGCGATTAGAATAAGCTTTGGGATGCACAAAATGACGTAAATGTTCATCCATTGACACCAATGCACTTATTGGATGAACTACATTTCTGAAGTACGAAAAGTAATTATAATAAGCCTTGGGATGCACAAAATGACGTAAATGTTAAATTGTTGACACAAACGCGCTTATTGGATGAACTACATTCCTTAAGTACGAAAAGTTATTAGAATAAGCCTTGGGATGCACAAAATGACGTAAATATTCATCCAATGACACAAATGCACTTATTGGATGAACTACATTCCATAAGTACGAAAAGTGATTAGAATAAGCCTTGGGATGCACAAAATGACGTAAATATTCATCCAATGACATAAACGCGCTTATTGGATGAACTACATTCCTTAAGTATGAAATGTGTTTAGAATAAGCCTTGGGATGCACAAAATGACGTATAATGTTCATCCAATGACACAAATGCACTTATTACATGAACTACATTCGTTAAGTACGAAAAGCGATTAGAATAAGCTTTGGGATGCACAAAATGACGTAAATGTTCATCCATTGACACCAATGCACTTATTGGATGAACTACATTCCTTAAGTACGAAAAGTAATTATAATAAGCCTTGGGATGCACAAAATGACGTAAATGTTAAATTGTTGACACAAACGCGCTTATTGGATGAACTACATTCCATAAGTACAAAAAGTGATTAGAATAAGCCTTGGGAAGCACAAAATGACGTAAATATTCATCCAATGACATAAACGCGTTTATCGGATGAACTACATTTGTTAAGTATGAAAAGTGGTTAGAATAAGCCTTGGGATGCACAAAATGACGTATAATGTTCATTAAATGACACAAATGCACTTATTACATGAACTACATTCCTTAAGTACGAAAAGCGATTAGAATAAGCTTTGCGATGCAATAAATGACGTAAATGTTCATCCATTGACACCAATGCACTTATTGGAAGAACTACATTCCATAAGTACGAAATGTGATTAGAATAAGCCATGGGATGCACAAAATGACGTAAATATTCATCCAATGACATAAACGCGCTTATTGGATGAACTACATTCCTTAAGTATGAAATGTGTTTAGAATAAGCCTTGGGATGCACAAAATGACGTATAATGTTCATCCAATGACACAAATGCACTTATTACATGAACTACATTCGTTAAGTACGAAAAGCGATTAGAATAAGCTTTGGGATGCACAAAATGACGTAAATGTTCATCCATTGACACCAATGCACTTATTGGATGAACTACATTCCTTAAGTACGAAATGTGATTAGAATAAGCCTTGGGATGCACAAAATGACGTAAATATTCATCCAATGACACAAATGCACTTATTGGATGAACTACATTCCATAAGTACGAAAAGTGATTAGAATAAGCCTTGGGATGCACAAAATGACGTAAATATTCATCCAATGACATAAACGCGCTTATTGGATGAACTACATTCCTTAAGTATGAAAAGTGTTTAGAATAAGCCTTGGGATGCACAAAATGACGTATAATGTTCATCCAATGACATAAATGCACTTATTACATGAACTACATTCGTTAAGTACGAAAAGCGATTAGAATAAGCTTTGGGATGCACAAAATGACGTAAATGTTCATCCATTGACACCAATGCACTTATTGGATGAACTACATTCCATAAGTACGAAAAGTAATTATAATAAGCCTTGGGATGCACAAAATGACGTAAATGTTAAATTGTTGAGATAAACGCGCTGATTGGATGAACTACATTCCATAAGTACGAAAAGTGATTAGAATAAGCCATGGGATGCACAAAATGACGTAAATATTCATCCAATGACATAAACGCGCTTATTGGATGAACTACATTCCTTAATTATGAAATGTGTTTAGAATAAGCCTTGGGATGCACAAAATGACGTATAATGTTCATCCAATGACACAAATGCACTTATTACATGAACTACATTCGTTAAGTACGAAAAGCGATTAGAATAAGCTTTGGGATGCACAAAATGACGTAAATGTTCATCCATTGACACCAATGCACTTATTGGATGAACTACATTCCTTAAGTACGAAAAGTAATTATAATAAGCCTTGGGATTCACAAAATGACGTAAATATTCATCCAATGACACAAATGCACTTATTGGATGAACTACATTCCATAAGTACGAAAAGTGATTAGAATAAGCCTTGGGATGCACAAAATGACGTAAATATTCATCCAATGACATAAACGCGCTTATTGGATGAACTACATTCCTTAAGTATGAAAAGTGTTTAGAATAAGCCTTGGGATGCACAAAATGACGTATAATGTTCATCCAATGACACAAATGCACTTATTACATGAACTACATTCGTTAAGTACGAAAAGCGATTAGAATAAGCTTTGGGATGCACAAAATGACGTAAATGTTTATCCATTGACACCAATGCACTTATTGGATGAACTACATTCCTTAAGTACGAAAAGTAATTATAATAAGCCTTGGGATGCACAAAATGACGTAAATGTTAAATTGTTGACACAAACGCGCTTATTGGATGAACTACATTCCATAAGTACGAAAAGTGATTAAAATAAGCCTTGGGATGCACAAAATGACGTAAATATTCATCCAATGACATAAACGCGTTTATCGGATGAACTACATTTGTTAAGTATGAAAAGTGGTTAGAATAAGCCTTGGGATGCACAAAATGACGTATAATGTTCATTAAATGACACAAATGCACTTATTACATGAACTACATTCCTTAAGTACGAAAAGCGATTAGAATAAGCTTTGCGATGCAATAAATGACGTAAATGTTCATCCATTGACACCAATGCACTTATTGGAAGAACTACATTCCATAAGTACGAAATGTGATTAGAATAAGCCATGGGATGCACAAAATGACGTAAATATTCATCCAATGACATAAACGCGCTTATTGGATGAACTACATTCCTTAAGTATGAAATGTGTTAAGAATAAGCCTTGGGATGCACAAAATGACGTATAATGTTCATCCAATGACACAAATGCACTTATTACATGAACTACATTCGTTAAGTACGAAAAGCGATTAGAATAAGCTTTGGGATGCACAAAATGACGTAAATGTTCATCCATTGACACCAATGCACTTATTGGATGAACTACATTCCTTAAGTACGAAAAGTAATTATAATAAGCCTTGGGATTCACAAAATGACGTAAATATTCATCCAATGACACAAATGCACTTATTGGATGAACTACATTCCATAAGTACGAAAAGTGATTAGAATAAGCCTTGGGATGCACAAAATGACGTAAATATTCATCCAATGACATAAACGCGCTTATTGGATGAACTACATTCCTTAAGTATGAAAAGTGTTTAGAATAAGCCTTGGGATGCACAAAATGACGTATAATGTTCATCCAATGACACAAATGCACTTATTACATGAACTACATTCGTTAAGTACGAAAAGCGATTAGAATAAGCTTTGGGATGCACAAAATGACGTAAATGTTCATCCATTGACACCAATGCACTTATTGGATGAACTACATTCCTTAAGTACGAAATGTGATTAGAATAAGCCTTGGGATGCACAAAATGACGTAAATATTCATCCAATGACACAAATGCACTTATTGGATGAACTACATTCCATAAGTACGAAAAGTGATTAGAATAAGCCTTGGGATGCACAAAATGACGTAAATATTCATCCAATGACATAAACGCGCTTATTGGATGAACTACATTCCTTAAGTATGAAAAGTGTTTAGAATAAGCCTTGGGATGCACAAAATGACGTATAATGTTCATCCAATGACATAAATGCACTTATTACATGAACTACATTCGTTAAGTACGAAAAGCGATTAGAATAAGCTTTGGGATGCACAAAATGACGTAAATGTTCATCCATTGACACCAATGCACTTATTGGATGAACTACATTCCTTAAGTACGAAAAGTAATTATAATAAGCCTTGGGATGCACAAAATGACGTAAATGTTAAATTGTTGACACAAACGCGCTTATTGGATGAACTACATTCCATAAGTACAAAAAGTGATTAGAATAAGCCTTGGGAAGCACAAAATGACGTAAATATTCATCCAATGACATAAACGCGTTTATCGGATGAACTACATTTGTTAAGTATGAAAAGTGGTTAGAATAAGCCTTGGGATGCACAAAATGACGTATAATGTTCATTAAATGACACAAATGCACTTATTACATGAACTACATTCCTTAAGTACGAAAAGCGATTAGAATAAGCTTTGCGATGCAATAAATGACGTAAATGTTCATCCATTGACACCAATGCACTTATTGGAAGAACTACATTCCATAAGTACGAAATGTGATTAGAATAAGCCATGGGATGCACAAAATGACGTAAATATTCATCCAATGACATAAACGCGCTTATTGGATGAACTACATTCCTTAAGTATGAAATGTGTTTAGAATAAGCCTTGGGATGCACAAAATGACGTATAATGTTCATCCAATGACACAAATGCACTTATTACATGAACTACATTCGTTAAGTACGAAAAGCGATTAGAATAAGCTTTGGGATGCACAAAATGACGTAAATGTTCATCCATTGACACCAATGCACTTATTGGATGAACTACATTCCTTAAGTACGAAAAGTAATTATAATAAGCCTTGGGATTCACAAAATGACGTAAATATTCATCCAATGACACAAATGCACTTATTGGATGAACTACATTCCATAAGTACGAAAAGTGATTAGAATAAGCC
>JBBPBO010000001.1:48837764-48964539 GCA_037974295.1 Cicer cuneatum
ATGCACAAAATGACGTAAATATTCATCCAATGACATAAACGCAACTATCGGATGAACTACATTTGTTAAGTATGAAAAGTGGTTAGAATAAGCCTTGGGATGCACAAAATGACGTATAATGTTCATTAAATGACACAAATGCACTTATTACATGAACTACATTCCTTAAGTACGAAAAGCGATTAGAATAAGCTTTGGGATGCACAAAATGACGTAAATGTTCATCCATTGACACCAATGCACTTATTGGATGAACTACATTCCTTAAGTACGAAAAGTAATTATAATAAGCCTTGGGATGCACAAAATGACGTACATGTTCATCCAATGACACAAATGCACTTATTGGATGAACTACATTCCATAAGTACGAAAAGTGATTAAAATAAGCCATGGGATGCACAAAATGACGTAAATATTCATCCAATGACATAAACGCGCTTATTGGATGAACTACATTCCTTAAGTTCGAAAAATGATTAGAATAAGCCTTGGGATGCACAAAATGACGTATAATGTTCATCCAATGACACAAGTGCACTTATTACATGAACTACATTCCTTAAGTACGAAAACCGATTAGAATAAGCTTTGGGATGCACAAAATGACGTAAATGTTAATCCATTGACTCCAATGCACTTATTGGATGAACTACATTCCTTAAGTACGAAATGTGATTAGAATAAGCCTTGGGATGCACAAAATGACGTAAATATTCATCCAATGACATAAACGCGTTTATCGGATGAACTACATTCGTTAAGTATGAAAAGTGGTTAGAATAAGCCTTGGGATGCACAAAATGACGTATAATGTTCATTAAATGACACAAATGCACTTATTACATGAACTACATTCCTTAAGTACGAAAACCGATTAGAATAAGCTTTGGGATGCACAAAATGACGTAAATGTTAATCCATTGACTCCAATGCACTTATTGGATGAACTACATTCCTTAAGTACGAAATGTGATTAGAATAAGCCTTGGGATGCACAAAATGACGTAAATATTCATCCAATAACATAAACGCGCTTATTGGATGAACTACATTCCTTAAGTTCGAAAAATGATTAGAATAAGCCTTGGGATGCACAAAATGACGTATAATGTTCATCCAATGACACAAATGCACTTATTACATGAACTACATTCCTTAAGTACGAAAACCGATTAGAATAAGCTTTGGGATGCACAAAATGACGTAAATGTTAATCCATTGACTCCAATGCACTTATTGGATGAACTACATTCCTTAAGTACGAAATGTGATTAGAATAAGCCTTGGGATGCACAAAATGACGTAAATATTCATCCAATGACACAAATGCACTTATTGGATGAACTACATTCCATAAGTACGAAATGTGATTAGAATAAGCCATGGGATGCACAAAATGACGTAAATATTCATCCAATGACATAAACGCGCTTATTGGATGAACTACATTCCTTAAGTTCGAAAAATGATTAGAATAAGCCTTGGGATGCACAAAATGACGTATAATGTTCATCCAATGACACAAATGCACTTATTACATGAACTACATTCCTTAAGTACGAAAACCGATTAGAATAAGCTTTGGGATGCACAAAATGACGTAAATGTTAATCCATTGACTCCAATGCACTTATTGGATGAACTACATTCCTTAAGTACGAAATGTGATTAGAATAAGCCTTGGGATGCACAAAATGACGTAAATTTTCATCCAATGACACAAATGCACTTATTGGATGAACTACATTCCATAAGTACGAAAAGTGATTAGAATAAGCCTTGGGATGCACAAAATGACGTAAATATTCATCCAATGACATAAACGCGCTTATTGGATGAACTACATTCCTTAACTATGAAAAGTGTTTAGAATAAGCCTTGGGATGCACAAAATGACGTATAATGTTCATCCAATGACACAAATGCACTTATTACATGAACTACATTCGTTAAGTACGAAAAGCGATTAGAATAAGCTTTGGGATGCACAAAATGACGTAAATGTTCATCCATTGACACCAATGCACTTATTGGATGAACTACATTCCTTAAGTACGAAAAGTGATTATAATAAGCCTTGGGATGCACAAAATGACGTAAATGTTAAATTGTTGACACAAACGCGCTTATTGGATGAACTACATTCCTTAAGTACGAAAAGTGATTAGAATAAGCCTTGGGATGCACAAAATGACGTAAATATTCATCCAATGACATAAACGCGTTTATCGGATGAACTACATTCGTTAAGTATGAAAAGTGGTTAGAATAAGCCTTGGGATGCACAAAATGACGTATAATGTTCATTAAATGACACAAATGCACTTATTACATGAACTACATTCGTTAAGTACGAAAACCGATTAGAATAAGCTTTGGGATGCACAAAATGACGTAAATGTTCATCCATTGACACCAATGCACTTATTGGATGAACTACATTCCTTAAGTACGAAAAGTAATTATAATAAGCCTTGGGATGCACAAAATGACGTAAATGTTAAATTGTTGACACAAACGCGCTTATTGGATGAACTACATTCCTTAAGTACGAAAAGTGATTAGAATAAGCCTTGGGATGCACAAAATGACGTAAATATTCATCCAATGACATAAACGCGCTTATTGGATGAACTACATTACTTAAGTATGAAAAGTGATTAGAATAAGCCTTGGGATACACAAAATGACGTATAATGTTCATCCAATGACACAAATGCACTTATTACATGAACTACATTCGTTAAGTACGAAAAGCGATTAGAATAAGCTTTGGGATGCACAAAATGACGTAAATGTTCATCCATTGACACCAATGCACTTATTGGATGAACTACATTCCTTATGTACGAAATGTGATTAGAATAAGCCATGGGATGCACAAAATGACGTAAATATTCATCCAATAACATAAACGCGCTTATTGGATGAACTAGATTCCTTAGTATGAAAAGTGTTTAGAATAAGCCTTGGGATGCACAAAATGACGTATAATGTTCATCCGATGACACAAATGCACTTATTACATGAACTACATTCGTTAAGTACGAAAAGCGATTAGAATAAGCTTTGGGATGCACAAAATGACGTAAATGTTCATCCATTGACACCAATGCACTTATTGGATGAACTACATTCCTTAAGTACGAAAAGTAATTATAATAAGCCTTGGGATGCACAAAATGACGTAAATGTTAAATTGTTGACACAAACGCGCTTATTGGATGAACTACATTCCATAAGTACGAAAAGTGATTAGAATAAGCCTTGGGATGCACAAAATGACGTAAATATTCATCCAATGACATAAACGCAACTATCGGATGAACTACATTTGTTAAGTATGAAAAGTGGTTAGAATAAGCCTTGGGATGCACAAAATGACGTATAATGTTCATTAAATGACACAAATGCACTTATTACATGAACTACATTCCTTAAGTACGAAAAGCGATTAGAATAAGCTTTGCGATGCAATAAATGACGTAAATGTTCATCCATTGACACCAATGCACTTATTGGAAGAACTACATTCCTTAAGTACGAAATGTGATTAGAATCAGCCATGGGATGCACAAAATGACGTAAATATTCATCCAATGACATAAACGCGCTTATTGGATGAACTACATTCCTTAAGTATGAAATGTGTTTAGAATAAGCCTTGGGATGCACAAAATGACGTATAATGTTCATCCAATGACACAAATGCACTTATTACATGAACTACATTCGTTAAGTACGAAAAGCGATTAGAATAAGCTTTGGGATGCACAAAATGACGTAAATGTTCATCCATTGACACCAATGCACTTATTGGATGAACTACATTCCTTAAGTACGAAAAGTAATTATAATAAGCCTTGGGATTCACAAAATGACGTAAATATTCATCCAATGACACAAATGCACTTATTGGATGAACTACATTCCATAAGTACGAAAAGTGATTAGAATAAGCCTTGGGATGCACAAAATGACGTAAATATTCATCCAATGACATAAACGCGCTTATTGGATGAACTACATTCCTTAAGTATGAAAAGTGTTTAGAATAAGCCTTGGGATGCACAAAATGACGTATAATGTTCATCCAATGACACAAATGCACTTATTACATGAACTACATTCCTTAAGTACGAAAACCGATTAGAATAAGCTTTGGGATGCACAAAATGACGTAAATGTTAATCCATTGACTCCAATGCACTTATTGGATGAACTACATTCCTTAAGTACGAAATGTGATTAGAATAAGCCTTGGGATGCACAAAATGACGTAAATATTCATCCAATGACACAAATGCACTTATTGGATGAACTACATTCCATAAGTACGAAAAGTGATTAGAATAAGCCATGGGATGCACAAAATGACGTAAATATTCATGCAATGACATAAACGCGCTTATTGGATGAACTACATTCCTTAAGTTCGAAAAATGATTAGAATAAGCCTTGGGATGCACAAAATGACGTATAATGTTCATCCAATGACACAAGTGCACTTATTACATGAACTACATTCCTTAAGTACGAAAACCGATTAGAATAAGCTTTGGGATGCACAAAATGACGTAAATGTTAATCCATTGACTCCAATGCACTTATTGGATGAACTACATTCCTTAAGTACGAAATGTGATTAGAATAAGCCTTGGGATGCACAAAATGACGTAAATATTCATCCAATAACATAAACGCGCTTATTGGATGAACTACATTCCTTAAGTTCGAAAAATGATTAGAATAAGCCTTGGGATGCACAAAATGACGTATAATGTTCATCCAATGACACAAATGCACTTATTACATGAACTACATTCCTTAAGTACGAAAACCGATTAGAATAAGCTTTGGGATGCACAAAATGACGTAAATGTTAATCCATTGACTCCAATGCACTTATTGGATGAACTACATTCCTTAAGTACGAAATGTGATTAGAATAAGCCTTGGGATGCACAAAATGACGTAAATATTCATCCAATAACATAAACGCGCTTATTGGATGAACTACATTCCTTAGTATGAAAAGTGTTTAGAATAAGCCTTGGGATGCACAAAATGACGTATAATGTTCATCCAATGACACAAATGCACTTATTACATGAACTACATTCGTTAAGTACGAAAAGCGATTAGAATAAGCTTTGGGATGCACAAAATGACGTAAATGTTAATCCATTGACTCCAATGCACTTATTGGATGAACTACATTCCTTAAGTACGAAATGTGATTAGAATAAGCCTTGGGATGCACAAAATGACGTAAATATTCATCCAATAACATAAACGCACTTATTGGATGAACTACATTCCATAAGTACGAAAAGTGATTAGAATAAGCCTTGGGATGCACAAAATGACGTAAATATTCATCCAATGACATAAACGCGCTTATTGGATGAACTACATTTCTTAAGTATGAAAAGTGATTAGAATAAGCCTTGGGATGCACAAAATGACGTATAATGTTCATCCAATGACACAAATGCACTTATTACATGAGCTACATTCCTTAAGTACGAAAACCGATTAGAATAAGCTTTGGGATGCACAAAATGACGTAAATGTTAATCCATTGACACCAATGCACTTATTGAAAGAACTACATTCCTTATGTACGAAATGTGATTAGAATAAGCCATGGGATGCACAAAATGACGTAAATATTCATCCAATAACATAAACGCGCTTATTGGATGAACTAGATTCCTTAGTATGAAAAGTGTTTAGAATAAGCCTTGGGATGCACAAAATGACGTATAATGTTCATCCGATGACACAAATGCACTTATTACATGAACTACATTCGTTAAGTACGAAAAGCGATTAGAATAAGCTTTGGGATGCACAAAATGACGTAAATGTTCATCCATTGACACCAATGCACTTATTGGATGAACTACATTCCTTAAGTACGAAAAGTAATTATAATAAGCCTTGGGATGCACAAAATGACGTAAATGTTAAATTGTTGACACAAACGCGCTTATTGGATGAACTACATTCCTTAAGTACGAAAAGTGATTAGAATAAGCTTTGGGATGCACAAAATGACGTAAATATTCATCCAATGACATAAACGCGTTTATCGGATGAACTACATTTGTTAAGTATGAAAAGTGGTTAGAATAAGCCTTGGGATGCACAAAATGACGTATAATGTTCATTAAATGACACAAATGCACTTATTACATGAACTACATTCCTTAAGTACGAAAAGCGATTAGAATAAGCTTTGCGATGCAATAAATGACGTAAATGTTCATCCATTGACACCAATGCACTTATTGGAAGAACTACATTCCATAAGTACGAAATGTGATTAGAATAAGCCATGGGATGCACAAAATGACGTAAATATTCATCCAATGACATAAACGCGCTTATTGGATGAACTACATTCCTTAAGTATGAAATGTGTTAAGAATAAGCCTTGGGATGCACAAAATGACGTATAATGTTCATCCAATGACACAAATGCACTTATTACATGAACTACATTCGTTAAGTACGAAAAGCGATTAGAATAAGCTTTGGGATGCACAAAATGACGTAAATGTTCATCCATTGACACCAATGCACTTATTGGATGAACTACATTCCTTAAGTACGAAAAGTAATTATAATAAGCCTTGGGATTCACAAAATGACGTAAATATTCATCCAATGACACAAATGCACTTATTGGATGAACTACATTCCATAAGTACGAAAAGTGATTAGAATAAGCCATGGGATGCACAAAATGACGTAAATATTCATCCAATGACATAAACGCGCTTATTGGATGAACTACATTCCTTAAGTATGAAATGTGTTTAGAATAAGCCTTGGGATGCACAAAATGACGTATAATGTTCATCCAATGACACAAATGCACTTATTACATGAACTACATTCGTTAAGTACGAAAAGCGATTAGAATAAGCTTTGGGATGCACAAAATGACGTAAATGTTCATCCATTGACACCAATGCACTTATTGGATGAACTACATTCCTTAAGTACGAAAAGTAATTATAATAAGCCTTGGGATGCACAAAATGACGTAAATGTTAAATTGATGACACAAACGCGCTTATTGGATGAACTACATTCCTTAAGTACGAAAAGTGATTAGAATAAGCCTTGGGATGCACAAAATGACGTAAATATTCATCCAATGACATAAACGCGTTTATCGGATGAACTACATTCGTTAAGTATGAAAAGTGGTTAGAATAAGCCTTGGGATGCACAAAATGACGTATAATGTTCATCCAATGACACAAATGCACTTATTACATGAACTACATTCGTTAAGTACGAAAAGCGATTAGAATAAGCTTTGGGATGCACAAAATGACGTAAATGTTCAGCCATTGACACCAATGCACTTATTGGATGAACTACATTCCTTAAGTACGAAAAGTAATTATAATAAGCCTTGGGATGCACAAAATGACGTAAATGTTCATCCAATGACACAAATGCACTTATTGGATGAACTACATTCCATAAGTACGAAAAGTGATTAAAATAAGCCATGGGATGCACAAAATGACGTAAATATTCATCCAATGACATAAACGCGCTTATTGGATGAACTACATTTCTTAAGTATGAAAAGTGATTAGAATAAGCCTTGGGATGCACAAAATGACGTATAATGTTCATCCAATGACACAAATGCACTTATTACATGAGCTACATTCCTTAAGTACGAAAACCGATTAGAATAAGCTTTGGGATGCACAAAATGACGTAAATGTTAATCCATTGACACCAATGCACTTATTGGAAGAACTACATTCCTTATGTACGAAATGTGATTAGAATAAGCCATGGGATGCACAAAATGACGTAAATATTCATCCAATAACATAAACGCGCTTATTGGATGAACTAGATTCCTTAGTATGAAAAGTGTTTAGAATAAGCCTTGGGATGCACAAAATGACGTATAATGTTCATCCGATGACACAAATGCACTTATTACATGAACTACATTCGTTAAGTACGAAAAGCGATTAGAATAAGCTTTGGGATGCACAAAATGACGTAAATGTTCATCCATTGACACCAATGCACTTATTGGATGAACTACATTCCTTAAGTACGAAAAGTAATTATAATAAGCCTTGGGATGCACAAAATGACGTAAATGTTAAATTGTTGACACAAACGCGCTTATTGGATGAACTACATTCCTTAAGTACGAAAAGTGATTAGAATAAGCCTTGGGATGCACAAAATGACGTAAATATTCATCCAATGACATAAACGCGTTTATCGGATGAACTACATTCGTTAAGTATGAAAAGTGGTTAGAATAAGCCTTCGGATGCACAAAATAACGTATAATGTTCATTAAATGACACAAATGCACTTATTACATGAACTACATTCCTTAAGTACGAAAAGCGATTAGAATAAGCTTTGGGATGCACAAAATGACGTAAATGTTCATCCATTGACACCAATGCACTTATTGGATGAACTACATTCCTTAAGTACGAAAAGTAATTATAATAAGCCTTGGGATGCACAAAATGACGTAAATGTTCATCCAATGACACAAATGCACTTATTGGATGAACTACATTCCATAAGTACGAAAAGTGATTAGAATAAGCCTTGGGATGCACAAAATGACGTAAATATTCATCCAATGACATAAACGCGCTTATTGGATGAACTACATTCGTTAAGTATGAAAAGTGGTTAGAATAAGCCTTGGGATGCACAAAATGACGTATAATGTTCATTAAATGACACAAATGCACTTATTACATGAACTACATTCCTTAAGTACGAAAAGCGATTAGAATAAGCTTTGCGATGCACAAAATGACGTAAATGTTCATCCATTGACACCAATGCACTTATTGGATGAACTACATTCCTTAAGTACGAAAAGTAATTATAATAAGCCTTGGGATGCACAAAATGACGTAAATGTTCATCCAATGACACAAATGCACTTATTGGATGAACTACATTCCATAAGTACGAAAAGTGATTAAAATAAGCCATGGGATGCACAAAATGACGTAAATATTCATCCAATGACATAAACGCGCTTATTGGAGGAACTACATTCCTTAAGTTCGAAAAATGATTAGAATAAGCCTTGGGATGCACAAAATGACGTATAATGTTCATCCAATGACACAAGTGCACTTATTACATGAACTACATTCCTTAAGTACGAAAACCGATTAGAATAAGCTTTGGGATGCACAAAATGACGTAAATGTTAATCCATTGACTCCAATGCACTTATTGGATGAACTACATTCCTTAAGTACGAAATGTGATTAGAATAAGCCTTGGGATGCACAAAATGACGTAAATATTCATCCAATAACATAAACGCGCTTATTGGATGAACTACATTCCTTAGTATGAAAAGTGTTTAGAATAAGCCTTGGGATGCACAAAATGACGTATAATGTTCATCCAATGACACAAATGCACTTATTACATGAACTACATTCGTTAAGTACGAAAAGCGATTAGAATAAGCTTTGGGATGCACAAAATGACGTAAATGTTCATCCATTGACACCAATGCACTTATTGGATGAACTACATTTCTTAAGTACGAAAAGTAATTATAATAAGTCTTGGGATGCACAAAATGACGTAAATGTTAAATTGTTGACACAAACGCGCTTATTGGATGAACTACATTCCTTAAGTACGAAAAGTGATTAGAATAAGCCTTGGGATGCACAAAATGATGTAAATATTCATCCAATGACATAAACGCGTTTATCGGATGAACTACATTCGTTAAGTATGAAAAGTGGTTAGAATAAGCCTTGGGATGCACAAAATGACGTATAATGTTCATTAAATGACACAAATGCACTTATTACATGAACTACATTCCTTAAGTACGAAAAGCGATTAGAATAAGCTTTGTGATGCACAAAATGACGTAAATGTTCATCCATTGACACCAATGCACTTATTGGATGAACTACATTCCTTAAGTACGAAATGTGATTAGAATAAGCCATGGGATGCACAAAATGACGTAAATATTCAACCAATGACACAAACGCGCTTATTGGATGAACACATTCCTTAAGTACGAAAAGTGATTAGAATAAGCCTTGGGATGCACAAAATGACGTATAATGTTCATCCAATGACACAAACGCACTAATTGGATGAACTACATTCTTAAAGTACAAAAACTGATTAGAATAAGCCTTGGGATGCACAAAATGACGTAAATATTAAATTAATGACACAAACGCGCTTATTGGATAAACTACATTCCTTAAGTACGAAAAGTGATTAGAATAAGCCTTGGGATTCACAAAACGACGTAAATGTTAAACTAATGACACAAACGCTCTTATTGGATGAACTACATTTCTTAAGTACGAAAATGGATTAGAATAAGCCTTGGTATGCACCAAATGACGTAAATGTTAAATTAATGACACAAACGCACTTATTGGATGAACTACATTCTTTAAGTACGAAAACTGATTAGAATAAGCATTGGAATGCACAAAATGACGTAAATGTTAAATTAATGAAACAAACGCGCTTATTGGATGAACAATATTCCTTAAGTACGAAAAGCAATTAGAATAAGCCTTGGTATTCACAAAATGACGTAAATGTTAAATTAATGACACAAATGCTCTTATTCGATGAACTACATTTCTTAAGTACGAAAAGTGATTAGAATAAGCCTTGGGAAGCACAAAATGACGTAAATGTTAAATTAATGACACAAACGCGCTTATTGGATGAACTACATTCCTTATGTACAAAAAGTGATTAGAATAAGCCTTGGGATGCACAAAATGACATAAATGTTAAATTAATGACACAACGCGCTTGTTAGATGAACTACATTCCTTAAGTACGAAAAGTGATTAGAATAAGCCATGGGATGCACAAATGACGTAAATGTTCATCCAATGACAGAAATGCACTTATTCGATAAACTACATTCCTTAACTACGAAGAGTGATTAGAATAAGTCTTGGGATGCATAACATGACGTAAATGTTCAACCAATGACACAAATGTACTTATTGGATGAACGACATTCCTTAAGTACGAAAAGTTATTAAAATAAGCCTTGGGATGCACAAAATGATGGAAATGTTAAATTAATGACACAAACGCGCTTACTGGATGAACTACGTTCCTTAAGTTCGAAAAGTGATTAGAATAAGCCTTGGGATGCACAAAATGACGTAAATGTTCATCCAATGACACAAATGCACTTATTGGATGAACTACATTCCTTAAGTACGAAAAGTGATAAGAATATGCCTTGGGATGCACAAAATGACGTAAATGTTAAATTAATGACAAAAACGCGCTTATTGGATGAACTACATTCCTTAACTACGAAGAGTGATTAGAATATGTTTTGGGATGCACAAAATGACGTAAATGTTCAACCAATGACACAAATGTACTTATTGGATGAACTACATTCCTTAAGTACGAAAAGTTATTAAAATAAGCCTTGGGATGCACAAAATGATGGAAATGTTAAATTAATGACACAAACACGCTTACTGGATGAACTACGTTCCTTAAGTACGAAAAGTGATTAGAATAAGCCTTGGGATGCACAAAATGACGTAAATGTTCATCCAATGACACAAATGCACTTATTGGATGAACTACATTCCTTAAGTACGAAAAGTGATTAGAATAAGCCTTGGGATGCACAAAATGACATAAATGTTAAATTAATAACACAAACGCTCTTATTGGATGAACTACATTCCTTAAGTACGAAAAGTGATTAGAATAAGCCTTGGGATGCACAAAATGACGTAAATGTTCATCCAATGACACAAATGCACTTATTGGATGAACTACATTCCTTAAGTACAAAAAGTGATTAGAATAAGCCTTGGGATGCACAAAATGACGTAAATGTTCACCCAATGACACAAATGCACTTATTGGATGAACAACATTCCTAAAGTACGAAAAGTGATTAGAATAAGCCTTGGGATCCACCAAATGACGTAAATGTTAAATTAATCACACAAACGCGCTTATTGGATGAACTGCATTCCTTAAGTACGAAACGTGATTTGAATAAGCCTTGTGATGCACAAAATGACGTCAATGTTAAATTAATGACACAAACGCGCTTATTGGATGAACTACATTCCTTAAGTACGAAAAATGATTAGAATAAGCCTTGGGATGCACAAAATGACGTAAATATTAAATTAATGACACAAACGCGCTTATTGAATGACCTACATTCCTTAAGTACGAAAAGTGATTAGAATAAGCCTTGGGATGAACAAAATGACGTAAATGTTCAACCAAATACACAAATGCACTTATTGGATGAACTATATTCCTTAAGTACGAAATGTAATTGAAATAAGTATTGGGATTCCAAAATGACGTAAATGTTTATCCAATGACATAAACGCACTTCTCAGATAAACTACATTCCTTAAGTACGAAAACTTATTAGAATAAGCCTTGGAATGCACAAAATGACGGAAGTGTTAAATTAATGACACAAACGCGCTTATTGGATGAAATACATTCCTTAAGTACGAAAAGTGATTAGAATAAGCCTTGGGATGCACAAAATGACGTAAATGTTCATCAATGACACCAATGCACTTATTGGATGAACTACATTCCTTAAGTACAAAAAGTGATTAGAATAAGCCTTGGGATTCACAAAATGACGTAAATGTTCACCCAATGACACAAATGCACTTATTGGATGAACAACATTCCTTAAGTACGAAAAGTGATTAGAATAAGCCTTGGGATGCACAAAATGACGTAAATGTTAAATTAATAACACAAACGCTCTTATTGGATGAACTACATTCCTTAATTACGAAAAGTGATTAGAATAAGCCTTGGGATGCACAAAATGACGTAAATGTTCATCTAATGACACCAATGCACTTATTGGATGAACTACATTCCTTAAGTACAAAAAGTGATTAGAATAAGCCTTGGGATTCACAAAATGACGTAAATGTTCACCCAATGACACAAATGGACTTATTGGATGAACAACATTCCTTAAGTACGAAAAGTGATTAGAATAAGCCTTGGGATGCACAGAATGACGTAAATGTTAAATTAATAACACAAACACTCTTACTGGATGAACTTCATTCCTTAATTACGAAAAGTGATTAGAATAAGCCTTGGGATGCACAAAATGACGTAAATGTTCATCTAATGACACCAATGCACTTATTGGATGAACTACATTCCTTAAGTACAAAAAGTGATTAGAATAAGCCTTGGGATGCACAAAATGACGTAAATGTTCACCCAATGACACAAATGCACTTATTGGATGAACAACATTCCTTAAGTACGAAAAGTGATTAGAATAAGCCTTGGGATTCACCAAATGACGTAAATGTTAAATTAATCACACAAACGCGCTAATTGGATGAACTCCATTCCTTAAGTACGAAAAGTGATTAGAATAAGCCTTGGGATGCACCAAATGACGTAAATGTTCATCCAATGGAAGAAACGCACTTATTGGATGAACTACATTGCTAAAGTACGAAAAGTGATTAGAATAAGCCTTGGGATGCACAAAATGACGTAAATGTTAAATTAATAACAGAAATGCTCTTATTGGATGAACTACATTCCTTATGTACGAAAAGTGATTAGAATAAGCCTTGGGATGCACAAAATGACGTAAATATTAAATTAATGACACAAACGCGCTTATTGGATGAACTACATTCCTTAAGTATGAAAAGTGATTAGAATAAGCCTTGGAATGCACAAAATCACGTAAATGTTCATCTAACGACACAAATGAACTTATTGGATGAACTACATTCCTTAAGTACGAAAAGTGATTAGAATAAGCCTAGCGATGCACAAAATGACGTAAATGTTAAATTAATGACACAAACACGCTTATTGGATGAATTACATTCTTTAAGTACGAAAAGTTATTTGAATAAGCCTTGGGATGCACAAAATGACGTAAATGTTCATCCAATGACACAAACACACTTATTGGAT
Organism: Cicer cuneatum; assembly: GCA_037974295.1. Taxonomy (NCBI): domain Eukaryota; kingdom Viridiplantae; phylum Streptophyta; class Magnoliopsida; order Fabales; family Fabaceae; genus Cicer; species Cicer cuneatum. The sequence continues at coordinate 48,851,796 of JBBPBO010000001.1, forward strand.
AAACTACATTCCTGAAGTACGAAAAGTGATTAGAATAAGTCCTGGGATGCACAAAATGACGTAAATGTTAAATTAATGACACAAACGCGCTTATTGGATGAACTACATTCCTTTAGTAGGAAAAGTGATTAGAATAAGCCTTGGGATGCACAAAATGACGTAAATGTTCATCCAATGACACAAATGCACTTATTGGATGAACTACATTCCTTAAGTACGAAAAGTGATAAGAATAAGCCTTGGGATGCACAAAATGACGTAAATGTTAAATTAATGACAAAAACGCGCTTATTGGATGAACTACATTCCTGAAGTACGAAAAGTGATTAGAATAAGCCATGGGATGCACAAATGACGTAAATGTTCATCCAATGACAGAAATGCACTTATTCGATGAACTACATTCCTTAACTACGAAGAGTGATTAGAATAAGTCTTGGGATGCACAACATGACGTAAATGTTCAACCAATGACACAAATGTACTTATTGGATGAACTACATTCCTTAAGTACGAAAAGTGATAAGAATAAGCCTTGGGATGCAAAAAATGACGTAAATGTTAAATTAATGACAAAAACGCGCTTATTGGATGAACTACATTCCTTAAGTACGAATAGTGATTAGAATAAGCCTTGGGATGCACAAAATGACGTAAATATTAAATTAATGACACAAACGCGCTTATTGGATGAACTACATTCCTTAAGTACGAAAAGTGATTTGAATAAGCCTTGGGTTTCACAAAACGACGTAAATGATAAATTAATGACACAAACGCTCTTATTGGATGAACTACATATCTTAAGTACGAAAATGGATTAGAATAAGCCTTGGTATGCACCAAATGACGTAAATGTTCACCCAATGACACAAATGCACTTATTAGATGAACAACATTCCTTAAGTACGAAAAGTGATTATAATAAGCCTTGGGATGCACCAAATGACGTAAATGTTAAATTAATCACACAAACGCGCTTATTGGATGAACTCCATTCCTTAAGTACGAAAAGTGATTAGAATAAGCCTTGGGATGCACCAAATGACGTAAATGTTCATCCAATGGAAGAAACGCACTTATTGGATGAATTACATTCCTAAAGTACAAAAAGTAATTAGAATAAGCCTTGTGATGCACAAAACGACGTAAATGTTAAATTAATAACACAAACGCTCTTATTGGATGAACTACATTCCTTAAGTACGAAAAGTGATTAGAATAAGCCTTGGGATGCACAAAATGCATTAATGTTCATCCAATGACACCAATGCACTTATTGGATGAACTACATTCCTTAAGCACAAAAAGTGATTAGAATAAGCCTTGGGATGCACAAAATGACGTAAATGTTCACCCAATGACAGAAATGCACTTTATTGGATGAACAACATTCCTTAAGTACGAAAAGTTATTAGAATAATCCTTGGGATGCACAAAATGACGTAAATGTTCATCCAATGACACAAATGCAATTATTGGATTAATTACATTACTTAAGTACGAACAGTGCTTATAATAAGCCTTGGGATGCACAAAATGACGTAAATGTAACATTAATGACACAAACGCGCTTATTGGATGAACTACATTCCTTAAGTACGAAAAATGATTAGAATAAGCCTTTGATGCACAAAACAAACATCGAATGACACAAATGCACTTAATGGATGAACTACATTCCTTAAATACGAAACGTGATTTGAATAAGCCTTGTGATGCACAAAATGACGTCAATGTTAAATTAATGACACAAACGCGCTTATTGGATGAACTACATTCCTTAAGTACGAAAAATGATTAGAATAAGCCTTGGGATGCACAAAATGACGTAAATATTAAATTAATGACACAAACGCGCTTATTAAATAACCTACATTCCTTAAGTACGAAAAGTGATTAGAATAAGCCTTGGGATGAACAAAATGACGTAAATGTTCAACCAAATACACAAATGCACTTATTAGATGAACTATATTCCTTAAGTACGAAATGTAATTGAAATAAGTATTGGGATGCACAAAATGACGTAAATGTTCATCCAATGACATAAACGCACTTCTCAGATAAACTACATTCCTTAAGTACGAAAAGTGATTAGAATAAGCCTTGGGATGCACAAAATGACAGAAGTGTTAAATTAATGACACAAACGCGCTTATTGGATGAAATACATTCCTTAAGTACGAAAAGTGATTAGAATAAGCCTTGGGATGCACAAAATGACGTAAATGTTCATCCAATGACACCAATGCACTTATTGGATGAACTACATTCCTTAAGTACAAAAAGTGATTAGAATAAGCCTTGGGATTCACAAAATGACGTAAATGTTCACCCAATGACACAAATGCACTTATTGGATGAACAACATTCCTTAAGTACGAAAAGTGATTAGAATAAGCCTTGGGATGCACAGAATGACGTAAATGTTAAATTAATAACACAAACGCTCTTATTGGATGAACTTCATTCCTTAATTACGAAAAGTGATTAGAATAAGCCTTGGGATGCACAAAATGACGTAAATGTTCATCTAATGACACCAATGCACTTATTGGATGAACTACATTCCTTAAGTACAAAAAGTGAATAGAATAAGCCTTGGGATGCACAAAATGACGTAAATGTTCACCCAATGACACAAATGCACTTATTGGATGAACAACATTCCTTAAGTACGAAAAGTGATTAGAATAAGCCTTGGGATTCACCAAATGACGTAAATGTTAAATTAATCACACAAACGCGCTAATTGGATGAACTCCATTCCTTAAGTACGAAAAAGTGATTAGAATAAGCCTTGGGATGCACCAAATGACGTAAATGTTCATCCAATGGAAGAAACGCACTTATTGGATGAACTACATTGCTAAAGTACGAAAAGTGATTAGAATAAGCCTTGGGATGCACAAAATGACGTAAATGTTAAATTAATAACAGAAACGCTCTTATTGGATGAACTACATTCCTTATGTACGAAAAGTGATTAGAATAAGCCTTGGGATGCACAAAATGACGTAAATGTTCATCTAACGACACAAATGAACTTATTGGATGAACTACTTTCCTTAAGTACGAAAAGTGATTAGAATAAGCCTAGCGATGCACAAAATGACGTAAATGTTAAATTAATGACACAAACGCGCTTATTGGATGAACTACATTCCTTTAGTAGGAAAAGTGATTAGAATAAGCCTTGGGATGCACAAAATGACGTAAATGTTCATCCAATGACACAAACGCACTTATTGGATGAACTACATTCCTTAAGTACGAAAAGTGATTAGAATAAGCCTTGGGATGCACAAAATGACGTAAATGTTCATCCAATGACACAAATGCACTTATTGGATGAACTACATTCCTTAAGTACAAAAAGTGATTAGAATAAGCCTTGGGATGCACAAAATGACGTAAATGTTCACCCAATGACACAAATGCACTTATTGGATGAACAACATTCCTAAAGTACGAAAAGTGATTAGAATAAGCCTTGGGATCCACCAAATGACGTAAATGTTAAATTAATCACACAAACGCGCTTATTGGATGAACTGCATTCCTTAAGTACGAAACGTGATTTGAATAAGCCTTGTGATGCACAAAATGACGTCAATGTTAAATTAATGACACAAACGCGCTTATTGGATGAACTACATTCCTTAAGTACGAAAAATGATTAGAATAAGCCTTGGGATGCACAAAATGACGTAAATATTAAATTAATGACACAAACGCGCTTATTGAATGACCTACATTCCTTAAGTACGAAAAGTGATTAGAATAAGCCTTGGGATGAACAAAATGACGTAAATGTTCAACCAAATACACAAATGCACTTATTGGATGAACTATATTCCTTAAGTACGAAATGTAATTGAAATAAGTATTGGGATTCCAAAATGACGTAAATGTTTATCCAATGACATAAACGCACTTCTCAGATAAACTACATTCCTTAAGTACGAAAACTTATTAGAATAAGCCTTGGAATGCACAAAATGACGGAAGTGTTAAATTAATGACACAAACGCGCTTATTGGATGAAATACATTCCTTAAGTACGAAAAGTGATTAGAATAAGCCTTGGGATGCACAAAATGACGTAAATGTTCATCAATGACACCAATGCACTTATTGGATGAACTACATTCCTTAAGTACAAAAAGTGATTAGAATAAGCCTTGGGATTCACAAAATGACGTAAATGTTCACCCAATGACACAAATGCACTTATTGGATGAACAACATTCCTTAAGTACGAAAAGTGATTAGAATAAGCCTTGGGATGCACAAAATGACGTAAATGTTAAATTAATAACACAAACGCTCTTATTGGATGAACTACATTCCTTAATTACGAAAAGTGATTAGAATAAGCCTTGGGATGCACAAAATGACGTAAATGTTAAATTAATAACACAAACGCTCTTATTGGATGAACTACATTCCTTAATTACGAAAAGTGATTAGAATAAGCCTTGGGATGCACAAAATGACGTAAATGTTCATCTAATGACACCAATGCACTTATTGGATGAACTACATTCCTTAAGTACAAAAAGTGATTAGAATAAGCCTTGGGATGCACAAAATGACGTAAATGTTCACCCAATGACACAAATGCACTTATTGGATGAACAACATTCCTTAAGTACGAAAAGTGATTAGAATAAGCCTTGGGATTCACCAAATGACGTAAATGTTAAATTAATCACACAAACGCGCTTATTGGATGAACTCCATTCCTTAAGTACGAAAAGTGATTAGAATAAGCCTTGGGATGCACCAAATGACGTAAATGTTCATCCAATGGAAGAAACGCACTTATTGGATGAACTACATTCCTAAAGTACGAAAAGTGATTAGAATAAGCCTTGGGATGCACAAAATGACGTAAATGTTAAATTAATAACACAAACGCTCTTATTGGATGAACTACATTCCTTAAGTACGAAAAGTGATTAGAATAAGCCTTGGGATGCACAAAATGACGTAAATATTCATCCAATGACACCAATGCACTTATTGGATGAACTACATTCCTTAAGCACTAAAAGTGATTAGAATAAGCCTTGGGATGCACAAAATGACGTAAATGTTCACCCAATGACACAAATGCACTTATATGATGAACAACATTCCTTAAGTACGAAAAGTGATTAGAATAAGCCTTGGGATTCACCAAATGACGTAAATATTCATCCAATGGAAGAAACGCACTTATTGGATGAACTACATTCCTAAAGTACGAAAAGTGATTAGAATAAGCCTTGGGATGCACAAAATGACGTAAATGTTCACCCAATGACACCAATGCACTTATTGGATGAACTACATTCCTTAAGTACAAAAAGTGATTAGAATAAGCCTTGGGATGCACAAAATGACGTAAATGTTCACCCAATGACACAAATGCACTTATTGGATGAACAACATTCCTTAAGTACGAAAAGTGATTAGAATAAGCCTTGGGATTCACCAAATGACGTAAATATTAAATTAATCACACAAACGCGCTAATTGGATGAACTCCATTCCTTAAGTACGAAAAGTGATTAGAATAAGCCTTGGGATGCACCAAATGACGTAAATGTTCATCCAATGGAAGAAACGCACTTATTGGATGAACTACATTGCTAAAGTACGAAAAGTGATTAGAATAAGCCTTGGGATGCACAAAATGACGTAAATGTTAAATTAATAACAGAAATGCTCTTATTGGATGAACTACATTCCTTATGTACGAAAAGTGATTAGAATAAGCCTTGGGATGCACAAAATGACGTAAATATTAAATTAATGACACAAACGCGCTTATTGGATGAACTACATTCCTTAAGTATGAAAAGTGATTAGAATAAGCCTTGGAATGCACAAAATCACGTAAATGTTCATCTAACGACACAAATGAACTTATTGGATGAACTACATTCCTTAAGTACGAAAAGTGATTAGAATAAGCCTAGCGATGCACAAAATGACGTAAATGTTAAATTAATGACACAAACACGCTTATTGGATGAATTACATTCTTTAAGTACGAAAAGTTATTTGAATAAGCCTTGGGATGCACAAAATGACGTAAATGTTCATCCAATGACACAAACACACTTATTGGATAAACTACATTCCTGAAGTACGAAAAGTGATTAGAATAAGTCCTGGGATGCACAAAATGACGTAAATGTTAAATTAATGACACAAACGCGCTTATTGGATGAACTACGTTCCTTTAGTAGGAAAAGTGATTAGAATAAGCCTTGGGATGCACAAAATGACGTAAATGTTCATCCAATGACACAAACGCACTTATTGGATGAACTACATTCCTTAAGTACGAAAAGTGATTAGAATAAGCCTTGGGATGCACAAAATGACGTAAATGTTCATCCAATGACACCAATGCACTTATTGGATGAACTACATTCCTTAAGTACAAAAAGTGATTAGAATAAGCCTTGGGATGCACAAAATGACGTAAATGTTCACCCAATGACACAAATGCACTTATTAGATGAACAACATTCCTTAAGTACGAAAAGTGATTATAATAAGCCTTGGGATGCACCAAATGACGTAAATGTTAAATTAATCACACAAACGCGCTTATTGGATGAACTCCATTCCTTAAGTACGAAAAGTGATTAGAATAAGCCTTGGGATGCACCAAATGACGTAAATGTTCATCCAATGGAAGAAACGCACTTATTGGATGAACTACATTCCTAAAGTACGAAAAGTGATTAGAATAAGCCTTGGGATGCACAAAATGACGTAAATGTTCACCCAATGACACCAATGCACTTATTGGATGAACTACATTCCTTAAGTACAAAAAGTGATTAGAATAAGCCTTGGGATGCACAAAATGACGTAAATGTTCACCCAATGACACAAATGCACTTATTGGATGAACAACATTCCTAAAGTACGAAAAGTGATTAGAATAAGCCTTGGGATACACAAAATGACGTAAATGTTCATCCAATGGAAGAAACGCACTTATTGGATGAACTACATTGCTAAAGTACGAAAAGTGATTAGAATAAGCCTTGGGATGCACAAAATGACGTAAATGTTAAATTAATAACACAAGCGCTCTTATTGGATGAACTACATTCCTTAATTACGAAAAGTGATTAGAATAAGCCTTGGGATGCACAAAATGACGTAAATGTTCATCCAATGACACCAATGCACTTATTGGATGAACTACATTCCTTAAGTACAAAAAGTGATTAGAATAAGCCTTGGGATTCACCAAACGACGTAAATGTTAAATTAATCACACAAACACGCTTATTGGATGAACTCCATTCCTTAAGTACGAAAAGTGATTAGAATAAGCCTTGGGATGCACAAAATGACGTAAATGTTAAATTAATAAGACAAACGCTCTTATTGGATGAACTACATTCCTTAAGTACGAAAAGTGATTAGAATAAGCGTTGGGATGCACAAAATGACGTAAATGTTCACCTAATGACACAAATGCACTTATTGGATGAACAACATTCCTTAAGTACGAAAAGTGATTAGAATAAGCCTTGGGATGCACCAAATGACGTAAATGTTCATCCATTGACACAAATGCACTTATTGGATGAACTGCATTCCTTAAGTACGAAAAGTGATTAGAATAAGGCTTGGGATGCACAAAATGACGAAATGTTCATCCAATGACACAAATAAAATTATTGCATGAAACACATTACTTAAGTACGAACAGTGATTAGAATAAGCCTTGGGATGCACAAAATCACGTAAATGTTAAATTAATAACACAAACGCTCTTATTGGATGAACTACATTCCTTATGTACAAAAAGTGATTAGAATAAGCCTTGGGATGCACCAAATGACGTATATGTTCATCCAATGGAAGAAACGCACTTATGGATGAACTACATTCCTAAAGTACGAAAAGTGATTAGAATAAGCCTTAGGATGCACAAAATGACGTAAATGTTAAATTAATAACACGAACGCTCTTATTGGATGAACTACATTCCTTAAGTACGAAAAGTGATTAGAATAAGCCTTGGGATGCACAAAATGACGTAAATGTTCATCCAATGACACCAATGCACTTATTGGATGAACTACATTCCTTAAGCACAAAAAGTGATTAGAATAAGCCTTGGGATGCACAAAATGACGAAATGTTCACCCAATGACAGAAATGCACTTATTGGATGAACAACATTCCTTAAGTAAGAAAAGTTATTAGAATAAGCCTTGGGATGCACAAAATGACGTAAATGTTCATCCAATGACACAAATGCAATTATTGGATTAATTACATTACTTAAGTACGAACAGTGCTTATAATAAGCCTTGGGATGCACAAAATGACGTAAATGTAACATTAATGACACAAACGCGCTTATTGGATGAACTACATTCCTTAAGTACTAAAAATGATTAAAATAAGCCTTGGGATGCACAAAATGACGTAAATATTAAATTAATGACACAAACGCGCTTATTGAATGACCTACATTCCTTAACTACGAAAAGTGATTAGAATAATCCTTGGGATGCACAAAATGACGTAAATGTTCAACCAAATACACAAATGCACTTATTAGATGAACTACATTCCTTAAGTACGAAATGTGATTGAAATTTGTCTTGGGATGCACAAAATGACGTAAATGTTCATCCAATGACATAAACGCACTTCTCAGATGAACTACATTCCTTAAGTACGAAAACTTATTAGAATAAGCCTTGGGATGCACAAAATGACGGAAGTGTTAAATTAATGACACAAACGCGCTTATTGGATGAACTACATTCCTTAAGTACGAAAAGTGATTAGAATAAGCCTTGGGATGCACAAAATGACGTAAATGTTCATCGAATGACACCAATGCACTTATTGGATGAACTACATTCCTTAAGTACAAAAAGTGATTAGAATAAGCCTTGGGATGCACAAAATGACGTAAATGTTCACCCAATGACACAAATGCACTTATTAGATGAACAACATTCCTTAAGTACGAAAAGTGATTATAATAAGCCTTGGGATGCACCAAATGACGTAAATGTTAAATTAATCACACAAACGCGCTTATTGGATGAACTCCATTCCTTAAGTACGAAAAGTGATTAGAATAAGCCTTGGGATGCACCAAATGACGTAAATGTTCATCCAATGGAAGAAACGCACTTATTGGATGAATTACATTCCTAAAGTACAAAAAGTAATTAGAATAAGCCTTGTGATGCACAAAATGACGTAAATGTTAAATTAATAACACAAACGCTCTTATTGGATGAACTACATTCCTTAAGTACGAAAAGTGATTAGAATAAGCCTTGGGATGCACAAAATGCATTAATGTTCATCCAATGACACCAATGCACTTATTGGATGAACTACATTCCTTAAGCACAAAAAGTGATTAGAATAAGCCTTGGGATGCACAAAATGACGTAAATGTTCACCCAATGACAGAAATGCACTTTATTGGATGAACAACATTCCTTAAGTACGAAAAGTTATTAGAATAATCCTTGGGATGCACAAAATGACGTAAATGTTCATCCAATGACACAAATGCAATTATTGGATTAATTACATTACTTAAGTACGAACAGTGCTTATAATAAGCCTTGGGATGCACAAAATGACGTAAATGTAACATTAATGACACAAACGCGCTTATTGGATGAACTACATTCCTTAAGTACGAAAAATGATTAGAATAAGCCTTTGATGCACAAAACAAACATCGAATGACACAAATGCACTTAATGGATGAACTACATTCCTTAAATACGAAACGTGATTTGAATAAGCCTTGTGATGCACAAAATGACGTCAATGTTAAATTAATGACACAAACGCGCTTATTGGATGAACTACATTCCTTAAGTACGAAAAATGATTAGAATAAGCCTTGGGATGCACAAAATGACGTAAATATTAAATTAATGACACAAACGCGCTTATTGAATAACCTACATTCCTTAAGTACGAAAAGTGATTAGAATAAGCCTTGGGATGAACAAAATGACGTAAATGTTCAACCAAATACACAAATGCACTTATTAGATGAACTATATTCCTTAAGTACGAAATGTAATTGAAATAAGTATTGGGATGCACAAAATGACGTAAATGTTCATCCAATGACATAAACGCACTTCTCAGATAAACTACATTCCTTAAGTACGAAAACTTATTAGAATAAGCCTTGGGATGCACAAAATGACGGAAGTGTTAAATTAATGACACAAACGCGCTTATTGGATGAAATACATTCCTTAAGTACGAAAAGTGATTAGAATAAGCCTTGGGATGCACAAAATGACGTAAATGTTCATCCAATGACACCAATGCACTTATTGGATGAACTACATTCCTTAAGTACAAAAAGTGATTAGAATAAGCCTTGGGATGCACAAAATGACGTAAATGTTCACCCAATGACACAAATGCACTTATTGGATGAACAACATTCCTTAAGTACGAAAAGTGATTAGAATAAGCCTTGGGATTCACCAAATGACGTAAATGTTAAATTAATCACACAAACGCGCTTATTGGATGAACTCCATTCCTTAAGTACGAAAAGTGATTAGAATAAGCCTTGGGATGCACCAAATGACGTAAATGTTCATCCAATGGAAGAAACGCACTTATTGGATGAACTACATTCCTAAAGTACGAAAAGTGATTAGAATAAGCCTTGGGATGCACAAAATGACGTAAATGTTAAATTAATAAGACAAACGCTCTTATTGGATGAACTACATTCCTTAAGTACGAAAAGTGATTAGAATAAGCCTTGGGATGCACAAAATGACGTAAATGTTCACCGAATGACACAAATGCACTTATTGGATGAACAACATTCCTTAAGTACGAAAAGTGATTAGAATAAGCCTTGGGATGCACCAAATGACGTAAATGTTCATCCATTGACACAAATGCACTTATTGGATGAACTACATTCCTTAAGTACGAAAAGTGATTAGAATAAGGCTTGGGATGCACAAAATGACGAAATGTTCATCCAATGACACAAATAAAATTATTGCATGAAATACATTACTTAAGTACGAACAGTGATTAGAATAAGCCTTGGGATGCACAAAATCACGTAAATGTTAAATTAATAACACAAACGCTCTTATTGGATGAACTACATTCCTTATGTACAAAAAGTGATTAGAATAAGCCTTGGGATGCACCAAATGACGTATATGTTCATCCAATGGAAGAAACGCACTTATGGATGAACTACATTCCTAAAGTACGAAAAGTGATTAGAATAAGCCTTAGGATGCACAAAATGACGTAAATGTTAAATTAATAACACAAACGCTCTTATTGGATGAACTACATTCCTTAAGTACGAAAAGTGATTAGAATAAGCCTTGGGATGCACAAAATGACGTAAATGTTCATCCAATGACACCAATGCACTTATTGGATGAACTACATTCCTTAAGCACAAAAAGTGATTAGAATAAGCCTTGGGATGCACAAAATGACGAAATGTTCACCCAATGATAGAAATGCACTTATTGGATGAACAACATTCCTTAAGTAAGAAAAGTTATTAGAATAAGCCTTGGGATGCACAAAATGACGTAAATGTTCATCCAATGACACAAATGCAATTATTGGATTAATTACATTACTTAAGTACGAACAGTGCTTATAATAAGCCTTGGGATGCACAAAATGACGTAAATGTAACATTAATGACACAAACGCGCTTATTGGATGAACTACATTCCTTAAGTACTAAAAATGATTAAAATAAGCCTTGGGATGCACAAAATGACGTAAATATTAAATTAATGACACAAACGCGCTTATTGAATGACCTACATTCCTTAACTACGAAAAGTGATTAGAATAATCCTTGGGATGCACAAAATGACGTAAATGTTCAACCAAATACACAAATGCACTTATTAGATGAACTACATTCCTTAAGTACGAAATGTGATTGAAATAAGTCTTGGGATGCACAAAATGACGTAAATGTTCATCCAATGACATAAACGCACTTCTCAGATGAACTACATTCCTTAAGTACGAAAACTTATTAGAATAAGCCTTGTGATGCACAAAATGACGTAAATGTTAAATTAATAACACAAACGCTCTTATTGGATGAACTACATTCCTTAAGTACGAAAAGTGATTAGAATAAGCCTTGGGATGCACAAAATGCATAAATGTTCATCCAATGAAACCAATGCACTTATTGGATGAACTACATTCCTTAAGCACAAAAAGTGATTAGAATAAGCCTTGGGATGCACAAAATGACGTAAATGTTCACCCAATGACAGAAATGCACTTATTGGATGAACAACATTCCTTAAGTACGAAAAGTTATTAGAATAATCCTTGGGATGCACAAAATGACGTAAATGTTCATCCAATGACACAAATGCAATTATTGGATTAATTACATTACTTAAGTACGAACAGTGCTTATAATAAGCCTTGGGATGCACAAAATGACGTAAATGTAACATTAATGACACAAACGCGCTTATTGGATGAACTACATTCCTTAAGTACGAAAAACGATTAGAATAAGCCTTTGATGCACAAAACAATCATCCAATGACACAAATGCACTTAATGGATGAACTACATTCCTTAAATACGAAACGTGATTTGAATAAGCCTTGTGATGCACAAAATGACGTCAATGTTAAATTAATGACACAAACGCGCTTATTGGATGAACTACATTCCTTAAGTACGAAAAATGATTAGAATAAGCCTTGGGATGCACAAAATGACGTAAATATTAAATTAATGACACAAACGCGCTTATTGAATAACCTACATTCCTTAAGTACGAAAAGTGATTAGAATAAGCCTTGGGATGAACAAAATGACGTAAATGTTCAACCAAATACACAAATGCAATTATTAGATGAACTATATTCCTTAAGTACGAAATGTAATTGAAATAAGTATTGGGATGCACAAAATGACGTAAATGTTCATCCAATGACATAAACGCACTTCTCAGATAAACTACATTCCTTAAGTACGAAAACTTATTAGAATAAGCCTTGGGATGCACAAAATGACGGAAGTGTTAAATTAATGACACAAACGCGCTTATTGGATGAAATACATTCCTTAAGTACGAAAAGTGATTAGAATAAGCCTTGGGATGCACAAAATGACGTAAATGTTCATCCAATGACACCAATGCACTTATTGGATGAACTACATTCCTTAAGTACAAAAAGTGATTAGAATAAGCCTTGGGATTCACAAAATGACGTAAATGTTCACCCAATGACACAAATGGACTTATTGGATAAACAACATTCCTTAAGTACGAAAAGTGATTAGAATAAGCCTTGGGATGCACAGAATGACGTAAATGTTAAATTAATAACACAAACGCTCTTATTGGATGAACTTCATTCCTTAATTACGAAAAGTGATTAGAATAAGCCTTGGGATGCACAAAATGACGTAAATGTTCATCTAATGACACCAATGCACTTATTGGATGAACTACATTCCTTAAGTACAAAAAGTGATTAGAATAAGCCTTGGGATGCACAAAATGACGTAAATGTTCACCCAATGACACAAATGCACTTATTGGATGAACAACATTCCTAAAGTACGAAAAGTGATTAGAATAAGCCTTGGGATACACAAAATGACGTAAATGTTCATCCAATGGAAGAAACGCACTTATTGGATGAACTACATTGCTAAAGTACGAAAAGTGATTAGAATAAGCCTTGGGATGCACAAAATGACGTAAATGTTAAATTAATAACACAAGCGCTCTTATTGGATGAACTACATTCCTTAATTACGAAAAGTGATTAGAATAAGCCTTGGGATGCACAAAATGACGTAAATGTTCATCCAATGACACCAATGCACTTATTGGATGAACTACATTCCTTAAGTACAAAAAGTGATTAGAATAAGCCTTGGGATTCACAAAATGACGTAAATGTTCACCCAATGACACAAATGCACTTATTGGATGAACAACATTCCTTAAGTACGAAAAGTGATTAGAATAAGCCTTGGGATGCACAGAATGACGTAAATGTTAAATTAATAACACAAACGCTCTTATTGGATGAACTTCATTCCTTAATTACGAAAAGTGATTAGAATAAGCCTTGGGATGCACAAAATGACGTAAATGTTCATCTAATGACACCAATGCACTTATTGGATGAACTACATTCCTTAAGTACAAAAAGTGAATAGAATAAGCCTTGGGATGCACAAAATGACGTAAATGTTCACCCAATGACACAAATGCACTTATTGGATGAACAACATTCCTTAAGTACGAAAAGTGATTAGAATAAGCCTTGGGATTCACCAAATGACGTAAATGTTAAATTAATCACACAAACGCGCTAATTGGATGAACTCCATTCCTTAAGTACGAAAAGTGATTAGAATAAGCCTTGGGATGCACCAAATGACGTAAATGTTAAATTAATAACAGAAACGCTCTTATTGGATGAACTACATTCATTATGTACGAAAAGTGATTAGAATAAGCCTTGGGATGCACAAAATGACGTAAATATTAAATTAATGACACAAACGCGCTTATTGGATGAAATACATTCCTTAAGTACGAAAAGTGATTAGAATAAGCCTTGGGATGCACAAAATGACGTAAATGTTCATCCAATGACACCAATGCACTTATTGGATGAACTACATTCCTTAAGTACAAAAAGTGATTAGAATAAGCCTTGGGATTCACAAAATGACGTAAATGTTCACCCAATGACACAAATGGACTTATTGGATGAACAACATTCCTTAAGTACGAAAAGTGATTAGAATAAGCCTTGGGATGCACAGAATGACGTAAATGTTAAATTAATAACACAAACACTCTTACTGGATGAACTTCATTCCTTAATTACGAAAAGTGATTAGAATAAGCCTTGGGATGCACAAAATGACGTAAATGTTCATCTAATGACACCAATGCACTTATTGGATGAACTACATTCCTTAAGTACAAAAAGTGATTAGAATAAGCCTTGGGATGCACAAAATGACGTAAATGTTCACCCAATGACACAAATGCACTTATTGGATGAACAACATTCCTTAAGTACGAAAAGTGATTAGAATAAGCCTTGGGATGCACCAAATGACGTAAATGTTAAATTAATCACACAAACGCGCTAATTGGATGAACTCCATTCCTTAAGTACGAAAAGTGATTAGAATAAGCCTTGGGATGCACCAAATGACGTAAATGTTCATCCAATGGAAGAAACGCACTTATTGGATGAACTACATTGCTAAAGTACGAAAAGTGATTAGAATAAGCCTTGGGATGCACAAAATGACGTAAATGTTAAATTAATAACAGAAATGCTCTTATTGGATGAACTACATTCCTTATGTACGAAAAGTGATTAGAATAAGCCTTGGGATGCACAAAATGACGTAAATATTAAATTAATGACACAAACGCGCTTATTGGATGAACTACATTCCTTAAGTATGAAAAGTGATTAGAATAAGCCTTGGAATGCACAAAATCACGTAAATGTTCATCTAACGACACAAATGAACTTATTGGATGAACTACATTCCTTAAGTACGAAAAGTGATTAGAATAAGCCTAGCGATGCACAAAATGACGTAAATGTTAAATTAATGACACAAACACGCTTATTGGATGAATTACATTCTTTAAGTACGAAAAGTTATTTGAATAAGCCTTGGGATGCACAAAATGACGTAAATGTTCATCCAATGACACAAACACACTTATTGGATAAACTACATTCCTGAAGTACGAAAAGTGATTAGAATAAGTCCTGGGATGCACAAAATGACGTAAATGTTAAATTAATGACACAAACGCGCTTATTGGATGAACTACATTCCTTTAGTAGGAAAAGTGATTAGAATAAGCCTTGGGATGCACAAAATGACGTAAATGTCCATCCAATGACACAAACGCACTTATTGGATGAACTACATTCCTTAAGTACGAAAAGTGATTAGAATAAGCCTTGGTATGCACCAAATGACGTAAATGTTAAATTAATGACACAAACGCGCTTATTGGATGAACTACATTCCTTAAGTACGAAAAGTGATTAAAATAAGCCTTGGGATGCACAAAATGACGTAAATGTTAAATTAATGACACAAACGCACTTATTGGATGAACTACATTCTTTAAGTACGAAAACTGATTAGAATAAGCATTGGAATGCACAAAATGACGTAAATGTTAAATTAATGAAACAAACGCGCTTATTGGATGAACAATATTCCTTAAGTACGAAAAGCAATTAGAATAAGCCTTGGTATTCACAAAATGACGTAAATGTTAAATTAATGACACAAATGCTCTTATTCGATGAACTACATTTCTTAAGTACGAAAAGTGATTAGAATAAGCCTTGGGAAGCACAAAATGACGTAAATGTTAAATTAATGACACAAACTCGCTTATTGGATGAACTACATTCCTTATGTACAAAAAGTGATTAGAATAAGCCTTGGGATGCACAAAATGACATAAATGTTAAATTAATGACACAACGCGCTTGTTAGATGAACTACATTCCTTAAGTACGAAAAGTGATTAGAATAAGCCATGGGATGCACAAATGACGTAAATGTTCATCCAATGACAGAAATGCACTTATTCGATAAACTACATTCCTTAACTACGAAGAGTGATTAGAATAAGTCTTGGGATGCATAACATGACGTAAATGTTCAACCAATGACACAATTGTACTTATTGGATGAACGACATTCCTTAAGTACGAAAAGTTATTAAAATAAGCCTTGGGATGCACAAAATGATGGAAATGTTAAATTAATGTCACAAACGCGCTTACTGGATGAACTACGTTCCTTAAGTTCGAAAAGTGATTAGAATAAGCCTTGGGATGCACAAAATGACGTAAATGTTCATCCAATGACACAAATGCACTTATTGGATGAACTACATTCCTTAAGTACGAAAAGTGATAAGAATATGCCTTGGGATGCACAAAATGACGTAAATGTTAAATTAATGACAAAAACGCGCTTATTGGATGAACTACATTCCTTAACTACGAAGAGTGATTAGAATAAGTCTTGGGATGCACAAAATGACGTAAATGTTCAACCAATGACACAAATGTACTTATTGGATGAACTACATTCCTTAAGTACGAAAAGTTATTAAAATAAGCCTTGGGATGCACAAAATGATGGAAATGTTAAATTAATGACACAAACACGCTTACTGGATGAACTACGTTCCTTAAGTACGAAAAGTGATTAGAATAAGCCTTGGGATGCACAAAATGACGTAAATGTTCATCCAATGACACAAATGCACTTATTGGATGAACTACATTCCTTAAGTACGAAAACTGATAAGAATAAGCCTTGGGATGCACAAAATGACGTAAATGTTAAATTAATGACAAAAACGCGCTTATTGGATGAACTACATTCCTGAAGTACGAAAAGTGATTAGAATAAGCCATGGGATGCACAAATGACGTAAATGTTCATCCAATGACAGAAATGCACTTATTCGATGAACTACATTCCTTAACTACGAAGAGTGATTAGAATAAGTCTTGGGATGCACAACATGACGTAAATGTTCAACCAATGACACAAATGTACTTATTGGATGAACTACATTCCTTAAGTACGAAAAGTGATAAGAATAAGCCTTGGGATGCAAAAAATGACGTAAATGTTAAATTAATGACAAAAACGCGCTTATTGGATGAACTACATTCCTTAAGTACGAAAAGTGATTAGAATAAGCCTTGGGATGCACAAAATGACGTAAATATTAAATTAATGACACAAACGCGCTTATTGGATGAACTACATTCCTTAAGTACGAAAAGTGATTTGAACAAGCCTTGGGTTTCACAAAACGACGTAAATGATAAATTAATGACACAAACGCTCTTATTGGATGAACTACATTTCTTAAGTACGAAAATGGATTAGAATAAGCCTTGGTATGCACCAAATGACGTAAATGTTAAATTAATGACACAAACGCGCTTATTGGATGAACTACATTCCTTAAGTACGAAAAGTGATTAGAATAAGCCTTGGGATGCACAAAATGACGTAAATGTTAAATTAATGACACAAACGCTCTTATTGGATGAACTACATTCCTTAAGTACGAAAAGTGATTAGAATAAGCCTTGGGATGCACAAAATGACGTAAATGTTCATCCAATGACACAAATGCACTTATTGGATGAACTACATTCCTTAAGTACGAAAAGTGATTAGAATAAGCCTTGGGATGCACCAAATGACGTAAATGTTCATCCATTGACACAAATGCACTTAATGGATGAACTACATTCCTTAAGTACGAAAAGTGATTAGAATAAGGCTTGGTATGCACAAAATGACGAAATGTTCATCCAATGACACAAATAAAATTATTGCATGAAATACATTACTTAAGTACGAACAGTGATTAGAATAAGCCTTGGGATGCACAAAATCACGTAAATGTTAAATTAATAACACAAACGCTCTTATGGGATGAACTACATTCCTTATGTACGAAAAGTGATTAGAATAAGCCTTGGGATGCACCAAATGACGTAAATGTTCATCCAATGGAAGAAACGCGCTTATGGATGAACTACATTCCTCAAGTACGAAAAGTGATTAGAATAAGCCTTGGGATGCACAAAATGACGTAAATGTTAAATTAATGACACAAACGCACTTATTGGATGAACTACATTCTTTAAGTACGAAAACTGATTAGAATAAGCCTTGGAATGCACAAAATGACGTAAATGTTAAATTAATTACACAAACGCTCTTATTGGATGAACTAGATTCCTTAACCAAAAGTAATTAGAATAAGCCTAGGGATGCACAAAATGGCGAAATGTTCATCCAATGACACAAATGCAATTATTGGATTAATTACATTACATAAGTACGAACAGTGATTAAAATAAGCCTTGGGATACACAAAATGACGTAAATGTAACATTAATGACACAAACGCGCTTATTGGATGAACTACATTCCTTAAGTACGAAAAATGATTAGAATAAGCCTTTGATGCACAAAACGTTCATCCAATGACACAAATGCACTTATTGGATGAACTACATTCCTTAAGTACGAAACGTGATTTGAATAAGTCTTGTGGTGCACAAAATGACGTAAATGTTCATCCAATGACACCAATGCACTTATTGGATGAACTACATTCCTTATGTACGAAAAGTGATTAGAATAAGCCTTGGGATGCACAAAATGACGTAAATGATCAACTAATGACACAAATGCACTTATTGGATGAACAACATTCCTTAAGTACGAAAAGTGATTAGAATAAGCCTTGGGATGCACCAAATGACGTAAATGTTCATCCATTGACACAAATGCACTTAATGGATGAACTACATTCCTTAAGTACGAAAAGTGATTAGAATAAGGCTTGGTATGCACAAAATGACGAAATGTTCATCCAATGACACAAATAAAATTATTGCATGAAATACATTACTTAAGTACGAACAGTGATTAGAATAAGCCTTGGGATGCACAAAATCACGTAAATGTTAAATTAATAACACAAACGCTCTTATGGGATGAACTACATTCCTTATGTACGAAAAGTGATTAGAATAAGCCTTGGGATGCACCAAATGACGTAAATGTTCATCCAATGGAAGAAACGCGCTTATGGATGAACTACATTCCTAAAGTACGAAAAGTGATTAGAATAAGGCTTGGGATGCACAAAATGACGTAAATGTTAAATTAATGACACAAACGCACTTATTGGATGAACTACATTCTTTAAGTACGAAAACTGATTAGAATAAGCCTTGGAATGCACAAAATGACGTAAATGTTAAATTAATTACACAAACGCTCTTATTGGATGAACTAGATTCCTTAACCAAAAGTAATTAGAATAAGCCTAGGGATGCACAAAATGGCGAAATGTTCATCCAATGACACAAATGCAATTATTGGATTAATTACATTACATAAGTACGAACAGTGATTAAAATAAGCCTTGGGATACACAAAATGACGTAAATGTAACATTAATGACACAAACGCGCTTATTGGATGAACTACATTCCTTAAGTACGAAAAATGATTAGAATAAGCCTTTGATGCACAAAACGTTCATCCAATGACACAAATGCACTTATTGGATGAACTACATTCCTTAAGTACGAAACGTGATTTGAATAAGTCTTGTGATGCACAAAATGACGTAAATGTTCATCCAATGACACCAATGCACTTATTGGATGAACTACATTCCTTAAGTACGAAAAGTGATTAGAATAAGCCTTGGGATGCACAAAATGACGTAAATGATCAACTAATGACACAAATGCACTTATTGGATGAACAACATTCCTTAAGTACGAAAAGTGATTAGAATAAGCCTTGGGATGCACCAAATGACGTAAATGTTCATCCATTGACACAAATGCACTTAATGGATGAACTACATTCCTTAAGTACGAAAAGTGATTAGAATAAGGCTTGGTATGCACAAAATGACGAAATGTTCATCCAATGACACAAACAAAATTATTGCATGAAATACATTACTTAAGTACGAACAGTGATTAGAATAAGCCTTGGGATGCACAAAATCACGTAAATGTTAAATTAATAACACAAACGCTCTTATTGGATGAACTACATTCCTTATGTACGAAAATTGATTAGAATAAGCCTTGGGATGCACCAAATGACGTAAATGTTCATCCAATGGAAGAAACGCACTTATGGATGAACTACATTCCTAAAGTACGAAAAGTGATTAGAATAAGCCTTAGGATGCACAAAATGACGTAAATGTTAAATTAATAACACAAACGCTCTTATTGGATGAACTACATTCCTTAAGTACGAAAAGTGATTAGAATAAGCCTTGGGATGCACAAAATGACGTAAATGTTCATCCAATGACACCAATGCACTTATTGGATGAACTACATTCCTTAAGCACGAAAAGTTATTAGAATAAGCCTTGGGATGCACAAAATGACGTAAATGTTCATCCAATGACACAAATGCAATTATTGGATTAATTACATTACTTAAGTACGAACAGTGCTTATAATAAGCCTTGGGATGCACAAAATGACGTAAATGTAACACTAATGACACAAACGTGCTTATTGGATGTACTAAATATGATTAGAATAAGCCTTGGGATGCACAAAATGACGTAAATATTAAATTAATGACACAAACGCGCTTATTGAATAACCTACATTCCTTAAGTACGAAAAGTGATTAGAATAAGCCTTGGGATGCACAAAATGACGTAAATGTTCAACCAAATACACAAATACAGTTATTAGATGAACTACATTCCTTAAGTACGAAATGTGATTGAAATAAGTCTTGGGATGCACAAAATGACGTAAATGTTCATCCAATGACATAAACGCACTTCTCAGATGAACTACATTCCTTAAGTACGAAAACTTATTAGAATAAGCCTTGGGATGCACAAAATGACGGAAGTGTTAAATTAATGACACAAACGCGCTTATTGGATGAACTACATTCCTTAAGTACGAAAAGTGATTAGTATAAGCCTTGGGATGCACAAAATGACGTAAATGTTCATCCAATGACACCAATGCAATTATTGGATGAACTACATTCCTTAAGTACAAAAAGTGATTAGAATAAGCCTTGGGATGCACAAAATGACGTAAATGTTCACCCAATGACACAAATGCACTTATTAGATGAACAACATTCCTTAAGTACGAAAAGTGATTAGAATAAGCCTTGGGATGCACCAAATGACGTAAATGTTCATCCAATGGAAGAAACGCACTTATTGGATGAACTACATTCCTAAAGTACAAAAAGTGATTAGAATAAGCCTTGGGATGCACAAAATGACGTAAATGTTAAATTAGTAACACAAACGCTCTTATTGGATGAACTACATTCCTTAAGTACGAAAAGTGATTAGAATAAGCCTTGGGATGCACAAAATGACGTAAATATTCATCCAATGACACCAATGCACTTATTGGATGAACTACATTCCTTAAGCACAAAAAGTGATTAGAATAAGCCTTGGGATGCACAAAATGACGTAAATGTTCACCCAATGACACCAATGCACTTATTGGATGAACTACATTCCTTAAGTACAAAAAGTGATTAGAATAAGCCTTGGGATGAACAAAATGACGTAAATGTTCAACCAAATACACAAATGCACTTATTGGATGAACTATATTCCTTAAGTACGAAATGTAATTGAAATAAGTATTGGGATTCCAAAATGACGTAAATGTTCATCCAATGACATAATCGCACTTCTCAGATAAACTACATTCCTTAAGTACGAAAACTTATTAGAATAAGCCTTGGAATGCACAAAATGACGGAAGTGTTAAATTAATGACACAAACGCGCTTATTGGATGAAATACATTCCTTAAGTACGAAAAGTGATTAGAATAAGCCTTGGGATGCACAAATTGACGTAAATGTTCATCAATGACACCAATGCACTTATTGGATGAACTACATTCCTTAAGTACAAAAAGTGATTAGAATAAGCCTTGGGATTCACAAAATGACGTAAATGT
The DNA here is from genome assembly GCA_037974295.1 of Cicer cuneatum. Classification (NCBI taxonomy): domain Eukaryota; kingdom Viridiplantae; phylum Streptophyta; class Magnoliopsida; order Fabales; family Fabaceae; genus Cicer; species Cicer cuneatum. The sequence goes on from JBBPBO010000001.1 coordinate 48,874,441, forward strand.
TCACCCAATGACACAAATGCACTTATTGGATGAACAACATTCCTTAAGTACGAAAAGTGATTAGAATAAGCCTTGGGATGCACAAAATGACGTAAATGTTAAATTAATAACACAAACGCTCTTATTGGATGAACTACATTCCTTAATTACGAAAAGTGATTAGAATAAGCCTTGGGATGCACAAAATGACGTAAATGTTCATCTAATGACACCAATGCACTTATTGGATGAACTACATTCCTTAAGTACAAAAAGTGATTAGAATAAGCCTTGGGATGCACCAAATGACGTTAATGTTCATCCAATGGAAGAAACGCACTTATTGGATGAACTACATTCCTAAAGTACGAAAAGTGATTAGAATAAGCCTTGGGATGCACAAAATGACGTAAATGTTAAATTAATAACACAAACGCTCTTATTGGATGAACTACATTCCTTAAGTACGAAAAGTGATTAGAATAAGCCTTGGGATGCACAAAATGACGTAAATGTTAAATTAATAACACAAACGCTCTTATTGGATGAACTACATTCCTTAAGTACGAAAAGTGATTAGAATAAGCCTTGGGATGCACAAAATGACGTAAATGTTAAATTAATAACACAAACGCTCTTATTGGATGAACTACATTCCTTAATTACGAAAAGTGATTAGAATAAGCCTTGGGATGCACAAAATGACGTAAATGTTCATCTAATGACACCAATGCACTTATTGGATGAACTACATTCCTTAAGTACAAAAAGTGATTAGAATAAGCCTTGGGATGCACAAAATGACGTAAATGTTCACCCAATGACACAAATGCACTTATTGGATGAACAACATTCCTTAAGTACGAAAAGTGATTAGAATAAGCCTTGGGATTCACCAAATGACGTAAATGTTAAATTAATCACACAAACGCGCTAATTGGATGAACTCCATTCCTTAAGTACGAAAAGTGATTAGAATAAGCCTTGGGATGCACCAAATGACGTAAATGTTAAATTAATAACAGAAACGCTCTTATTGGATGAACTACATTCATTATGTACGAAAAGTGATTAGAATAAGCCTTGGGATGCACAAAATGACGTAAATATTAAATTAATGACACAAACGCGCTTATTGGATGAAATACATTCCTTAAGTACGAAAAGTGATTAGAATAAGCCTTGGGATGCACAAAATGACGTAAATGTTCATCCAATGACACCAATGCACTTATTGGATGAACTACATTCCTTAAGTACAAAAAGTGATTAGAATAAGCCTTGGGATTCACAAAATGACGTAAATGTTCACCCAATGACACAAATGCACTTATTGGATGAACAACATTCCTTAAGTACGAAAAGTGATTAGAATAAGCCTTGGGATGCACAGAATGACGTAAATGTTAAATTAATAACACAAACGCTCTTATTGGATGAACTTCATTCCTTAATTACGAAAAGTGATTAGAATAAGCCTTGGGATGCACAAAATGACGTAAATGTTCATCTAATGACACCAATGCACTTATTGGATGAACTACATTCCTTAAGTACAAAAAGTGATTAGAATAAGCCTTGGGATGCACAAAATGACGTAAATGTTCACCGAATGACACAAATGCACTTATTGGATGAACAACATTCCTTAAGTACGAAAAGTGATTAGAATAAGCCTTGGGATTCACCAAATGACGTAAATGTTAAATTAATCACACAAACGCGCTAATTGGATGAACTCCATTCCTTAAGTACGAAAAGTGATTAGAATAAGCCTTGGGATGCACCAAATGACGTAAATGTTCATCCAATGGAAGAAACGCACTTATTGGATGAACTACATTGCTAAAGTACGAAAAGTGATTAGAATAAGCCTTGGGATGCACAAAATGACGTAAATGTTAAATTAATAACAGAAACGCTCTTATTGGATGAACTACATTCCTTATGTACGAAAAGTGATTAGAATAAGCCTTGGGATGCACAAAATGACGTAAATATTAAATTAATGACACAAACGCGCTTATTGGATGAACTACATTCCTTAAGTATGAAAAGTGATTAGAATAAGCCTTGGAATGCACAAAATCACGTAAATGTTCATCTAACGACACAAATGAACTTATTGGATGAACTACATTCCTTAAGTACGAAAAGTGATTAGAATAAGCCTAGCGATGCACAAAATGATGTAAATGTTAAATTAATGACACAAACACGCTTATTGGATGAATTACATTCTTTAAGTACGAAAAGTTATTTGAATAAGCCTTGGGATGCACAAAATGACGTAAATGTTCATCCAATGACACAAACACACTTATTGGATAAACTACATTCCTGAAGTACGAAAAGTGATTAGAATAAGTCCTGGGATGCACAAAATGACGTAAATGTTAAATTAATGACACAAACGCGCTTATTGGATGAACTACGTTCCTTTAGTAGGAAAAGTGATTAGAATAAGCCTTGGGATGCACAAAATGACATAAATGTTCACCCAATGACACAAATGCACTTATTGGATGAACTACATTCCTTAAGTACGAAAAGTGATTAGAATAAGCCTTGGGATGCACAAAATGACGTAAATATTCATCCAATGACACCAATGCACTTATTGGATGAACTACATTCCTTAAGCACAAAAAGTGATTAGAATAAGCCTTGGGATGCACAAAATGACGTAAATGTTCACCCAATGACACAAATGCACTTATATGATGAACAACATTCCTTAAGTACGAAAAGTGATTAGAATAAGCCTTGGGATTCACCAAATGACGTAAATATTCATCCAATGGAAGAAACACACTTATTGGATGAACTACATTCCTAAAGTACGAAAAGTGATTAGAATAAGCCTTGGGATGCACAAAATGACGTAAATGTTCACCCAATGACACCAATGCACTTATTGGATGAACTACATTCCTTAAGTACAAAAAGTGATTAGAATAAGCCTTGGGATGCACAAAATGACGTAAATGTTCACCCAATGACACAAATGCACTTATTGGATGAACAACATTCCTAAAGTACGAAAAGTGATTAGAATAAGCCTTGGGATACACAAAATGACGTAAATGTTCATCCAATGGAAGAAACGCACTTATTGGATGAACTACATTGCTAAAGTACGAAAAGTGATTAGAATAAGCCTTGGGATGCACAAAATGACGTAAATGTTAAATTAATAACACAAGCGCTCTTATTGGATGAACTACATTCCTTAATTACGAAAAGCGATTAGAATAAGCCTTGGGATGCACAAAATGACGTAAATGTTCATCCAATGACACCAATGCACTTATTGGATGAACTACATTCCTTAAGTACAAAAAGTGATTAGAATAAGCCTTGGGATGCACAAAATGACGTAAATGTTCACCCAATGACACAAATGCACTTATTGGATGAACAACATTCCTTAAGTACGAAAAGTGATTAGAATAAGCCTTGGGATTCACCAAATGACGTAAATGTTAAATTAATCACACAAACGCGCTAATTGGATGAACTCCATTCCTTAAGTACGAAAAAGTGATTAGAATAAGCCTTGGGATGCACCAAATGACGTAAATGTTCATCCAATGGAAGAAACGCACTTATTGGATGAACTACATTGCTAAAGTACGAAAAGTGATTAGAATAAGCCTTGGGATGCACAAAATGACGTAAATGTTAAATTAATAACAGAAACGCTCTTATTGGATGAACTACATTCCTTATGTACGAAAAGTGATTAGAATAAGCCTTGGGATGCACAAAATGACGTAAATATTAAATTAATGACACAAACGCGCTTATTGGATGAACTACATTCCTTAAGTATGAAAAGTGATTAGAATAAGCCTTGGAATGCACAAAATCACGTAAATGTTCATCTAACGACACAAATGAACTTATTGGATGAACTACATTCCTTAAGTACGAAAAGTGATTAGAATAAGCCTAGCGATGCACAAAATGATGTAAATGTTAAATTAATGACACAAACACGCTTATTGGATGAATTACATTCTTTAAGTACGAAAAGTTATTTGAATAAGCCTTGGGATGCACAAAATGACGTAAATGTTCATCCAATGACACAAACACACTTATTGGATAAACTACATTCCTGAAGTACGAAAAGTGATTAGAATAAGTCCTGGGATGCACAAAATGACGTAAATGTTAAATTAATGACACAAACGCGCTTATTGGATGAACTACGTTCCTTTAGTAGGAAAAGTGATTAGAATAAGCCTTGGGATGCACAAAATGACGTAAATGTTCATCCAATGACACAAACGCACTTATTGGATGAACTACATTCCTTAAGTACGAAAAGTGATTAGAATAAGCCTTGGGATGCACAAAATGACGTAAATGTTCATCCAATGACACCAATGCACTTATTGGATGAACTACATTCCTTAAGTACAACAAGTGATTAGAATAAGCCTTGGGATTCACAAAATGACGTAAATGTTCACCCAATGACACAAATGGACTTATTGGATGAACAACATTCCTTAAGTACGAAAAGTGATTAGAATAAGCCTTGGGATGCACAGAATGACGTAAATGTTAAATTAATAACACAAACGCTCTTATTGGATGAACTTCATTCCTTAATTACGAAAAGTGATAAGAATAAGCCTTGGGATGCACAAAATGACGTAAATGTTCATCTAATGACACCAATGCACTTATTGGATGAACTACATTCCTTAAGTACAAAAAGTGATTAGAATAAGCCTTGGGATGCACAAAATGACGTAAATGTTCACCCAATGACACAAATGCACTTATTGGATGAACAACATTCCTTAAGTACGAAAAGTGATTAGAATAAGCCTTGGGATTCACCAAATGACGTAAATGTTAAATTAATCACACAAACGCGCTAATTGGATGAACTCCATTCCTTAAGTACGAAAAGTGATTAGAATAAGCCTTGGGATGCACCAAATGACGTAAATGTTCATCCAATGGAAGAAACGCACTTATTGGATGAACTACATTGCTAAAGTACGAAAAGTGATTAGAATAAGCCTTGGGATGCACAAAATGACGTAAATGTTCATCTAATGACACCAATGCACTTATTGGATGAACTACATTCCTTAAGTACAAAAAGTGATTAGAATAAGCCTTGGGATGCACAAAATGACGTAAATGTTCACCCAATGACACAAATGCACTTATTGGATGAACAACATTCCTAAAGTACGAAAAGTGATTAGAATAAGCCTTGGGATACACAAAATGACGTAAATGTTCATCCAATGGAAGAAACGCACTTATTGGATGAACTACATTGCTAAAGTACGAAAAGTGATTAGAATAAGCCTTGGGATGCACAAAATGACGTAAATGTTAAATTAATAACACAAGCGCTCTTATTTGATGAACTACATTCCTTAATTACGAAAAGTGATTAGAATAAGCCTTGGGATGCACAAAATGACGTAAATGTTCATCCAATGACACCAATGCACTTATTGGATGAACTACATTCCTTAAGTACAAAAAGTGATTAGAATAAGCCTTGGGATGCACAAAATGACGTAAATGTTCACCCAATGACACAAATGCACTTATTGGATGAACAACATTCCTTAAGTACGAAATGTGATTAGAATAAGCCTTGGGATTCACCAAACGACGTAAATGTTAAATTAATCACACAAACGCGCTTATTGGATGAACTCCATTCCTTAAGTACGAAAAGTGATTAGAATAAGCCTTGGGATGCACCAAATGACGTAAATGTTCATCCAATGGAAGAAACGCACTTATTGGATGAACTACATTCCTAAAGTACGAAAAGTGATTAGAATAAGCCTTGGGATGCACAAAATGACGTAAATGTTCACCCAATGACACCAATGCACTTATTGGATGAACTACATTCCTTAAGTACAAAAAGTGATTAGAATAAGCCTTGGGATGCACAAAATGACGTAAATGTTCACCCAATGACACAAATGCACTTATTGGATGAACTACATTCCTTAAGTACGAAAAGTGATTAGAATAAGCCTTGGGATGCACAAAATGACGTAAATATTCATCCAATGACACCAATGCACTTATTGGATGAACTACATTCCTTAAGCACAAAAAGTGATTAGAATAAGCCTTGGGATGCACAAAATGACGTAAATGTTCACCCAATGACACAAATGCACTTATATGATGAACAACATTCCTTAAGTACGAAAAGTGATTAGAATAAGCCTTGGGATTCACCAAATGACGTAAATGTTCATCCAATGGAAGAAACGCACTTATTGGATGAACTACATTCCTAAAGTACGAAAAGTGATTAGAATAAGCCTTGGGATGCACAAAATGACGTAAATGTTAAATTAATAACACAAACGCTCTTATTGGATGAACTACATTCCTTAAGTACGAAAAGTGATTAGAATAAGCCTTGGGATGCACAAAATGACGTAAATGTTCATCCAATGACACCAATGCACTTATTGGATGAACTACATTCCTTAAGCACAAAAAGTGATTAGAATAAGCCTTGGGATGCACAAAATGACGAAATGTTCACCCAATGACAGAAATGCACTTATTGGATGAACAACATTCCTTAAGTAAGAAAAGTTATTAGAATAAGCCTTGGGATGCACAAAATGACGTAAATGTTCATCCAATGACACAAATGCAATTATTGGATTAATTACATTACTTAAGTACGAACAGTGCTTATAATAAGCCTTGGGATGCACAAAATGACGTAAATGTAACATTAATGACACAAACGCGCTTATTGGATGAACTACATTCCTTAAGTACTAAAAATGATTAAAATAAGCCTTGGGATGCACAAAATGACGTAAATATTAAATTAATGACACAAACGCGCTTATTGAATGACCTACATTCCTTAACTACGAAAAGTGATTAGAATAATCCTTGGGATGCACAAAATGACGTAAATGTTCAACCAAATACACAAATGCACTTATTAGATGAACTACATTCCTTAAGTACGAAATGTGATTGAAATAAGTCTTGGGATGCACAAAATGACGTAAATGTTCATCCAATGACATAAACGCACTTCTCAGATGAACTACATTCCTTAAGTACGAAAACTTATTAGAATAAGCCTTGGGATGCACAAAATGACGGAAGTGTTAAATTAATGACACAAACGCGCTTATTGGATGAACTACATTCCTTAAGTACGAAAAGTGATTAGAATAAGCCTTGGGATGCACAAAATGACGTAAATGTTCATCCAATGACACCAATGCACTTATTGGATGAACTACATTCCTTAAGTACAAAAAGTGATTAGAATAAGCCTTGGGATGCACAAAATGACGTAAATGTTCACCCAATGACACAAATGCACTTATTAGATGAACAACATTCCTTAAGTACGAAAAGTGATTATAATAAGCCTTGGGATGCACCAAATGACGTAAATGTTAAATTAATCACACAAACGCGCTTATTGGATGAACTCCATTCCTTAAGTACGAAAAGTGATTAGAATAAGCCTTGGGATGCACCAAATGACGTAAATGTTCATCCAATGGAAGAAACGCACTTATTGGATGAACTACATTCCTAAAGTACGAAAAGTGATTAGAATAAGCCTTGGGATGCACAAAATGACGTAAATGTTAAATTAATAAGACAAACGCTCTTATTGGATGAACTACATTCCTTAAGTACGAAAAGTGATTAGAATAAGCCTTGGGATGCACAAAATGACGTAAATGTTCACCGAATGACACAAATGCACTTATTGGATGAACAACATTCCTTAAGTACGAAAAGTGATTAGAATAAGCCTTGGGATGCACCAAATGACGTAAATGTTCATCCATTGACACAAATGCACTTATTGGATGAACTACATTCCTTAAGTACGAAAAGTGATTAGAATAAGGCTTGGGATGCACAAAATGACGAAATGTTCATCCAATGACACAAATAAAATTATTGCATGAAATACATTACTTAAGTACGAACAGTGATTAGAATAAGCCTTGGGATGCACAAAATCACGTAAATGTTAAATTAATAACACAAACGCTCTTATTGGATGAACTACATTCCTTATGTACAAAAAGTGATTAGAATAAGCCTTGGGATGCACCAAATGACGTATATGTTCATCCAATGGAAGAAACGCACTTATGGATGAACTACATTCCTAAAGTACGAAAAGTGGTTAGAATAAGCCTTAGGATGCACAAAATGACGTAAATGTTAAATTAATAACACAAACGCTCTTATTGGATGAACTACATTCCTTAAGTACGAAAAGTGATTAGAATAAGCCTTGGGATGCACAAAATGACGTAAATGTTCATCCAATGACACCAATGCACTTATTGGATGAACTACATTCCTTAAGCACAAAAAGTGATTAGAATAAGCCTTGGGATGCACAAAATGACGAAATGTTCACCCAATGACAGAAATGCACTTATTGGATGAACAACATTCCTTAAGTAAGAAAAGTTATTAGAATAAGCCTTGGGATGCACAAAATGACGTAAATGTTCATCCAATGACACAAATGCAATTATTGGATTAATTACATTACTTAAGTACGAACAGTGCTTATAATAAGCCTTGGGATGCACAAAATGACGTAAATGTAACATTAATGACACAAACGCGCTTATTGGATGAACTACATTCCTTAAGTACTAAAAATGATTAAAATAAGCCTTGGGATGCACAAAATGACGTAAATATTAAATTAATGACACAAACGCGCTTATTGAATGACCTACATTCCTTAAGTACGAAAAGTGATTAGAATAATCCTTGGGATGCACAAAATGACGTAAATGTTCAACCAAATACACAAATGCACTTATTAGATGAACTACATTCCTTAAGTACGAAATGTGATTGAAATAAGTCTTGGGATGCACAAAATGACGTAAATGTTCATCCAATGACATAAACGCACTTCTCAGATGAACTACATTCCTTAAGTACGAAAACTTATTAGAATAAGCCTTGGGATGCACAAAATGACGGAAGTGTTAAATTAATGACACAAACGCGCTTATTGGATGAACTACATTCCTTAAGTACGAAAAGTGATTAGAATAAGCCTTGGGATGCACAAAATGACGTAAATGTTCATCCAATGACACCAATGCACTTATTGGATGAACTACATTCCTTAAGTACAAAAAGTGATTAGAATAAGCCTTGGGATGCACAAAATGACGTAAATGTTCACCCAATGACACAAATGCACTTATTAGATGAACAACATTCCTTAAGTACGAAAAGTGATTATAATAAGCCTTGGGATGCACCAAATGACGTAAATGTTAAATTAATCACACAAACGCGCTTATTGGATGAACTCCATTCCTTAAGTACGAAAAGTGATTAGAATAAGCCTTGGGATGCACCAAATGACGTAAATGTTCATCCAATGGAAGAAACGCACTTATTGGATGAATTACATTCCTAAAGTACAAAAAGTAATTAGAATAAGCCTTGTGATGCACAAAATGACGTAAATGTTAAATTAATAACACAAACGCTCTTATTGGATGAACTACATTCCTTAAGTACGAAAAGTGATTAGAATAAGCCTTGGGATGCACAAAATGCATTAATGTTCATCCAATGACACCAATGCACTTATTGGATGAACTACATTCCTTAAGCCCAAAAAGTGATTAGAATAAGCCTTGGGATGCACAAAATGACGTAAATGTTCACCCAATGACAGAAATGCACTTTATTGGATGAACAACATTCCTTAAGTACGAAAAGTTATTAGAATAATCCTTGGGATGCACAAAATGACGTAAATGTTCATCCAATGACACAAATGCAATTATTGGATTAATTACATTACTTAAGTACGAACAGTGCTTATAATAAGCCTTGGGATGCACAAAATGACGTAAATGTAACATTAATGACACAAACGCGCTTATTGGATGAACTACATTCCTTAAGTACGAAAAATGATTAGAATAAGCCTTTGATGCACAAAACAAACATCGAATGACACAAATGCACTTAATGGATGAACTACATTCCTTAAATACGAAACGTGATTTGAATAAGCCTTGTGATGCACAAAATGACGTCAATGTTAAATTAATGACACAAACGCGCTTATTGGATGAACTACATTCCTTCAGTACGAAAAATGATTAGAATAAGCCTTGGGATGCACAAAATGACGTAAATATTAAATTAATGACACAAACGCGCTTATTGAATAACCTACATTCCTTAAGTTCGAAAAGTGATTAGAATAAGCCTTGGGATGAACAAAATGACGTAAATGTTCAACCAAATACACAAATGCACTTATTAGATGAACTATATTCCTTAAGTACGAAATGTAATTGAAATAAGTATTGGGATGCACAAAATGACGTAAATGTTCATCCAATGACATAAACGCACTTCTCAGATAAACTACATTCCTTAAGTACGAAAACTTATTAGAATAAGCCTTGGGATGCACAAAATGACGGAAGTGTTAAATTAATGACACAAACGCGCTTATTGGATGAAATACATTCCTTAAGTACGAAAAGTGATTAGAATAAGCCTTGGGATGCACAAAATGACGTAAATGTTCATCCAATGACACAAATGCACTTATTGGATGAACTACATTCATTAAGTACGAAAAGTGATTAGAATAAGCCTTGGGATGCACAAAATGACCTAAATGTTAAATTAATGACACAAACGCGCTTATTGGATGAACTACATTCCTTAAGTACGAAAAGTGATTAGAATAAGCCTTGGGATGCACAAAATGACGTAAATGTTAAATTAATGACACAAACGCGCTTATTGGATGAACTACATTCCTTAAGTATGAAAAGTGATTAGAATAAGCCTTGGAATGCACAAAATCACGTAAATGTTCATCTAACGACACAAATGAACTTATTGGATGAACTACATTCCTTAAGTACGAAAAGTGATTAGAATAAGCCTAGCGATGCACAAAATGATGTAAATGTTAAATTAATGACACAAACACGCTTATTGGATGAATTACATTCTTTAAGTACGAAAAGTTATTTGAATAAGCCTTGGGATGCACAAAATGACGTAAATGTTCATCCAATGACACAAACACACTTATTGGATAAACTACATTCCTGAAGTACGAAAAGTGATTAGAATAAGTCCTGGGATGCACAAAATGACGTAAATGTTAAATTAATGACACAAACGCGCTTATTGGATGAACTACGTTCCTTTAGTAGGAAAAGTGATTAGAATAAGCCTTGGGATGCACAAAATGACATAAATGTTCACCCAATGACACAAATGCACTTATTGGATGAACTACATTCCTTAAGTACGAAAAGTGATTAGAATAAGCCTTGGGATGCACAAAATGACGTAAATATTCATCCAATGACACCAATGCACTTATTGGATGAACTACATTCCTTAAGCACAAAAAGTGATTAGAATAAGCCTTGGGATGCACAAAATGACGTAAATGTTCACCCAATGACACAAATGCACTTATATGATGAACAACATTCCTTAAGTACGAAAAGTGATTAGAAAAGCCTTGGGATTCACCAAATGACGTAAATGTTCATCCAATGGAAGAAACGCACTTATTGGATGAACTACATTCCTAAAGTACGAAAAGTGATTAGAATAAGCCTTGGGATGCACAAAATGACGTAAATGTTCACCCAATGACACCAATGCACTTATTGGATGAACTACATTCCTTAAGTACAAAAAGTGATTAGAATAAGCCTTGGGATGCACAAAATGACGTAAATGTTCACCCAATGACACAAATGCACTTATTGGATGAACAACATTCCTTAAGTACGAAAAGTGATTAGAATAAGCCTTGGGATTCACCAAATGACGTAAATGTTAAATTAATCACACAAACGCGCTTATTGGATGAACTCCATTCCTTAAGTACGAAAAGTGATTAGAATAAGCCTTGGGATGCACCAAATGACGTAAATGTTCATCCAATGGAAGAAACGCACTTATTGGATGAACTACATTCCTAAAGTACGAAAAGTGATTAGAATAAGCCTTGGGATGCACAAAATGACGTAAATGTTAAATTAATAAGACAAACGCTCTTATTGGATGAACTACATTCCTTAAGTACGAAAAGTGATTAGAATAAGCCTTGGGATGCACAAAATGACGTAAATGTTCACCGAATGACACAAATGCACTTATTGGATGAACAACATTCCTTAAGTACGAAAAGTGATTAGAATAAGCCTTGGGATGCACCAAATGACGTAAATGTTCATCCATTGACACAAATGCACTTATTGGATGAACTACATTCCTTAAGTACGAAAAGTGATTAGAATAAGGCTTGGGATGCACAAAATGACGAAATGTTCATCCAATGACACAAATAAAATTATTGCATGAAATACATTACTTAAGTACGAACAGTGATTAGAATAAGCCTTGGGATGCACAAAATCACGTAAATGTTAAATTAATAACACAAACGCTCTTATTGGATGAACTACATTCCTTATGTACAAAAAGTGATTAGAATAAGCCTTGGGATGCACCAAATGACGTATATGTTCATCCAATGGAAGAAACGCACTTATGGATGAACTACATTCCTAAAGTACGAAAAGTGATTAGAATAAGCCTTAGGATGCACAAAATGACGTAAATGTTAAATTAATAACACAAACGCTCTTATTGGATGAACTACATTCCTTAAGTACGAAAAGTGATTAGAATAAGCCTTGGGATGCACAAAATGACGTAAATGTTCATCCAATGACACCAATGCACTTATTGGATGAACTACATTCCTTAAGCACAAAAAGTGATTAGAATAAGCCTTGGGATGCACAAAATGACGAAATGTTCACCCAATGATAGAAATGCACTTATTGGATGAACAACATTCCTTAAGTAAGAAAAGTTATTAGAATAAGCCTTGGGATGCACAAAATGACGTAAATGTTCATCCAATGACACAAATGCAATTATTGGATTAATTACATTACTTAAGTACGAACAGTGCTTATAATAAGCCTTGGGATGCACAAAATGACGTAAATGTAACATTAATGACACAAACGCGCTTATTGGATGAACTACATTCCTTAAGTACTAAAAATGATTAAAATAAGCCTTGGGATGCACAAAATGACGTAAATATTAAATTAATGACACAAACGCGCTTATTGAATGACCTACATTCCTTAACTACGAAAAGTGATTAGAATAATCCTTGGGATGCACAAAATGACGTAAATGTTCAACCAAATACACAAATGCACTTATTAGATGAACTACATTCCTTAAGTACGAAATGTGATTGAAATAAGTCTTGGGATGCACAAAATGACGTAAATGTTCATCCAATGACATAAACGCACTTCTCAGATGAACTACATTCCTTAAGTACGAAAACTTATTAGAATAAGCCTTGGGATGCACAAAATGACGGAAGTGTTAAATTAATGACACAAACGCGCTTATTGGATGAACTACATTCCTTAAGTACGAAAAGTGATTAGAATAAGCCTTGGGATGCACAAAATGACGTAAATGTTCATCCAATGACACCAATGCACTTATTGGATGAACTACATTCCTTAAGTACAAAAAGTGATTAGAATAAGCCTTGGGATGCACAAAATGACGTAAATGTTCACCCAATGACACAAATGCACTTATTAGATGAACAACATTCCTTAAGTACGAAAAGTGATTATAATAAGCCTTGGGATGCACCAAATGACGTAAATGTTAAATTAATCACACAAACGCGCTTATTGGATGAACTCCATTCCTTAAGTACGAAAAGTGATTAGAATAAGCCTTGGGATGCACCAAATGACGTAAATGTTCATCCAATGGAAGAAACGCACTTATTGGATGAATTACATTCCTAAAGTACAAAAAGTAATTAGAATAAGCCTTGTGATGCACAAAATGACGTAAATGTTAAATTAATAACACAAACGCTCTTATTGGATGAACTACATTCCTTAAGTACGAAAAGTGATTAGAATAAGCCTTGGGATGCACAAAATGCATTAATGTTCATCCAATGACACCAATGCACTTATTGGATGAACTACATTCCTTAAGCCCAAAAAGTGATTAGAATAAGCCTTGGGATGCACAAAATGACGTAAATGTTCACCCAATGACAGAAATGCACTTTATTGGATGAACAACATTCCTTAAGTACGAAAAGTTATTAGAATAATCCTTGGGATGCACAAAATGACGTAAATGTTCATCCAATGACACAAATGCAATTATTGGATTAATTACATTACTTAAGTACGAACAGTGCTTATAATAAGCCTTGGGATGCACAAAATGACGTAAATGTAACATTAATGACACAAACGCGCTTATTGGATGAACTACATTCCTTAAGTACGAAAAATGATTAGAATAAGCCTTTGATGCACAAAACAAACATCGAATGACACAAATGCACTTAATGGATGAACTACATTCCTTAAATACGAAACGTGATTTGAATAAGCCTTGTGATGCACAAAATGACGTCAATGTTAAATTAATGACACAAACGCGCTTATTGGATGAACTACATTCCTTAAGTACGAAAAATGATTAGAATAAGCCTTGGGATGCACAAAATGACGTAAATATTAAATTAATGACACAAACGCGCTTATTGAATAACCTACATTCCTTAAGTACGAAAAGTGATTAGAATAAGCCTTGGGATGAACAAAATGACGTAAATGTTCAACCAAATACACAAATGCACTTATTAGATGAACTATATTCCTTAAGTACGAAATGTAATTGAAATAAGTATTGGGATGCACAAAATGACGTAAATGTTCATCCAATGACATAAACGCACTTCTCAGATAAACTACATTCCTTAAGTAAGAAAACTTATTAGAATAAGCCTTGGGATGCACAAAATGACGGAAGTGTTAAATTAATGACACAAACGCGCTTATTGGATGAAATACATTCCTTAAGTACGAAAAGTGATTAGAATAAGCCTTGGGATGCACAAAATGACGTAAATGTTCATCCAATGACACCAATGCACTTATTGGATGAACTACATTCCTTAAGTACAAAAAGTGATTAGAATAAGCCTTGGGATTCACAAAATGACGTAAATGTTCACCCAATGACACAAATGGACTTATTGGATGAACAACATTCCTTAAGTACGAAAAGTGATTAGAATAAGCCTTGGGATGCACAGAATGACGTAAATGTTAAATTAATAACACAAACGCTCTTATTGGATGAACTTCATTCCTTAATTACGAAAAGTGATTAGAATAAGCCTTGGGATGCACAAAATGACGTAAATGTTCATCCAATGGAAGAAACGCACTTATTGGATGAACTACATTGCTAAAGTACGAAAAGTGATTAGAATAAGCCTTGGGATGCACAGAATGACGTAAATGTTAAATTAATAACAGAAACGCTCTTATTGGATGAACTACATTCCTTATGTACGAAAAGTGATTAGAATAAGCCTTGGGATGCACAAAATGACGTAAATATTAAATTAATGACACAAACGCGCTTATTGGATGAACTACATTCCTTAAGTATGAAAAGTGATTAGAATAAGCCTTGGAATGCACAAAATCACGTAAATGTTCATCTAACGACACAAATGAACTTATTGGATGAACTACATTCCTTAAGTACGAAAAGTGATTAGAATAAGCCTAGCGATGCACAAAATGACGTAAATGTTAAATTAATGACACAAACACGCTTATTGGATGAATTACATTCTTTAAGTACGAAAAGTTATTTGAATAAGCCTTGGGATGCACAAAATGACGTAAATGTTCATCCAATGACACAAACACACTTATTGGATAAACTACATTCCTGAAGTACGAAAAGTGATTAGAATAAGTCCTGGGATGCACAAAATGACGTAAATGTTAAATTAATGACACAAACGCGCTTATTGGATGAACTACGTTCCTTTAGTAGGAAAAGTGATTAGAATAAGCCTTGGGATGCACAAAATGACATAAATGTTCACCCAATGACACAAATGCACTTATTGGATGAACTACATTCCTTAAGTACGAAAAGTGATTAGAATAAGCCTTGGGATGCACAAAATGACGTAAATATTCATCCAATGACACCAATGCACTTATTGGATGAACTACATTCCTTAAGCACAAAAAGTGATTAGAATAAGCCTTGGGATGCAAAAAATGACGTAAATGTTCACCCAATGACACAAATGCACTTATATGATGAACAACATTCCTTAAGTACGAAAAGTGATTAGAATAAGCCTTGGGATTCACCAAATGACGTAAATGTTCATCCAATGGAAGAAACGCACTTATTGGATGAACTACATTCCTAAAGTACGAAAAGTGATTAGAATAAGCCTTGGGATGCACAAAATGACGTAAATGTTCACCCAATGACACCAATGCACTTATTGGATGAACTACATTCCTTAAGTACAAAAAGTGATTAGAATAAGCCTTGGGATGCACAAAATGACGTAAATGTTCACCCAATGACACAAATGCACTTATTGGATGAACTACATTCCTTAAGTACGAAAAGTGATTAGAATAAGCCTTGGGATGCACAAAATGACGTAAATATTCATCCAATGACACCAATGCACTTATTGGATGAACTACATTCCTTAAGCACAAAAAGTGATTAGAATAAGCCTTGGGATGCACAAAATGACGTAAATGTTCACCCAATGACACAAATGCACTTATATGATGAACAACATTCCTTAAGTACGAAAAGTGATTAGAATAAGCCTTGGGATTCACCAAATGACGTAAATGTTCATCCAATGGAAGAAACGCACTTATTGGATGAACTACATTCCTAAAGTACGAAAAGTGATTAGAATAAGCCTTGGGATGCACAAAATGACGTAAATGTTAAATTAATAACACAAACGCTCTTATTGGATGAACTACATTCCTTAAGTACGAAAAGTGATTAGAATAAGCCTTGGGATGCACAAAATGACGTAAATGTTCATCCAATGACACCAATGCACTTATTGGATGAACTACATTCCTTAAGCACAAAAAGTGATTAGAATAAGCCTTGGGATGCACAAAATGACGAAATGTTCACCCAATGACAGAAATGCACTTATTGGATGAACAACATTCCTTAAGTAAGAAAAGTTATTAGAATAAGCCTTGGGATGCACAAAATGACGTAAATGTTCATCCAATGACACAAATGCAATTATTGGATTAATTACATTACTTAAGTACGAACAGTGCTTATAATAAGCCTTGGGATGCACAAAATGACGTAAATGTAACATTAATGACACAAACGCGCTTATTGGATGAACTACATTCCTTAAGTACTAAAAATGATTAAAATAAGCCTTGGGATGCACAAAATGACGTAAATATTAAATTAATGACACAAACGCGCTTATTGAATGACCTACATTCCTTAACTACGAAAAGTGATTAGAATAATCCTTGGGATGCACAAAATGACGTAAATGTTCAACCAAATACACAAATGCACTTATTAGATGAACTACATTCCTTAAGTACGAAATGTGATTGAAATAAGTCTTGGGATGCACAAAATGACGTAAATGTTCATCCAATGACATAAACGCACTTCTCAGATGAACTACATTCCTTAAGTACGAAAACTTATTAGAATAAGCCTTGGGATGCACAAAATGACGGAAGTGTTAAATTAATGACACAAACGCGCTTATTGGATGAACTACATTCCTTAAGTACGAAAAGTGATTAGAATAAGCCTTGGGATGCACAAAATGACGTAAATGTTCATCCAATGACACCAATGCACTTATTGGATGAACTACATTCCTTAAGTACAAAAAGTGATTAGAATAAGCCTTGGGATGCACAAAATGACGTAAATGTTCACCCAATGACACAAATGCACTTATTAGATGAACAACATTCCTTAAGTACGAAAAGTGATTATAATAAGCCTTGGGATGCACCAAATGACGTAAATGTTAAATTAATCACACAAACGCGCTTATTGGATGAACTCCATTCCTTAAGTACGAAAAGTGATTAGAATAAGCCTTGGGATGCACCAAATGACGTAAATGTTCATCCAATGGAAGAAACGCACTTATTGGATGAATTACATTCCTAAAGTACAAAAAGTAATTAGAATAAGCCTTGTGATGCACAAAACGACGTAAATGTTAAATTAATAACACAAACGCTCTTATTGGATGAACTACATTCCTTAAGTACGAAAAGTGATTAGAATAAGCCTTGGGATGCACAAAATGCATTAATGTTCATCCAATGACACCAATGCACTTATTGGATGAACTACATTCCTTAAGCACAAAAAGTGATTAGAATAAGCCTTGGGATGCACAAAATGACGTAAATGTTCACCCAATGACAGAAATGCACTTTATTGGATGAACAACATTCCTTAAGTACGAAAAGTTATTAGAATAATCCTTGGGATGCACAAAATGACGTAAATGTTCATCCAATGACACAAATGCAATTATTGGATTAATTACATTACTTAAGTACGAACAGTGCTTATAATAAGCCTTGGGATGCACAAAATGACGTAAATGTAACATTAATGACACAAACGCGCTTATTGGATGAACTACATTCCTTAAGTACGAAAAATGATTAGAATAAGCCTTTGATGCACAAAACAAACATCGAATGACACAAATGCACTTAATGGATGAACTACATTCCTTAAATACGAAACGTGATTTGAATAAGCCTTGTGATGCACAAAATGACGTCAATGTTAAATTAATGACACAAACGCGCTTATTGGATGAACTACATTCCTTAAGTACGAAAAATGATTAGAATAAGCCTTGGGATGCACAAAATGACGTAAATATTAAATTAATGACACAAACGCGCTTATTGAATAACCTACATTCCTTAAGTACGAAAAGTGATTAGAATAAGCCTTGGGATGAACAAAATGACGTAAATGTTCAACCAAATACACAAATGCACTTATTAGATGAACTATATTCCTTAAGTACGAAATGTAATTGAAATAAGTATTGGGATGCACAAAATGACGTAAATGTTCATCCAATGACATAAACGCACTTCTCAGATAAACTACATTCCTTAAGTACGAAAACTTATTAGAATAAGCCTTGGGATGCACAAAATGACGGAAGTGTTAAATTAATGACACAAACGCGCTTATTGGATGAAATACATTCCTTAAGTACGAAAAGTGATTAGAATAAGCCTTGGGATGCACAAAATGACGTAAATGTTCATCCAATGACACCAATGCACTTATTGGATGAACTACATTCCTTAAGTACAAAAAGTGATTAGAATAAGCCTTGGGATGCACAAAATGACGTAAATGTTCACCCAATGACACAAATGCACTTATTGGATGAACAACATTCCTAAAGTATGAAAAGTGATTAGAATAAGCCTTGGGATACACAAAATGACGTAAATGTTCATCCAATGGAAGAAACGCACTTATTGGATGAACTACATTGTTAAAGTACGAAAAGTGATTAGAATAAGCCTTGGGATGCACAAAATGACGTAAATGTTAAATTAATAACACAAGCGCTCTTATTGGATGAACTACATTCCTTAATTACGAAAAGTGATTAGAATAAGCCTTGGGATGCACAAAATGACGTAAATGTTCATCCAATGACACCAATGCACTTATTGGATGAACTACATTCCTTAAGTACAAAAAGTGATTAGAATAAGCCTTGGGATGCACAAAATGACGTAAATGTTCACCCAATGACACAAATGCACTTATATGATGAACAACATTCCTTAAGTACGAAAAGTGATTAGAAAAGCCTTGGGATTCACCAAATGACGTAAATGTTCATCCAATGGAAGAAACGCACTTATTGGATGAACTACATTCCTTAATTACGAAAAGTGATTAGAATAAGCCTTGGGATGCACAAAATGACGTAAATGTTCATCCAATGACACCAATGCACTTATTGGATGAACTACATTCCTTAAGTACAAAAAGTGATTAGAATAAGCCTTGGGATGCACAAAATGACGTAAATGTTCACCCAATGACACAAATGCACTTATTGGATGAACAACATTCCTTAAGTACGAAAAGTGATTAGAATAAGCCTTGGGATTCACCAAACGACGTAAATGTTAAATTAATCACACAAACGCGCTTATTGGATGAACTCCATTCCTTAAGTACGAAAAGTGATTAGAATAAGCCTTGGGATGCACCAAATGACGTATATGTTCATCCAATGGAAGAAACGCACTTATGGATGAACTACATTCCTAAAGTACGAAAAGTGATTAGAATAAGCCTTAGGATGCACAAAATGACGTAAATGTTAAATTAATAACACAAACGCTCTTATTGGATGAACTACATTCCTTAAGTACAAAAAGTGATTAGAATAAGCCTTGGGATGCACAAAATGACGTAAATGTTCATCCAATGACACCAATGCACTTATTGGATGAACTACATTCCTTAAGCACAAAAAGTGATTAGAATAAGCCTTGGGATGCACAAAATGACGAAATGTTCACCCAATGACAGAAATGCACTTATTGGATGAACAACATTCCTTAAGTAAGAAAAGTTATTAGAATAAGCCTTGGGATGCACAAAATGACGTAAATGTTCATCCAATGACACAAATGTAATTATTGGATTAATTACATTACTTAAGTACGAACAGTGCTTATAATAAGCCTTGGGATGCACAAAATGACGTAAATGTAACATTAATGACACAAACGCGCTTATTGGATGAACTACATTCCTTAAGTACTAAAAATGATTAAAATAAGCCTTGGGATGCACAAAATGACGTAAATATTAAATTAATGACACAAACGCGCTTATTGAATGACCTACATTCCTTAACTACGAAAAGTGATTAGAATAATCCTTGGGATGCACAAAATGACGTAAATGTTCAACCAAATACACAAATGCACTTATTAGATGAACTACATTCCTTAAGTACGAAATGTGATTGAAATAAGTCTTGGGATGCACAAAATGACGTAAATGTTCATCCAATGACATAAACGCACTTCTCAGATGAACTACATTCCTTAAGTACGAAAACTTATTAGAATAAGCCTTGGGATGCACAAAATGACGGAAGTGTTAAATTAATGACACAAATGCGCTTATTGGATGAACTACATTCCTTAAGTACGAAAAGTGATTAGAATAAGCCTTGGGATGCACAAAATGACGTAAATGTTCATCGAATGACACCAATGCACTTATTGGATGAACTACATTCCTTAAGTACAAAAAGTGATTAGAATAAGCCTTGGGATGCACAAAATGACGTAAATGTTCACCCAATGACACAAATGCACTTATTAGATGAACAACATTCCTTAAGTACGAAAAGTGATTATAATAAGCCTTGGGATGCACCAAATGACGTAAATGTTAAATTAATCACACAAACGCGCTTATTGGATGAACTCCATTCCTTAAGTACGAAAAGTGATTAGAATAAGCCTTGGGATGCACCAAATGACGTAAATGTTCATCCAATGGAAGAAACGCACTTATTGGATGAATTACATTCCTAAAGTACAAAAAGTAATTAGAATAAGCCTTGTGATGCACAAAACGACGTAAATGTTAAATTAATAACACAAACGCTCTTATTGGATGAACTACATTCCTTAAGTACGAAAAGTGATTAGAATAAGCCTTGGGATGCACAAAATGCATTAATGTTCATCCAATGACACCAATGCACTTATTGGATGAACTACATTCCTTAAGCACAAAAAGTGATTAGAATAAGCCTTGGGATGCACAAAATGACGTAAATGTTCACCCAATGACAGAAATGCACTTTATTGGATGAACAACATTCCTTAAGTACGAAAAGTTATTAGAATAATCCTTGGGATGCACAAAATGACGTAAATGTTCATCCAATGACACAAATGCAATTATTGGATTAATTACATTACTTAAGTACGAACAGTGCTTATAATAAGCCTTGGGATGCACAAAATGACGTAAATGTAACATTAATGACACAAACGCGCTTATTGGATGAACTACATTCCTTAAGTACGAAAAATGATTAGAATAAGCCTTTGATGCACAAAACAAACATCGAATGACACAAATGCACTTAATGGATGAATTACATTCCTTAAATACGAAACGTGATTTGAATAAGCCTTGTGATGCACAAAATGACGTCAATGTTAAATTAATGACACAAACGCGCTTATTGGATGAACTACATTCCTTAAGTACGAAAAATGATTAGAATAAGCCTTGGGATGCACAAAATGACGTAAATATTAAATTAATGACACAAACGCGCTTATTGAATAACCTACATTCCTTAAGTACGAAAAGTGATTAGAATAAGCCTTGGGATGAACAAAATGACGTAAATGTTCAACCAAATACACAAATGCACTTATTAGATGAACTATATTCCTTAAGTACGAAATGTAATTGAAATAAGTATTGGGATGCACAAAATGACGTAAATGTTCATCCAATGACATAAACGCACTTCTCAGATAAACTACATTCCTTAAGTACGAAAAGTGATTAGAATAAGCCTTGGGATGCACAAAATGACAGAAGTGTTAAATTAATGACACAAACGCGCTTATTGGATGAAATACATTCCTTAAGTACGAAAAGTGATTAGAATAAGCCTTGGGATGCACAAAATGACGTAAATGTTCATCCAATGACACCAATGCACTTATTGGATGAACTACATTCCTTAAGTACAAAAAGTGATTAGAATAAGCCTTGGGATTCACAAAATGACGTAAATGTTCACCCAATGACACAAATGGACTTATTGGATGAACAACATTCCTTAAGTACGAAAAGTGATTAGAATAAGCCTTGGGATGCACAGAATGACGTAAATGTTAAATTAATAACACAAACGCTCTTATTGGATGAACTTCATTCCTTAATTACGAAAAGTGATTAGAATAAGCCTTGGGATGCACAAAATGACGTAAATGTTCATCTAATGACACCAATGCACTTATTGGATGAACTACATTCCTTAAGTACAAAAAGTGATTAGAATAAGCCTTGGGATGCACAAAATGACGTAAATGTTCACCGAATGACACAAATGCACTTATTGGATGAACAACATTCCTTAAGTACGAAAAGTGATTAGAATAAGCCTTGGGATTCACCAAATGACGTAAATGTTAAATTAATCACACAAACGCGCTAATTGGATGAACTCCATTCCTTAAGTACGAAAAGTGATTAGAATAAGCCTTGGGATGCACCAAATGACGTAAATGTTCATCCAATGGAAGAAACGCACTTATTGGATGAACTACATTGCTAAAGTACGAAAAGTGATTAGAATAAGCCTTGGGATGCACAAAATGACGTAAATGTTAAATTAATAACAGAAACGCTCTTATTGGATGAACTACATTCCTTATGTACGAAAAGTGATTAGAATAAGCCTTGGGATGCACAAAATGACGTAAATATTAAATTAATGACACAAACGCGCTTATTGGATGAACTACATTCCTTAAGTATGAAAAGTGATTAGAATAAGCCTTGGAATGCACAAAATCACGTAAATGTTCATCTAACGACACAAATGAACTTATTGGATGAACTACATTCCTTAAGTACGAAAAGTGATTAGAATAAGCCTAGCGATGCACAAAATGACGTAAATGTTAAATTAATGACACAAACACGCTTATTGGATGAATTACATTCTTTAAGTACGAAAAGTTATTTGAATAAGCCTTGGGATGCACAAAATGACGTAAATGTTCATCCAATGACACAAACACACTTATTGGATAAACTACATTCCTGAAGTACGAAAAGTGATTAGAATAAGTCCTGGGATGCACAAAATGACGTAAATGTTAAATTAATGACACAAACGCGCTTATTGGATGAACTACGTTCCTTTAGTAGGAAAAGTGATTAGAATAAGCCTTGGGATGCACAAAATGACGTAAATGTTCATCCAATGACACAAACGCACTTATTGGATGAACTACATTCCTTAAGTACGAAAAGTGATTAGAATAAGCCTTGGGATGCACAAAATGACGTAAATGTTCATCCAATGACACCAATGCACTTATTGGATGAACTACATTCCTTAAGTACAAAAAGTGATTAGAATAAGCCTTGGGATGCACAAAATGACGTAAATGTTCACCCAATGACACAAATGCACTTATTAGATGAACAACATTCCTTAAGTACGAAAAGTGATTATAATAAGCCTTGGGATGCACCAAATGACGTAAATGTTAAATTAATCACACAAACGCGCTTATTGGATGAACTCCATTCCTTAAGTACGAAAAGTGATTAGAATAAGCCTTGGGATGCACCAAATGACGTAAATGTTCATCCAATGGAAGAAACGCACTTATTGGATGAATTACATTCCTAAAGTACAAAAAGTAATTAGAATAAGCCTTGTGATGCACAAAACGACGTAAATGTTAAATTAATAACACAAACGCTCTTATTGGATGAACTACATTCCTTAAGTACGAAAAGTGATTAGAATAAGCCTTGGGATGCACAAAATGCATTAATGTTCATCCAATGACACCAATGCACTTATTGGATGAACTACATTCCTTAAGCACAAAAAGTGATTAGAATAAGCCTTGGGATGCACAAAATGACGTAAATGTTCACCCAATGACAGAAATGCACTTTATTGGATGAACAACATTCCTTAAGTACGAAAAGTTATTAGAATAATCCTTGGGATGCACAAAATGACGTAAATGTTCATCCAATGACACAAATGCAATTATTGGATTAATTACATTACTTAAGTACGAACAGTGCTTATAATAAGCCTTGGGATGCACAAAATGACGTAAATGTAACATTAATGACACAAACGCGCTTATTGGATGAACTACATTCCTTAAGTACGAAAAATGATTAGAATAAGCCTTTGATGCACAAAACAAACATCGAATGACACAAATGCACTTAATGGATGAACTACATTCCTTAAATACGAAACGTGATTTGAATAAGCCTTGTGATGCACAAAATGACGTCAATGTTAAATTAATGACACAAACGCGCTTATTGGATGAACTACATTCCTTAAGTACGAAAAATGATTAGAATAAGCCTTGGGATGCACAAAATGACGTAAATATTAAATTAATGACACAAACGCGCTTATTGAATAACCTACATTCCTTAAGTACGAAAAGTGATTAGAATAAGCCTTGGGATGAACAAAATGACGTAAATGTTCAACCAAATACACAAATGCACTTATTAGATGAACTATATTCCTTAAGTACGAAATGTAATTGAAATAAGTATTGGGATGCACAAAATGACGTAAATGTTCATCCAATGACATAAACGCACTTCTCAGATAAACTACATTCCTTAAGTACGAAAACTTATTAGAATAAGCCTTGGGATGCACAAAATGACGGAAGTGTTAAATTAATGACACAAACGCGCTTATTGGATGAAATACATTCCTTAAGTACGAAAAGTGATTAGAATAAGCCTTGGGATGCACAAAATGACGTAAATGTTCATCCAATGACACCAATGCACTTATTGGATGAACTACATTCCTTAAGTACAACAAGTGATTAGAATAAGCCTTGGGATTCACAAAATGACGTAAATGTTCACCCAATGACACAAATGGACTTATTGGATGAACAACATTCCTTAAGTACGAAAAGTGATTAGAATAAGCCTTGGGATGCACAGAATGACGTAAATGTTAAATTAATAACACAAACGCTCTTATTGGATGAACTTCATTCCTTAATTACGAAAAGTGATAAGAATAAGCCTTGGGATGCACAAAATGACGTAAATGTTCATCTAATGACACCAATGCACTTATTGGATGAACTACATTCCTTAAGTACAAAAAGTGATTAGAATAAGCCTTAGGATGCACAAAATGACGTAAATGTTCACCCAATGACACAAATGCACTTATTGGATGAACAACATTCCTTAAGTACGAAAAGTGATTAGAATAAGCCTTGGGATTCACCAAATGACGTAAATGTTAAATTAATCAGACAAACGCGCTAATTGGATGAACTCCATTCCTTAAGTACGAAAAGTGATTAGAATAAGCCTTGGGATGCACCAAATGACGTAAATGTTCATCCAATGGAAGAAACGCACTTATTGGATGAACTACATTGCTAAAGTACGAAAAGTGATTAGAATAAGCCTTGGGATGCACAAAATGACGTAAATGTTAAATTAATAACAGAAATGCTCTTATTGGATGAACTACATTCCTTATGTACGAAAAGTGATTAGAATAAGCCTTGGGATGCACAAAATGACGTAAATATTAAATTAATGACACAAACGCGCTTATTGGATGAACTACATTCCTTAAGTATGAAAAGTGATTAGAATAAGCCTTGGAATGCACAAAATCACGTAAATGTTCATCTAACGACACAAATGAACTTATTGGATGAACTACATTCCTTAAGTACGAAAAGTGATTAGAATAAGCCTAGCGATGCACAAAATGACGTAAATGTTAAATTAATGACACAAACACGCTTATTGGATGAATTACATTCTTTAAGTACGAAAAGTTATTTGAATAAGCCTTGGGATGCACAAAATGACGTAAATGTTCATCCAATGACACAAACACACTTATTGGATAAACTACATTCCTGAAGTACGAAAAGTGATTAGAATAAGTCCTGGGATGCACAAAATGACGTAAATGTTAAATTAATGACACAAACGCGCTTATTGGATGAACTACGTTCCTTTAGTAGGAAAAGTGATTAGAATAAGCCTTGGGATGCACAAAATGACGTAAATGTTCATCCAATGACACAAACGCACTTATTGGATGAACTACATTCCTTAAGTACGAAAAGTGATTAGAATAAGCCTTGGGATGCACAAAATGACGTAAATGTTAAATTAATGACACAAACACGCTTATTGGATGAATTACATTCTTTAAGTACGAAAAGTTATTTGAATAAGCCTTGGGATGCACAAAATGACGTAAATGTTCATCCAATGACACAAACACACTTATTGGATAAACTACATTCCTGAAGTACGAAAAGTGATTAGAATAAGTCCTGGGATGCACAAAATGACGTAAATGTTAAATTAATGACACAAACGCGCTTATTGGATGAACTACGTTCCTTTAGTAGGAAAAGTGATTAGAATAAGCCTTGGGATGCACAAAATGACGTAAATGTTCATCCAATGACACAAACGCACTTATTGGATGAACTACATTCCTTAAGTACGAAAAGTGATTAGAATAAGCCTTGGGATGCACAAAATGACGTAAATGTTCATCCAATGACACCAATGCACTTATTGGATGAACTACATTCCTTAAGTACAAAAAGTGATTAGAATAAGCCTTGGGATGCACAAAATGACGTAAATGTTCACCCAATGACACAAATGCACTTATTAGATGAACAACATTCCTTAAGTACGAAAAGTGATTATAATAAGCCTTGGGATGCACCAAATGACGTAAATGTTAAATTAATCACACAAACGCGCTTATTGGATGAACTCCATTCCTTAAGTACGAAAAGTGATTAGAATAAGCCTTGGGATGCACCAAATGACGTAAATGTTCATCCAATGGAAGAAACGCACTTATTGGATGAATTACATTCCTAAAGTACAAAAAGTAATTAGAATAAGCCTTGTGATGCACAAAACGACGTAAATGTTAAATTAATAACACAAACGCTCTTATTGGATGAACTACATTCCTTAAGTACGAAAAGTGATTAGAATAAGCCTTGGGATGCACAAAATGCATTAATGTTCATCCAATGACACCAATGCACTTATTGGATGAACTACATTCCTTAAGCACAAAAAGTGATTAGAATAAGCCTTGGGATGCACAAAATGACGTAAATGTTCACCCAATGACAGAAATGCACTTTATTGGATGAACAACATTCCTTAAGTACGAAAAGTTATTAGAATAATCCTTGGGATGCACAAAATGACGTAAATGTTCATCCAATGACACAAATGCAATTATTGGATTAATTACATTACTTAAGTACGAACAGTGCTTATAATAAGCCTTGGGATGCACAAAATGACGTAAATGTAACATTAATGACACAAACGCGCTTATTGGATGAACTACATTCCTTAAGTACGAAAAATGATTAGAATAAGCCTTTGATGCACAAAACAAACATCGAATGACACAAATGCACTTAATGGATGAACTACATTCCTTAAATACGAAACGTGATTTGAATAAGCCTTGTGATGCACAAAATGACGTCAATGTTAAATTAATGACACAAACGCGCTTATTGGATGAACTACATTCCTTAAGTACGAAAAATGATTAGAATAAGCCTTGGGATGCACAAAATGACGTAAATATTAAATTAATGACACAAACGCGCTTATTGAATAACCTACATTCCTTAAGTACGAAAAGTGATTAGAATAAGCCTTGGGATGAACAAAATGACGTAAATGTTCAACCAAATACACAAATGCACTTATTAGATGAACTATATTCCTTAAGTACGAAATGTAATTGAAATAAGTATTGGGATGCACAAAATGACGTAAATGTTCATCCAATGACATAAACGCACTTCTCAGATAAACTACATTCCTTAAGTACGAAAACTTATTAGAATAAGCCTTGGGATGCACAAAATGACGGAAGTGTTAAATTAATGACACAAACGCGCTTATTGGATGAAATACATTCCTTAAGTACGAAAAGTGATTAGAATAAGCCTTGGGATGCACAAAATGACGTAAATGTTCATCCAATGACACCAATGCACTTATTGGATGAACTACATTCCTTAAGTACAACAAGTGATTAGAATAAGCCTTGGGATTCACAAAATGACGTAAATGTTCACCCAATGACACAAATGGACTTATTGGATGAACAACATTCCTTAAGTACGAAAAGTGATTAGAATAAGCCTTGGGATGCACAGAATGACGTAAATGTTAAATTAATAACACAAACGCTCTTATTGGATGAACTTCATTCCTTAATTACGAAAAGTGATAAGAATAAGCCTTGGGATGCACAAAATGACGTAAATGTTCATCTAATGACACCAATGCACTTATTGGATGAACTACATTCCTTAAGTACAAAAAGTGATTAGAATAAGCCTTGGGATGCACAAAATGACGTAAATGTTCACCCAATGACACAAATGCACTTATTGGATGAACAACATTCCTTAAGTACGAAAAGTGATTAGAATAAGCCTTGGGATTCACCAAATGACGTAAATGTTAAATTAATCACACAAACGCGCTAATTGGATGAACTCCATTCCTTAAGTACGAAAAGTGATTAGAATAAGCCTTGGGATGCACCAAATGACGTAAATGTTCATCCAATGGAAGAAACGCACTTATTGGATGAACTACATTGCTAAAGTACGAAAAGTGATTAGAATAAGCCTTGGGATGCACAAAATGACGTAAATGTTAAATTAATAACAGAAACGCTCTTATTGGATGAACTACATTCCTTATGTACGAAAAGTGATTAGAATAAGCCTTGGGATGCACAAAATGACGTAAATATTAAATTAATGACACAAATGCGCTTATTACATGAGCTACATTCCTTAAGTACGAAAAGCGATTAGAATAAGCTTTGGGATGCACAAAATGACATAAATGTTCATCCATTGACTCCAATGCACTTATTGGATGAACTACATTCCTTAAGTACGAAATGTGATTAGAATAAGCCTTAGGATGCACAAAATGACGTAAATATTCATCCAATGACACAAATGCACTTATTGGATGAACTAAATTCCATAAGTACGAAAAGTGATTAGAATAAGCCTTGGGATGCACAAAATGACGTAAATATTCATCCAATGACATAAACGCACTTATTGGATGAACTACATTCGTTAAGTATGAAAAGTGATTAGAATAAGCCTTGGGATGCAGAAAATGACGTATAATGTTCATTAAATGACACAAATGCACTTATTACATGAACTACATTCCTTAAGTACGAAAAGCGATTAGAATAAGCTTTGGGATGCACAAAATGACGTAAATGTTCATCCATTGACACCAATGCACTTATTGGATGAACTACATTCCTTAAGTACGAAATGTGATTAAAATAAGCCATGGGATGCACAAAATGACGTAAATATTCATCCAATTACATAAACGCGCTTATTGGATGAACTACATTCCTTAAGTTCGAAAAATGATTAGAATAAGCCTTGGGATGCACAAAATGACATATAATGTTATCCAATGACACAAATGCACTTATTACATGAACTACATTCCTTGAGTACGAAAACCGATTAGAATAAGCTTTGGGATGCACAAAATGACGTAAATGTTAATCCATTGACTCCAATGCACTTATTGGATGAACTACATTCCTTAAGTACGAAATGTGATTAGAATAAGCCATGGGATGCACAAAATGACGTAAATATTCATCCAATGACATAAACGCGCTTATTGGATGAACTACATTCCTTAAGTATGAAAAGTGTTTAGAATAAGCCTTGAGATGCACAAAATGACGTATAATGTTCATCCAATGACACAAATGCACTTATTACATGAACTACATTCGTTAAGTACGAAAAGCGATTAGAATAAGCTTTGGGATGCACAAAATGACGTAAATGTTCATCCATTGACACCAATGCACTTATTGGATGAACTACATTCCTTAAGTACGAAAAGTAATTATAATAAGCCTTGGGATGCTCAAAATGACGTAAATGTTAAATTGTTGACACAAACGCGCTTATTGGATGAACTACATTCCTTAAGTACGAAAAGTGATTAGAATAAGCCTTGGGATGCACAAAATGACGTAAATATTCATCCAATGACATAAACGCGCTTATTGGATGAACTACATTCGTTAAGTATGAAAAGTGATTAGAATAAGCCTTGGGATGCACAAAATGACGTATAATGTTCATTAAATGACACAAATGCACTTATTACATGAACTACATTCCTTAAGTACGAAAAGCGATTAGAATAAGCTTTGGGATGCACAAAATGACGTAAATGTTCATCCATTGACTCCAATGCACTTATTGGATGAACTACATTCCTTAAGTACGAAATGTGATTAGAATAAGCCTTAGGATGCACAAAATGACGTAAATATTCATCCAATGACACAAATGCACTTATTGGATGAACTAAATTCCATAAGTACGAAAAGTGATTAGAATAAGCCTTGGGATGCACAAAATGACGTAAATATTCATCCAATGACATAAACGCACTTATTGGATGAACTACATTCCTTAAGTATGAAAAGTGTTTAGAATAAGCATTGGGATGCACAAAATGACGTATAATATTCATCCAATGACACAAATGCACTTATTACATGAACTACATTCGTTAAGTACGAAAAGCGATTAGAATAAGCTTTGGGATGCACAAAATGACGTAAATGTTCATCCATTGACTCCAATGCACTTATTGGATGAACTACATTCCTTAAGTACGAAATGTGATTAGAATAAGCCTAAGGATGCACAAAATGACGTAAATATTCATCCAATGACACAAATGCACTTATTGGATGAACTAAATTCCATAAGTACGAAAAGTGATTAGAATAAGCCTTGGGATGCACAAAATGACGTAAATATTCATCCAATGACATAAACGCACTTATTGGATGAACTACATTCCTTAAGTATGAAAAGTGTTTAGAATAAGCATTGGGATGCACAAAATGACGTATAATGTTCATCCAATGACACAAATGCACTTATTACATGAACTACATTCGTTAAGTACGAAAAGCGATTAGAATAAGCTTTGGGATGCACAAAATGACGTAAATGTTCATCCATTGACTCCAATGCACTTATTGGATGAACTACATTTCTGAAGTACGAAAAGTAATTATAATAAGCCTTGGGATGCACAAAATGACGTAAATGTTAAATTGTTGACACAAACGCGCTTATTGGATGAACTACATTCCTTAAGTACGAAAAGTGATTAGAATAAGCCTTGGGATGCACAAAATGACGTAAATATTCATCCAATGACATAAACGCGTTTATCGGATGAACTACATTCGTTAAGTATGAAAAGTGGTTAGAATAAGCCTTGGGATGCACAAAATGACGTATAATGTTCATCCAATGACACAAATGCACTTATTACATGAACTACATTCGTTAAGTACGAAAAGCGATTATAATAAGCTTTGGGATGCACAAAATGACGTAAATGTTCATCCATTGACACCAATGCACTTATTGGATGAACTACATTTCTGAAGTACGAAAAGTAATTATAATAAGCCTTGGGATGCACAAAATGACGTAAATGTTAAATTGTTGACACAAACGCGCTTATTGGATGAACTACATTCCTTAAGTACGAAATGTGATTAGAATAAGCCATGGGATGCACAAAATGACGTAAATATTCATCCAATGACATAAACGCGCTTATTGGATGAACTACATTCCTTAAGTATGAAAAGTGTTTAGAATAAGCCTTGAGATGCACAAAATGACGTATAATGTTCATCCAATGACACAAATGCACTTATTACATGAACTACATTCGTTAAGTACGAAAAGCGATTAGAATAAGCTTTGGGATGCACAAAATGACGTAAATAGTCATCCATTGACACCAATGCACTTATTGGATGAACTACATTTCTGAAGTACGAAAAGTAATTATAATAAGCCTTGGGATGCACAAAATGACGTAAATGTTAAATTGTTGACACAAACGCGCTTATTGGATGAACTACATTCCTTAAGTACGAAATGTGATTAGAATAAGCCATGGGATGCACAAAATGACGTAAATATTCATCCAATGACATAAACGCGCTTATTGGATGAACTACATTCCTTAAGTATGAAAAGTGTTTAGAATAAGCCTTGAGATGCAAAAAATGACGTATAATGTTCATCCAATGACACAAATGCACTTATTACATGAACTACATTCGTTAAGTACGAAAAGCGATTAGAATAAGCTTTGGGATGCACAAAATGAGGTAAATGTTCATCCATTGACACCAATGCACTTATTGGACGAACTACATTCCTTAAGTACGAAAAGTAATTATAATAAGCCTTGGGATGCACAAAATGACGTAAATGATAAATTGTTGACACAAACGCGCTTATTGGATGAACTACATTCCTTAAGTATGAAATGTGATTAGAATAAGCCTTGGGATGCACAACATGACGTAAATATTCATCCATTGACACAAATGCACTTACTGGATGAACTACATTCCTTAAGTACGAAAAGTGATTAGATTAACCCTTGGGATGCACAAAATTACGTAAATGTTCATCCAATGATATAAATGCGCTTCTTGCATGAACTACATTCCTTAAGTAGGAAAAGTGATTAGAATAAGCCTTGGGATGCACCAAATGACGTATAATGTTCATCCAATGACACAAATGCACTTATTAGATGAACTACATTCCTTAAGTACGAAAAGTGATTAGAATAAGCCTTGGGAAGCACAAAATGACTTTAATGTTAAATTGATGACACAAACGCGCTTATTGGATGAACTACATTCCTTAAGTACGAAAAGTGATTAGAATAAGCCTTGGGATGCACAAAATGACGTATAATGTTCATCCAATGACACAAGTGCACTTATTACATGAACTACATTCCTTAAATACGAAAAGCGATTAGAATAAGCTTTAGGATGCACAAAATGACGTAAATATTCATCCATTGACTCCAATGCACTTATTGGATGAACTACATTCCTTAAGTACGAAATGCGATTAGAATAAGCTTTGGGATCCACAAAATGAAGTAAATGTTCATACATTGACACCAATGCACTTATTGGATGAACTAAATTCCATAAGTACGAAAAGTAATTATAATAAGCCTTGGGATGCACAAAATGACGTAAATGTTAAATTGTTGACACAAACGCACTTATTGGATGAACTACATTCCTTAAGTACGAAAAGTGATTAGAATAAGCCTTGGGATGCACAAAATGACGTAAATATTCATCCAATGACATAAACGCGTTTATTGGATGAACTACATTCCTTAAGTATGAAAAGTGATTAGAATAAGCCTTGGGATGCACAAAATGACGTATAATGTTCATCCAATGACACAAATGCACTTATTACATGAACTACATTCCTTAAGTACGAAAAGCGATTAGAATAAGCTTTGGGATGCACAAAATGACGTAAATGTTCATCCATTGACACCAATGCACTTATTGGAAGAACTACATTCCTTAAGTACGAAATGTGATTAGAATAAGCCATGGGATGCACAAAATGACGTAAATATTCATCCAATGACATAAACGCGCTTATTGGATGAACTACATTCCTTAAGTATGAAAAGTGTTTAGAATAAGCCTTGGGATGCACAAAATGACGTATAATGTTCATCCAATGACACAAATGCACTTATTACATGAACTACATTTCTTAAGTACGAAAACCGATTAGAATAAGCTTTGGGATGCACAAAATGACGTAAATGTTAATCCATTGACTCCAATGCACTTATTGGATGAACTACATTCCTTAAGTACGAAATGTGATTAGAATAAGCCTTGGGATGCACAAAATGACGTAAATATTCATCCAATGACACAAATGCACTTATTGGATGAACTACA
This sequence comes from Cicer cuneatum, assembly GCA_037974295.1. Lineage (NCBI taxonomy): Eukaryota > Viridiplantae > Streptophyta > Magnoliopsida > Fabales > Fabaceae > Cicer > Cicer cuneatum. The sequence continues at coordinate 48,909,170 of JBBPBO010000001.1, forward strand.
TTCCATAAGTACGAAAAGTGATTAGAATAAGCCTTGCGATGCACAAAATGACGTAAATGTTCATCCATTGACACCAATGCACTTATGGGATGAACTACATTTCTGAAGTACGAAAAGTAATTATAATAAGCCTTGGGATGCACAAAATGACGTAAATGTTAAATTGTTGACACAAACGCGCTTATTGGATGAACTACATTCCTTAAGTACGAAAAGTGATTAGAATAAGCCTTGGGATGCACAAAATGACGTAAATATTCATCCAATGACATAAACGCGCTTATTGGATGAACTACATTCGTTAAGTATGAAAAGTGATTAGAATAAGCCTTGGGATGCAGAAAATGACGTATAATGTTCATCCAATGACACAAATGCACTTATTACATGAACTACATTCCTTAAGTACGAAAAGCGATTAGAATAAGCTTTGGGATGCACAAAATGACGTAAATGTTCATCCATTGACACCAATGCACTTATTGGATGAACTACATTCCATAAGTACGAAATGTGATTAAAATAAGCCATGGGATGCACAAAATCACGTAAATATTCATCCAATTACATAAACGCGCTTATTGGATGAACTACATTCCTTAAGTTCGAAAAATGATTAGAATAAGCCTTGGGATGCACAAAATGACATATAATGTTCATCCAATGACACAAATGCACTTATTACATGAACTACATTCCTTGAGTACGAAAACCGATTAGAATAAACTTTGGGATGCACAAAATGACGTAAATGTTAATCCATTGACTCCAATGCACTTATTGGATGAACTACATTCCTTAAGTACGAAATGTGATTAGAATAAGCCTTGGGATGCACAAAATGACGTAAATATTCATCCAATGACACAAATGCACTTATTGGATGAACTACATTCCATAAGTACGAAAAGCGATTAGAATAAGCCTTGCGATGCACAAAATGACGTAAATGTTCATCCATTGACACCAATGCACTTATTGGATGAACTACATTTCTGAAGTACGAAAAGTAATTATAATAAGCCTTGGGATGCACAAAATGACGTAAATGTTAAATTGTTGACACAAACGCGCTTATTGGATGAACTACATTCCTTAAGTACGAAAAGTGATTAGAATAAGCCTTGGGATGCACAAAATGACGTAAATATTCATCCAATGACATAAACGCGCTTATTGGATGAACTACATTCGTTAAGTATGAAAAGTGATTAGAATAAGCCTTGGGATGCAGAAAATGACGTATAATGTTCATTAAATGACACAAATGCACTTATTACATGAACTACATTCCTTAAGTACGAAAAGCGATTAGAATAAGCTTTGGGATGCACAAAATGACGTAAATGTTCATCCATTGACACCAATGTACTTATTGGATGAACTACATTCCTTAAGTACGAAATGTGATTAAAATAAGCCATGGGATGCACAAAATGACGTAAATATTCATCCAATTACATAAACGCGCTTATTGGATGAACTACATTCCTTAAGTTCGAAAAATGATTAGAATAAGCCTTGGGATGCACAAAATGACGTAAATGTTAATCCATTGACTCCAATGCACTTATTGGATGAACTACATTCCTTAAGTACGAAAAGTGATTAGAATAAGCCTTGGGATGCACAAAATGACGTAAATGTTCATCCAATGACACAAACGCGCTTATTGGATGAACTACATTCGTTAAGGCTTATTCTAATCACTTTTCCTACTAAAGGAATGTAGTTCATCCAATAAGTGCGTTTGTGTCAACAATTTAACATTTACGTCATTTTGTGCATCCCAAGGCTTATTATAATTACTTTTCGTACTTAAGGAATGTAGTTCATCCAATAAGTGCATTGGTGTCAATGCATGAACATTTACTTCATTTTGTGTATCCCAAAGCTTATTCTAATCGCTTTTCGTACTTAAGGAATGAAGTTCATCTAATAAGTGCATTTGTGTCATTGGATGAACATTATACGTCATTTTGTGCATCCCAAGACTTATTCTAATCACTTTTCGTACTTAAGGAATGTAGTTCATCCAATAAGCGCGTTTATGTCATTGGATGAATATTTACGTCATTTTGTGCATCCCATGGCTTATTCTAATCACTTTTCGTACTTATGGAATTTAGTTCATCCAATAACTGCATTTGTGTCATTGGATGAATATTTACGTCATTTTGTGCATCCCAAGGCTTATTCTAATCACATTTCGTACTTAAGGAATGTAGTTCATCCAATAAGTGCATTGGAGTCAATGGATGAATATTTACGTCATTTTGTGCATCCTAAAGCTTATTCTAATCGCTTTTCGTATTTAAGGAATGTAGTTCATGTAATAAGTGCACTTGTGTCATTGGATGAACATTATACGTCATTTTGTGCATCCCAAGGCTTATTCTAATCACTTTTCGTACTTAAGGAATGTAGTTCATCCAATAAGCGCGTTTGTGTCATCAATTTAACATTAAAGTCATTTTGTGCTTCCCAAGGCTTATTCTAATCACTTTTCGTACTTAAGGAATGTAGTTCATCTAATAAGTGCATTTGTGTCATTGGATGAACATTATACGTCATTTGGTGCATCCCAAGGCTTATTCTAATCACTTTTCCTACTTAAGGAATGTAGTTCATGCAATAAGCGCATTTATATCATTGGATGAACATTTACGTAATTTTGTGCATCCCAAGGGTTAATCTAATCACTTTTCGTACTTAAGGAATGTAGTTCATCCAGTAAGTGCATTTGTGTCAATGGATGAATATTTACGTCATGTTGTGCATCCCAAGGCTTATTGTAATCACATTTCATACTTAAGGAATGTAGTTCATCCAATAAGCGCGTTTGTGTCAACAATTTAACATTTACGTCATTTTGTGCATCCCAAGGCTTATTATAATTACTTTTCGTACTTAAGGAATGTAGTTCATCCAATAAGTGCATTGGTGTCAATGGATGAACATTTACCTCATTTTGTGCATCCCAAAGCTTATTCTAATCGCTTTTCGTACTTAACGAATGTAGTTCATGTAATAAGTGCATTTGTGTCATTGGATGAACATTATACGTCATTTTGTGCATCTCAAGGCTTATTCTAAACACTTTTCATACTTAAGGAATGTAGTTCATCCAATAAGCGCGTTTATGTCATTGGATGAATATTTACGTCATTTTGTGCATCCCATGGCTTATTCTAATCACATTTCGTACTTAAGGAATGTAGTTCATCCAATAAGCGCGTTTGTGTCAACAATTTAACATTTACGTCATTTTGTGCATCCCAAGGCTTATTATAATTACTTTTCGTACTTCAGAAATGTAGTTCATCCAATAAGTGCATTGGTGTCAATGGATGACTATTTACGTCATTTTGTGCATCCCAAAGCTTATTCTAATCGCTTTTCGTACTTAACGAATGTGTTCATGTAATAAGTGCATTTGTGTCATTGGATGAACATTATACGTCATTTTGTGCATCCCAAGGCTTATTCTAATCATTTTTCGAACTTAAGGAATGTAGTTCATGCAATAAGCGCGTTTATGTCATTGGATGAATATTTACGTCATTTTGTGCATCCCATGGCTTATTCTAATCACTTTTCGTACTTATGGAATGTAGTTCATCCAATAAGTGCATTTGTGTCATTGGATGAATATTTACGTCATTTGGTGAATCCCAAGGCTTTTCTAATCACTTTTCGTACTTAAGGAATGTTGTTCATCATATAAGTGCATTTGTGTCATTGGGTGAACATTTACGTCATTTTGTGCATCCCAAGGCTTATTCTAATCACTTTTTGTGCTTAAGGAATGTAGTTCATCCAATAAGTGCATTGGTGTCATTGGATGAATATTTACGTCATTTTGTGCATCCCAAGGCTTATTCTAATCACTTTTCGTACTTAAGGAATGTAGTTCATCCAATAAGTGCATTTCTGTTATTAATTTAACATTTACGTCATTTTGTGCATCCCAAGGCTTATTCTAATCACTTTTCGTACTTTAGCAATGTAGTTCATCCAATAAGTGCGTTTCTTCCATTGGATGAACATTATACGTCATTTGGTGCATCCCAAGGCTTATTCTAATCACTTTTCGTACTTAAGGAATGTAGTTCATGCAATAAGCGCATTTATATCATTGGATGAACATTTACGTAATTTTGTGCATCCCAAGGGTTAATCTAATCACTTTTCGTACTTAAGGAATGTAGTTCATCCAGTAAGTGCATTTGTGTCAATGGATGAATATTTACGTCATGTTGTGCATCCCAAGGCTTATTGTAATCACATTTCATACTTAAGGAATGTAGTTCATCCAATAAGCGCGTTTGTGTCAACAATTTAACATTTACGTCATTTTGTGCATCCCAAGGCTTATTATAATTACTTTTCGTACTTAAGGAATGTAGTTCATCCAATAAGTGCATTGGTGTCAATGGATGAACATTTACCTCATTTTGTGCATCCCAAAGCTTATTCTAATCGCTTTTCGTACTTAACGAATGTAGTTCATGTAATAAGTGCATTTGTGTCATTGGATGAACATTATACGTCATTTTGTGCATCTCAAGGCTTATTCTAAACACTTTTCATACTTAAGGAATGTAGTTCATCCAATAAGCGCGTTTATGTCATTGGATGAATATTTACGTCATTTTGTGCATCCCATGGCTTATTCTAATCACATTTCGTACTTAAGGAATGTAGTTCATCCAATAAGCGCGTTTGTGTCAACAATTTAACATTTACGTCATTTTGTGCATCCCAAGGCTTATTATAATTACTTTTCGTACTTCAGAAATGTAGTTCATCCAATAAGTGCATTGGTGTCAATGGATGACTATTTACGTCATTTTGTGCATCCCAAAGCTTATTCTAATCGCTTTTCGTACTTAACGAATGTAGTTCATGTAATAAGTGCATTTGTGTCATTGGATGAACATTATACGTCATTTTTTGCATCTCAAGGCTTATTCTAAACACTTTTCATACTTAAGGAATGTAGTTCATCCAATAAGCGCGTTTATGTCATTGGATGAATATTTACGTCATTTTGTGCATCCCATGGCTTATTCTAATCACATTTCGTACTTAAGGAATGTAGTTCATCCAATAAGCGCGTTTGTGTCAACAATTTAACATTTACGTCATTTTGTGCATCCCAAGGCTTATTATAATTACTTTTCGTACTTCAGAAATGTAGTTCATCCAATAAGTGCATTGGTGTCAATGGATGACTATTTACGTCATTTTGTGCATCCCAAAGCTTATTCTAATCGCTTTTCGTACTTAACGAATGTAGTTCATGTAATAAGTGCATTTGTGTCATTGGATGAACATTATACGTCATTTTGTGCATCCCAAGGCTTATTCTAATCATTTTTCGAACTTAAGGAATGTAGTTCATGCAATAAGCGCGTTTATGTCATTGGATGAATATTTACGTCATTTTGTGCATCCCATGGCTTATTCTAATCACTTTTCGTACTTATGGAATGTAGTTCATCCAATAAGTGCATTTGTGTCATTGGATGAATATTTACGTCATTTGGTGAATCCCAAGGCTTTTCTAATCACTTTTCGTACTTAAGGAATGTTGTTCATCATATAAGTGCATTTGTGTCATTGGGTGAACATTTACGTCATTTTGTGCATCCCAAGGCTTATTCTAATCACTTTTTGTGCTTAAGGAATGTAGTTCATCCAATAAGTGCATTGGTGTCATTGGATGAATATTTACGTCATTTTGTGCATCCCAAGGCTTATTCTAATCACTTTTCGTACTTAAGGAATGTAGTTCATCCAATAAGTGCATTTGTGTCATTGGGTGAACATTTATGTCATTTTGTGCATCCCAAGGCTTATTCTAATCACTTTTCCTACTAAAGGAACGTAGTTCATCCAATAAGCGCGTTTGTGTCATTAATTTAACATTTACGTCATTTTGTGCATCCCAGGACTTATTCTAATCACTTTTCGTACTTCAGGAATGTAGTTTATCCAATAAGTGTGTTTGTGTCATTGGATGAACATTTACGTCATTTTGTGCATCCCAAGGCTTATTCAAATAACTTTTCGTACTTAAAGAATGTAATTCATCCAATAAGCGTGTTTGTGTCATTAATTTAACATTTACATCATTTTGTGCATCGCTAGGCTTATTCTAATCACTTTTCGTACTTAAGGAATGTAGTTCATCCAATAAGTTCATTTGTGTCGTTAGATGAACATTTACGTGATTTTGTGCATTCCAAGGCTTATTCTAATCACTTTTCATACTTAAGGAATGTAGTTCATCCAATAAGCGCGTTTGTGTCATTAATTTAATATTTACGTCATTTTGTGCATCCCAAGGCTTATTCTAATCACTTTTCGTACATAAGGAATGTAGTTCATCCAATAAGAGCGTTTCTGTTATTAATTTAACATTTACGTCATTTTGTGCATCCCAAGGCTTATTCTAATCACTTTTCGTACTTTAGCAATGTAGTTCATCCAATAAGTGCGTTTCTTCCATTGGATGAACATTTACGTCATTTGGTGCATCCCAAGGCTTATTCTAATCACTTTTCGTACTTAAGGAATGGAGTTCATCCAATTAGCGCGTTTGTGTGATTAATTTAACATTTACGTCATTTGGTGAATCCCAAGGCTTATTCTAATCACTTTTCGTACTTAAGGAATGTTGTTCATCCAATAAGTGCATTTGTGTCATTCGGTGAACATTTACGTCATTTTGTGCATCCCAAGGCTTATTCTAATCACTTTTTGTACTTAAGGAATGTAGTTCATCCAATAAGTGCATTGGTGTCATTAGATGAACATTTACGTCATTTTGTGCATCCCAAGGCTTATTCTAATCACTTTTCGTAATTAAGGAATGAAGTTCATCCAATAAGAGCGTTTGTGTTATTAATTTAACATTTACGTCATTCTGTGCATCCCAAGGCTTATTCTAATCACTTTTCGTACTTAAGGAATGTTGTTCATCCAATAAGTCCATTTGTGTCATTGGGTGAACATTTACGTCATTTTGTGAATCCCAAGGCTTATTCTAATCACTTTTTGTACTTAAGGAATGTAGTTCATCCAATAAGTGCATTGGTGTCATTGGATGAACATTTACGTCATTTTGTGCATCCCAAGGCTTATTCTAATCACTTTTCGTACTTAAGGAATGTATTTCATCCAATAAGCGCGTTTGTGTCATTAATTTAACACTTCTGTCATTTTGTGCATCCCAAGGCTTATTCTAATCACTTTTCGTACTTAAGGAATGTAGTTTATCTGAGAAGTGCGTTTATGTCATTGGATGAACATTTACGTCATTTTGTGCATCCCAATACTTATTTCAATTACATTTCGTACTTAAGGAATATAGTTCATCTAATAAGTGCATTTGTGTATTTGGTTGAACATTTACGTCATTTTGTTCATCCCAAGGCTTATTCTAATCACTTTTCGTACTTAAGGAATGTAGGTTATTTAATAAGCGCGTTTGTGTCATTAATTTAATATTTACGTCATTTTGTGCATCCCAAGGCTTATTCTAATCATTTTTCGTACTTAAGGAATGTAGTTCATCCAATAAGCGCGTTTGTGTCATTAATTTAACATTGACGTCATTTTGTGCATCACAAGGCTTATTCAAATCACGTTTCGTATTTAAGGAATGTAGTTCATCCATTAAGTGCATTTGTGTCATTCGATGTTTGTTTTGTGCATCAAAGGCTTATTCTAATCATTTTTCGTACTTAAGGAATGTAGTTCATCCAATAAGCGCGTTTGTGTCATTAATGTTACATTTACGTCATTTTGTGCATCCCAAGGCTTATCATAAGCACTGTTCGTACTTAAGTAATGTAATTAATCCAATAATTGCATTTGTGTCATTGGATGAACATTTACGTCATTTTGTGCATCCCAAGGATTATTCTAATAACTTTTCGTACTTAAGGAATGTTGTTCATCCAATAAAGTGCATTTCTGTCATTGGGTGAACATTTACGTCATTTTGTGCATCCCAAGGCTTATTCTAATCACTTTTTGTGCTTAAGGAATGTAGTTCATCCAATAAGTGCATTGGTGTCATTGGATGAACATTAATGCATTTTGTGCATCCCAAGGCTTATTCTAATAAGTTTTCGTACTTAAGGAATGTAGTTCATCTGAGAAGTGCGTTTATGTCATTGGATGAACATTTACGTCATTTTGTGCATCCCAAGACTTATTTCAATCACATTTCGTACTTAAGGAATGTAGTTCATCTAATAAGTGTATTTGTGTATTTGGTTGAACATTTACGTCATTTTGTGCATCCCAAGGCTTATTCTAATCACTTTTCGTACTTAAGGAATGTAGGTTATTCAATAAGCGCGTTTGTGTCATTAATTTAATATTTACGTCATTTTGTGCATCCCAAGGCTTATTCTAATCATTTTTAGTACATCCAATAAGCACGTTTGTGTCATTAATGTTACATTTACGTCATTTTGTGCATCCCAAGGCTTATTATAAGCACTGTTCGTACTTAAGTAATGTAATTAATCCAATAATTGCATTTGTGTCATTGGATGAACATTTACGTCATTTTGTGCATCCCAAGGCTTATTCTAATAACTTTTCGTGCTTAAGGAATGTAGTTCATCCAATAAGTGCATTGGTGTCATTGGATGAACATTTACGTCATTTTGTGCATCCCAAGGCTTATTCTAATCACTTTTCGTACTTAAGGAATGTAGTTCATCCAATAAGAGCGTTTGTGTAATTAATTTAACATTTACGTCATTTTGTGCATTCCAAGGCTTATTCTAATCAGTTTTCGTACTTAAAGAATGTAGTTCATCCAATAAGTGCGTTTGTGTCATTAATTTAACATTTACGTCATTTTGTGCATCCCAAGGCTTATTCTAATCACTTTTCGTACTTAAGGAATGTAGTTCATCCAATAAGCGCGTTTGTGTCATTAATTTAACATTTACGTCATTTGGTGCATACCAAGGCTTATTCTAATCCATTTTCGTACTTAAGAAATGTAGTTCATCCAATAAGAGCGTTTGTGTCATTAATTTATCATTTACGTCGTTTTGTGAAACCCAAGGCTTATTGAAATCACTTTTCGTACTTAAGGAATGTAGTTCATCCAATAAGCGCGTTTGTGTCATTAATTTAATATTTACGTCATTTTGTGCATCCCAAGGCTTATTCTAATCACTTTTCGTACTTAAGGAATGTAGTTCATCCAATGAGCGCGTTTGTGTCATTAATTTAACATTTACGTCATTTGGTGCATACCAAGGCTTATTCTAATCCATTTTCGTACTTAAGAAATGTAGTTCATCCAATAAGAGCGTTTGTGTCATTAATTTATCATTTACGTCGTTTTGTGAAACCCAAGGCTTATTCAAATCACTTTTCGTACTTAAGGAATGTAGTTCATCCAATAAGCGCGTTTGTGTCATTAATTTAACATTTACGTCATTTTGTGCATCCCAAGGCTTATTCTAATCACTTTTCGTACTTAAGGAATGTAGTTCATCCAATAAGTGCATTTGTGTCATTGAATGAACATTTACGTCATTTTGTGCATCCCAAGGCTTATTCTAATCACTTTTCGTACTTAAGGAATGTAGTTCATCCAATAAGCGCGTTTGTGTCATTAATTTAACATTTACGTCATTTTGTGCATCCCAAGGCTTATTATAATCACTTTTCGTACTTAAGGAATGTATTTCATCCAATAAGTGCATTTGTGTCATTGGATGAACATTTACGTCATTTTGTGCATCCCAAGGCTTATTCTAATCACTTTTCGTACTTAAGGAATGTAGTTCATCCAATAAGTGCATTTGTGTCATTGGATGAATATTTACGTCATTTTGTGCATCCCAAGGCTTATTCTAATCACATTTCGTACTTAAGGAATGTAGTTCATCCAATAAGTGCATTGGAGTCAATGGATTAACATTTACGTCATTTTGTGCATCCCAAAGCTTATTCTAATCGGTTTTCGTACTTAAGGAATGAAGTTCATCTAATAAGTGCATTTGTGTCATTGGATGAACATTATACGTCATTTTGTGCATCCCAAGGCTTATTCTAATCACTTTTCGTACTTAACGAATGTAGTTCATCCAATAAGTGCATTGGAGTCAATGGATTAACATTTACGTCATTTTGTGCATCCCAAGGCTTATTCTAATCACTTTTCGTACTCAAGGAATGTAGTTCATCCAATAAGCGCGTTTATGTCATTGGATGAATATTTACGTCATTTTGTGCATCCCATGGCTTATTCTAATCACATTTCGTACTTAAGGAATGTAGTTCTTCCAATAAGTGCATTGGTGTCAATGGATTAACATTTACGTCATTTTGTGCATCCCAAAGCTTATTCTAATCGCTTTTCGTACTTAACGAATGTAGTTCATGTAATAAGTGCATTTGTGTCATTGGATGAACATTATACGTCATTTTGTGCATCCCAAGGCTTATTCTAATCATTTTTCGAACTTAAGGAATGTAGTTCATGCAATAAGCGCGTTTATGTCATTGGATGAATATTTACGTCATTTTGTGCATCCCATGGCTTATTCTAATCACTTTTCGTACTTATGGAATGTAGTTCATCCAATAAGTGCATTTGTGTCATTGGATGAATATTTACGTCATTTGGTGAATCCCAAGGCTTTTCTAATCACTTTTCGTACTTAAGGAATGTTGTTCATCATATAAGTGCATTTGTGTCATTGGGTGAACATTTACGTCATTTTGTGCATCCCAAGGCTTATTCTAATCACTTTTTGTGCTTAAGGAATGTAGTTCATCCAATAAGTGCATTGGTGTCATTGGATGAATATTTACGTCATTTTGTGCATCCCAAGGCTTATTCTAATCACTTTTCGTACTTAAGGAATGTAGTTCATCCAATAAGTGCATTTGTGTCATTGGGTGAACATTTATGTCATTTTGTGCATCCCAAGGCTTATTCTAATCACTTTTCCTACTAAAGGAACGTAGTTCATCCAATAAGCGCGTTTGTGTCATTAATTTAACATTTACGTCATTTTGTGCATCCCAGGACTTATTCTAATCACTTTTCGTACTTCAGGAATGTAGTTTATCCAATAAGTGTGTTTGTGTCATTGGATGAACATTTACGTCATTTTGTGCATCCCAAGGCTTATTCAAATAACTTTTCGTACTTAAAGAATGTAATTCATCCAATAAGCGTGTTTGTGTCATTAATTTAACATTTACATCATTTTGTGCATCGCTAGGCTTATTCTAATCACTTTTCGTACTTAAGGAATGTAGTTCATCCAATAAGTTCATTTGTGTCGTTAGATGAACATTTACGTGATTTTGTGCATTCCAAGGCTTATTCTAATCACTTTTCATACTTAAGGAATGTAGTTCATCCAATAAGCGCGTTTGTGTCATTAATTTAATATTTACGTCATTTTGTGCATCCCAAGGCTTATTCTAATCACTTTTCGTACATAAGGAATGTAGTTCATCCAATAAGAGCGTTTCTGTTATTAATTTAACATTTACGTCATTTTGTGCATCCCAAGGCTTATTCTAATCACTTTTCGTACTTTAGCAATGTAGTTCATCCAATAAGTGCGTTTCTTCCATTGGATGAACATTTACGTCATTTGGTGCATCCCAAGGCTTATTCTAATCACTTTTCGTACTTAAGGAATGGAGTTCATCCAATTAGCGCGTTTGTGTGATTAATTTAACATTTACGTCATTTGGTGAATCCCAAGGCTTATTCTAATCACTTTTCGTACTTAAGGAATGTTGTTCATCCAATAAGTGCATTTGTGTCATTCGGTGAACATTTACGTCATTTTGTGCATCCCAAGGCTTATTCTAATCACTTTTTGTACTTAAGGAATGTAGTTCATCCAATAAGTGCATTGGTGTCATTAGATGAACATTTACGTCATTTTGTGCATCCCAAGGCTTATTCTAATCACTTTTCGTAATTAAGGAATGAAGTTCATCCAATAAGAGCGTTTGTGTTATTAATTTAACATTTACGTCATTCTGTGCATCCCAAGGCTTATTCTAATCACTTTTCGTACTTAAGGAATGTTGTTCATCCAATAAGTGCATTTGTGTCATTGGGTGAACATTTACGTCATTTTGTGAATCCCAAGGCTTATTCTAATCACTTTTTGTACTTAAGGAATGTAGTTCATCCAATAAGTGCATTGGTGTCATTGGATGAACATTTACGTCATTTTGTGCATCCCAAGGCTTATTCTAATCACTTTTCGTAATTAAGGAATGTAGTTCATCCAATAAGAGCGCTTGTGTTATTAATTTAACATTTACGTCATTTTGTGCATCCCAAGGCTTATTCTAATCACTTTTCGTACTTTAGCAATGTAGTTCATCCAATAAGTGCGTTTCTTCCATTGGATGAACATTTACGTCATTTTGTGTATCCCAAGGCTTATTCTAATCACTTTTCGTACTTTAGGAATGTTGTTCATCCAATAAGTGCATTTGTGTCATTGGGTGAACATTTACGTCATTTTGTGCATCCCAAGGCTTATTCTAATCACTTTTTGTACTTAAGGAATGTAGTTCATCCAATAAGTGCATTGGTGTCATTGGGTGAACATTTACGTCATTTTGTGCATCCCAAGGCTTATTCTAATCACTTTTCGTACTTTAGGAATGTAGTTCATCCAATAAGTGCGTTTCTTCCATTGGATGAACATTTACGTCATTTGGTGAATCCCAAGGCTTATTCTAATCACTTTTCGTACTTAAGGAATGTTGTTCATCATATAAGTGCATTTGTGTCATTGGGTGAACATTTACGTCATTTTGTGCATCCCAAGGCTTATTCTAATCACTTTTTGTGCTTAAGGAATGTAGTTCATCCAATAAGTGCATTGGTGTCATTGGATGAATATTTACGTCATTTTGTGCATCCCAAGGCTTATTCTAATCACTTTTCGTATTTAAGGAATGTAGTTCATCCAATAAGAGCGTTTGTGTTATTAATTTAACATTTACGTCATTTTGTGCATCCCAAGGCTTATTCTAATCACTTTTCGTACTTAAGGAATGTAGTTCATCCAATAAGAGCGTTTGTGTTATTAATTTAACATTTACGTCATTTTGTGCATCCCAAGGCTTATTCTAATCACTTTTCGTACTTTAGGAATGTAGTTCATCCAATAAGTGCGTTTCTTCCATTGGATGAACATTTACGTCATTTGGTGCATCCCAAGGCTTATTCTAATCACTTTTCGTACTTAAGGAATGTAGTTCATCCAATAAGTGCATTGGTGTCATTAGATGAACATTTACGTCATTTTGTGCATCCCAAGGCTTATTCTAATCACTTTTCGTAATTAAGGAATGTAGTTCATCCAATAAGAGCGTTTGTGTTATTAATTTAACATTTACGTCATTTTGTGCATCCCAAGGCTTATTCTAATCACTTTTCGTACTTAAGGAATGTTGTTCATCCAATAAGTGCATTTGTGTCATTGGGTGAACATTTACGTCATTTTGTGAATCCCAAGGCTTATTCTAATCACTTTTTGTACTTAAGGAATGTAGTTCATCCAATAAGTGCATTGGTGTCATTGATGAACATTTACGTCATTTTGTGCATCCCAAGGCTTATTCTAATCACTTTTCGTACTTAAGGAATGTATTTCATCCAATAATTGCGTTTGTGTCATTAATTTAACACTTCCGTCATTTTGTGCATTCCAAGGCTTATTCTAATAAGTTTTCGTACTTAAGGAATGTAGTTTATCTGAGAAGTGCGTTTATGTCATTGGATGAACATTTACGTCATTTTGGAATCCCAATACTTATTTCAATTACATTTCGTACTTAAGGAATATAGTTCATCCAATAAGTGCATTTGTGTATTTGGTTGAACATTTACGTCATTTTGTTCATCCCAAGGCTTATTCTAATCACTTTTCGTACTTAAGGAATGTAGGTCATTCAATAAGCGCGTTTGTATCATTAATTTAATATTTACGTCATTTTGTGCATCCCAAGGCTTATTCTAATCATTTTTCGTACTTAAGGAATGTAGTTCATCCAATAAGCGCGTTTGTGTCATTAATTTAACATTGACGTCATTTTGTGCATCACAAGGCTTATTCAAATCACGTTTCGTACTTAAGGAATGCAGTTCATCCAATAAGCGCGTTTGTGTGATTAATTTAACATTTACGTCATTTGGTGGATCCCAAGGCTTATTCTAATCACTTTTCGTACTTTAGGAATGTTGTTCATCCAATAAGTGCATTTGTGTCATTGGGTGAACATTTACGTCATTTTGTGCATCCCAAGGCTTATTCTAATCACTTTTTGTACTTAAGGAATGTAGTTCATCCAATAAGTGCATTGGTGTCATTGGGTGAACATTTACGTCATTTTGTGCATCCCAAGGCTTATTCTAATCACTTTTCGTAATTAAGGAATGTAGTTCATCCAATAAGAGCGCTTGTGTTATTAATTTAACATTTACGTCATTTTGTGCATCCCAAGGCTTATTCTAATCACTTTTCGTACTTTAGCAATGTAGTTCATCCAATAAGTGCGTTTCTTCCATTGGATGAACATTTACGTCATTTTGTGTATCCCAAGGCTTATTCTAATCACTTTTCGTACTTTAGGAATGTGGTTCATCCAATAAGTGCATTTGTGTCATTGGGTGAACATTTACGTCATTTTGTGCATCCCAAGGCTTATTCTAATCACTTTTTGTACTTAAGGAATGTAGTTCATCCAATAAGTGCATTGGTGTCATTGGGTGAACATTTACGTCATTTTGTGCATCCCAAGGCTTATTCTAATCACTTTTCGTACTTTAGGAATGTAGTTCATCCAATAAGTGCGTTTCTTCCATTGGATGAACATTTACGTCATTTGGTGAATCCCAAGGCTTTTCTAATCACTTTTCGTACTTAAGGAATGTTGTTCATCATATAAGTGCATTTGTGTCATTGGGTGAACATTTACGTCATTTTGTGCATCCCAAGGCTTATTCTAATCACTTTTTGTGCTTAAGGAATGTAGTTCATCCAATAAGTGCATTGGTGTCATTGGATGAATATTTACGTCATTTTGTGCATCCCAAGGCTTATTCTAATCACTTTTCGTACTTAAGGAATGTAGTTCATCCAATAAGTGCATTTGTGTCATTGGGTGAACATTTATGTCATTTTGTGCATCCCAAGGCTTATTCTAATCACTTTTCCTACTAAAGGAACGTAGTTCATCCAATAAGCGCGTTTGTGTCATTAATTTAACATTTACGTCATTTTGTGCATCCCAGGACTTATTCTAATCACTTTTCGTACTTCAGGAATGTAGTTTATCCAATAAGTGTGTTTGTGTCATTGGATGAACATTTACGTCATTTTGTGCATCCCAAGGCTTATTCAAATAACTTTTCGTACTTAAAGAATGTAATTCATCCAATAAGCGTGTTTGTGTCATTAATTTAACATTTACGTCATTTTGTGCATCGCTAGGCTTATTCTAATCACTTTTCGTACTTAAGGAATGTAGTTCATCCAATAAGTTCATTTGTGTCGTTAGATGAACATTTACGTGATTTTGTGCATTCCAAGGCTTATTCTAATCACTTTTCATACTTAAGGAATGTAGTTCATCCAATAAGCGCGTTTGTGTCATTAATTTAATATTTACGTCATTTTGTGCATCCCAAGGCTTATTCTAATCACTTTTCGTACATAAGGAATGTAGTTCATCCAATAAGAGCATTTCTGTTATTAATTTAACATTTACGTCATTTTGTGCATCCCAAGGCTTATTCTAATCACTTTTCGTACTTTAGCAATGTAGTTCATCCAATAAGTGCGTTTCTTCCATTGGATGAACATTTACGTCATTTGGTGCATCCCAAGGCTTATTCTAATCACTTTTCGTACTTAAGGAATGGAGTTCATCCAATTAGCGCGTTTGTGTGATTAATTTAACATTTACGTCATTTGGTGAATCCCAAGGCTTATTCTAATCACTTTTCGTACTTAAGGAATGTTGTTCATCCAATAAGTGCATTTGTGTCATTGGGTGAACATTTACGTCATTTTGTGCATCCCAAGGCTTATTCTAATCACTTTTCGTACTTAAGGAATGTAGTTCATCCAATAAGAGCGTTTGTCTTATTAATTTAACATTTACGTCATTTTGTGCATCCCAAGGCTTATTCTAATCACTTTTCGTACTTTAGGAATGTAGTTCATCCAATAAGTGCGTTTCTTCCATTGGATGAACATTTACGTCATTTGGTGCATCCCAAGGCTTATTCTAATCACTTTTCGTACTTAAGGAATGTAGTTCATCCAATAAGTGCATTGGTGTCATTAGATGAACATTTACGTCATTTTGTGCATCCCAAGGCTTATTCTAATCACTTTTCGTAATTAAGGAATGTAGTTCATCCAATAAGAGCGTTTGTGTTATTAATTTAACATTTACGTCATTTTGTGCATCCCAAGGCTTATTCTAATCACTTTTCGTACTTTAGGAATGTAGTTCATCCAATAAGTGCGTTTCTTCCATTGGATGAACATTTACGTCATTTGGTGTATCCCAAGGCTTATTCTAATCACTTTTCGTACTTAAGGAATGCAGTTCTTCCAATAAGCGCGTTTGTGTGATTAATTTAACATTTACGTCATTTGGTGGATCCCAAGGCTTATTCTAATCACTTTTCGTACTTTAGGAATGTTGTTCATCCAATAAGTGCATTTGTGTCATTGGGTGAACATTTACGTCATTTTGTGCATCCCAAGGCTTATTCTAATCACTTTTTGTACTTAAGGAATGTAGTTCATCCAATAAGTGCATTGGTGTCATTGGGTGAACATTTACGTCATTTTGTGCATCCCAAGGCTTATTCTAATCACTTTTCGTACTTTAGGAATGTAGTTCATCCAATAAGTGCGTTTCTTCCATTGGATGAACATTTACGTCATTTGGTGAATCCCAAGGCTTATTCTAATCACTTTTCGTACTTAAGGAATGTTGTTCATCATATAAGTGCATTTGTGTCATTGGGTGAACATTTACGTCATTTTGTGCATCCCAAGGCTTATTCTAATCACTTTTTGTGCTTAAGGAATGTAGTTCATCCAATAAGTGCATTGGTGTCATTGGATGAATATTTACGTCATTTTGTGCATCCCAAGGCTTATTCTAATCACTTTTCGTACTTAAGGAATGTAGTTCATCCAATAAGAGCGTTTGTGTTATTAATTTAACATTTACGTCATTTTGTGCATCCCAAGGCTTATTCTAATCACTGTTCGTACTTTAGGAATGTAGTTCATCCAATAAGCGCGTTTTTGTCATTAATTTAACATTTACGTCATTTTGTGCATCCCAAGGCTTATTCTTATCACTTTTCGTACTTAAGGAATGTAGTTCATCCAATAAGTGCATTTGTGTCATTGGATGAACATTTACGTCATTTTGTGCATCCCAAGGCTTATTCTAATCACTTTTCGAACTTAAGGAACGTAGTTCATCCAGTAAGCGCGTTTGTGTCATTAATTTAACATTTCCATCGTTTTGTGCATCCCAAGGCTTATTTTAATAACTTTTCGTACTTAAGGAATGTCGTTCATCCAATAAGTACATTTGTGTCATTGGTTGAACATTTACGTCATGTTATGCATCCCAAGACTTATTCTAATCACTCTTCGTAGTTAAGGAATGTAGTTTATCGAATAAGTGCATTTCTGTCATTGGATGAACATTTACGTCATTTGTGCATCCCATGGCTTATTCTAATCACTTTTCGTACTTAAGGAATGTAGTTCATCCAATAAGCGCGTTTTTGTCATTAATTTAACATTTACGTCATTTTGTGCATCCCAAGGCTTATTCTTATCACTTTTCGTACTTAAGGAATGTAGTTCATCCAATAAGTGCATTTGTGTCATTGGATGAACATTTACGTCATTTTGTGCATCCCAAGGCTTATTCTAATCACTTTTCGTACTTAAGGAACGTAGTTCATCCAGTAAGCGCGTTTGTGTCATTAATTTAACATTTCCATCATTTTGTGCATCCCAAGGCTTATTTTAATAACTTTTCGTACTTAAGGAATGTAGTTCATCCAATAAGTACATTTGTGTCATTGGTTGAAAATTTACGTCATGTTGTGGATCCCAAGACTTATTCTAATCACTCTTCGTAGTTAAGGAATGTAGTTCATCGAATAAGTGCATTTCTGTCATTGGATGAACATTTACGTCATTTGTGCATCCCATGGCTTATTCTAATCACTTTTCGTACTTAAGGAATGTAGTTCATCCAATAAGCGCGTTTGTGTCATTAATTTAACATTTACGTCATTTTGTGCATCCCAAGGCTTATTCTAATCACTTTTCGTACTTAAGGAACGTAGTTGATCCAGTAAGCGCTTTTGTGTCATTAATTTAACATTTCCATCATTTTGTGCATCCCAAGGCTTATTTTAATAAATTTTCGTACTTAAGGAATGTAGTTCATCCAATAAGTACATTTGTGTCATTGGTTGAACATTTACGTCATTTTGTGCATCCCAAGACTTATTCTAATCACTCTTCGTAATTAAGGAATGTAGTTCATCGAATAAGTGCATTTCTGTCATTGGATGAACATTTACGTCATTTTGTGCATCCCAAGGCTTATTCTAATCACTTTTCGTACTTATGGAATGTAGTTCATCCAATAAGTGCATTTGTGTCTTTGGATGAATATTTACGACATTTTGTGCATCCCAAGGCTTATTCTAATCACATTTCGTACTTAAGGAATGTAGTTCATCCAATAAGTGCATTGGAGTCAATGGATTAACATTTACGTCATTTTGTGCATCCCAAAGCTTATTCTAATCGGTTTTCGTACTTAAGGAATGAAGTTCATCTAATAAGTGCATTTGTGTCATTGGATGAACATTATACGTCATTTTGTGCATCCCAAGGCTTATTCTAATCACTTTTCGTACTTAACGAATGTAGTTCATCCAATAAGTGCATTGGAGTCAATGGATTAACATTTACGTCATTTTGTGCATCCCAAGGCTTATTCTAATCACTTTTCGTACTCAAGGAATGTAGTTCATCCAATAAGCGCGTTTATGTCATTGGATGAATATTTACGTCATTTTGTGCATCCCATGGCTTATTCTAATCACATTTCGTACTTAAGGAATGTAGTTCTTCCAATAAGTGCATTGGTGTCAATGGATTAACATTTACGTCATTTTGTGCATCCCAAAGCTTATTCTAATCGGTTTTCGTACTTAAGGAATGTAGCTCATGTAATAAGTGCATTTGTGTCATTGGATGAACATTATATGTCATTTTGTTCATCCCAAGGCTTATTCTAATCATTTTTCGAAATTAAGGAATGTAGTTCATCCAATAAGCGCGTTTATGTAATTGGATGAATATTTACGTCATTTTGTGCATCCCATGGCTTATTTTAATCACATTTCGTACTTAAGGAATGTAGTTCATCCAATAAGTGCATTGGAGTCAATGGATGAACATTTACGTCATTTTGTGCATCCCAAAGCTTATTCTAATCACATTTCGTACTTAAGGAATGTAGTTCATCCAATAAGTGCACTTGTGTCATTGGATGAATATTTACGTCATTTTGTGCATCCCAAGGCTTATTCTAATCACTTTTCGTACTTATGGAATGTAGTTCATCCAATAAGTGCATTTGTGTCATTGGATGAATATTTACGTCATTTTGTGCATCCCAAGGCTTATTCTAATCACATTTCGTACTTAAGGAATGTAGTTCATCCAATAAGTGCATTGGAGTCAATGGATTAACATTTACGTCATTTTGTGCATCCCAAGGCTTATTCTAATCATTTTTCGAACTTAAGGAATGTAGTTCATCCAATAAGCGCGTTTATGTAATTGGATGAATATTTACGTCATTTTGTGCATCCCAAGGCTTATTATAATTACTTTTCGTACTTAAGGAATGTAGTTCATCCAATAAGTGCATTGGTGTCAATGGATGAACATTTACGTCATTTTGTGCATCCCAAAGCTTATTCTAATCGCTTTTCGTACTTAAGGAATGTAGTTCATGTAATAAGTGCATTTGTGTCATTGGATGAACATTATACGTCATTTTGTGTATCCCAAGGCTTATTCTAATCACTTTTCATACTTAAGGAATGTAGTTCATCCAATAAGCGCGTTTATGTCATTGGATGAATATTTACGTCATTTTGTGCATCCCAAGGCTTATTCTAATCACTTTTCGTACTTAAGGAATGTAGTTCATCCAATAAGCGCGTTTGTGTCAACAATTTAACATTTACGTCATTTTGTGCATCCCAAGGCTTATTATAATTACTTTTCGTACTTAAGGAATGTAGTTCATCCAATAAGTGGATTGGTGTCAATGGATGAACATTTACGTCATTTTGTGCATCCCAAAGCTTATTCTAATCGCTTTTCGTACTTAACGAATGTAGTTCATGTAATAAGTGCATTTGTGTCATTGGATGAATATTTACGTCATTTTGTGCATCCCATGGCTTATTCTAATCACTTTTCGTACTTATGGAATGTAGTTCATCCAATAAGTGCATTTGTGTCATTGGATGAATATTTACGTCATTTTGTGCATCCCAAGGCTTATTCTAATCACATTTCGTACTTAAGGAATGTAGTTCATCCAATAAGTGCATTGGAGTCAATGGATTAACATTTACGTCATTTTGTGCATCCCAAAGCTTATTCTAATCGGTTTTCGTACTCAAGGAATGTAGTTCATGTAATAAGTGCATTTGTGTCATTGGATAAACATTATATGTCATTTTGTGCATCCCAAGGCTTATTCTAATCATTTTTCGAACTTAAGGAATGTAGTTCATCCAATAAGCGCGTTTATGTCATTGGATGAATATTTACGTCATTTTGTGCATCCCATGGCTTATTCTAATCACTTTTCGTACTTATGGAATGTAGTTCATCCAATAAGTGCATTTGTGTCATTGGATGAATATTTACGTCATTTTGTGCATCCCAAGGCTTATTCTAATCACATTTCGTACTTAAGGAATGTAGTTCATCCAATAAGTGCATTGGAGTCAATGGATTAACATTTACGTCATTTGGTGCATCCCAAAGCTTATTCTAATCGCTTTTCGTACTTAACGAATGTAGTTCATGTAATAAGTGCATTTGTGTCATTGGATGAACATTATACGTCATTTTGTGCATCCCAAGGCTTATTCTAATCATTTTTCGAACTTAAGGAATGTAGTTCATCCAATAAGCGCGTTTATGTCATTGGATGAATATTTACGTCATTTTGTGCATCCCATGGCTTATTTTAATCACTTTTCGTACTTATGGAATGTAGTTCATCCAATAAGTGCATTTGTCTCATTGGATGAACATTTACGTCATTTTGTGCATCCCAAGGCTTATTATAATTACTTTTCGTACTTAAGGAATGTAGTTCATCCAATAAGTGCATTGGTGTCAATGGATGAACATTTACGTCATTTTGTGCATCCCAAAGCTTATTCTAATCGCTTTTCGTACTTAACGAATGTAGTTCATGTAATAAGTGCATTTGTGTCATTGGATGAACATTATACGTCATTTTGTGCATCCCAAGGCTTATTCTAAACACATTTCATACTTAAGGAATGTAGTTCATCCAATAAGCGCGTTTATGTCATTGGATGAATATTTACGTCATTTTGTGCATCCCATGGCTTATTCTAATCACATTTCGTACTTATGGAATGTAGTTCTTCCAATAAGTGCATTGGTGTCAATGGATGAACATTTACGTCATTTATTGCATCGCAAAGCTTATTCTAATCGCTTTTCGTACTTAAGGAATGTAGTTCATGTAATAAGTGCATTTGTGTCATTTAATGAACATTATACGTCATTTTGTGCATCCCAAGGCTTATTCTAACCACTTTTCATACTTAACAAATGTAGTTCATCCGATAAACGCGTTTATGTCATTGGATGAATATTTACGTCATTTTGTGCTTCCCAAGGCTTATTCTAATCACTTTTTGTACTTATGGAATGTAGTTCATCCAATAAGCGCGTTTGTGTCAACAATTTAACATTTACGTCATTTTGTGCATCCCAAGGCTTATTATAATTACTTTTCGTACTTAAGGAATGTAGTTCATCCAATAAGTGCATTGGTGTCAATGGATGAACATTTACGTCATTTTGTGCATCCCAAAGCTTATTCTAATCGCTTTTCGTACTTAACGAATGTAGTTCATGTAATAAGTGCATTTGTGTCATTGGATGAACATTATATGTCATTTTGTGCATCCCAAGGCTTATTCTAATCATTTTTCGAACTTAAGGAATATAGTTCATCCAATAAGCGCGTTTATGTCATTGGATGAATATTTACGTCATTTTGTGCATCCCATGGCTTATTCTAATCACTTTTCGTACTTATGGAATGTAGTTCATCCAATAAGTGCATTTGTGTCATTGGATGAATATTTACGTCATTTTGTGCATCCCAAGGCTTATTCTAATCACATTTCGTACTTAAGGAATGTAGTTCATCCAATAAGTGCATTGGAGTCAATGGATTAACATTTACGTCATTTTGTGCATCCCAAAGCTTATTCTAATCGGTTTTCGTACTTAAGGAATGAAGTTCATCTAATAAGTGCATTTGTGTCATTGGATGAACATTATACGTCATTTTGTGCATCCCAAGGCTTATTCTAATCACTTTTCGTACTTAACGAATGTAGTTCATCCAATAAGTGCATTGGAGTCAATGGATTAACATTTACGTCATTTTGTGCATCCCAAGGCTTATTCTAATCACTTTTCGTACTCAAGGAATGTAGTTCATCCAATAAGCGCGTTTATGTCATTGGATGAATATTTACGTCATTTTGTGCATCCCATGGCTTATTCTAATCACATTTCGTACTTAAGGAATGTAGTTCTTCCAATAAGTGCATTGGTGTCAATGGATTAACATTTACGTCATTTTGTGCATCCCAAAGCTTATTCTAATCGGTTTTCGTACTTAAGGAATGTAGTTCATGTAATAAGTGCATTTGTGTCATTGGATGAACATTATACGTCATTTTGTGCATCCCAAGGCTTATTCTAATCATTTTTCGAACTTAAGAAATGTAGTTCATCCAATAAGCGCGTTTATGTCATTGGATTAATATTTACGTCATTTTGTGCATCCCAAGGCTTATTCTAATCACTTTTCGTACTTATGGAATGTAGTTCATCCAATAAGTGCATTGGTGTCAATGCATGAACATTTACGTCATTTTGTGCATCCCAAAGCTTATTCTAATCGCTTTTCGTACTTAAGGAATGTAGTTCATGTAATAAGTGCATTTGTGTCATTTAATGAACATTATACGTCATTTTGTGCATCCCAAGGCTTATTCTAATCACTTTTCATACTTAACGAATGTAGTTCATCCAATAAGCGCGTTTATGACATTGGATGAATATTTACGTCATTTTGTGCATCCCAAGGCTTATTCTAATCACTTTTCGTACTTAAGGAATTTAGTTCATCCAATAAGCGCGTTTGTGTCAACAATTTAACATTTACGTCATTTTGTGCATCCCAAGGCTTATTATAATTACTTTTCGTACTTCAGAAATGTAGTTCATCCAATAAGTGCATTGGTGTCAATGGATGAACATTTACGTCATTTTGTGCATCCCAAAGCTTATTATAATCGCTTTTCGTACTTAACGAATGTAGTTCATGTAATAAGTGCATTTGTGTCATTGGATGAACATTATACGTCATTTTGTGCATCCCAAGGCTTATTCTAAACACTTTTCATACTTAAGGAATGTAGTTCATCCAATAAGTGCGTTTATGTTATTGGATGAATATTTACGTCATTTTGTGCATCCCAAGGCTTATTCTAATCACTTTTCGTACTTATGGAATTTAGTTCATCCAATAAGTGCATTTGTGTCATTGGATGAATATTTACGTCATTTTGTGCATCCTAAGGCTTATTCTAATCACATTTCGTACTTAAGGAATGTAGTTCATCCAATAAGTGCATTGGAGTCAATGGATGAACATTTACGTCATTTTGTGCATCCCAAAGCTTATTCTAATCGCTTTTCGTACTTAAGGAATGTAGTTCATGTAATAAGTGCATTTGTGTCATTTAATGAACATTATACGTCATTTTGTGCATCCCAAGGCTTATTCTAATCACTTTTCATACTTAACGAATGTAGTTCATCCAATAAGCGCGTTTATGTCATTGGATGAATATTTACGTCATTTTGTGCATCCCAAGGCTTATTCTAATCACTTTTCGTACTTAAGGAATGTAGTTCATCCAATAAGCGCGTTTGTGTCAACAATTTAACATTTACGTCATTTTGTGCATCCCAAGGCTTATTATAATTACTTTTCGTACTTCAGAAATGTAGTTCATCCAATAAGTGCATTGGTGTCAATGGATGAACATTTACGTCATTTTGTGCATCGCAAGGCTTATTCTAATCGCTTTTCGTACTTATGGAATGTAGTTCATCCAATAAGTGCATTTGTGTCATTGGATGAATATTTACGTCATTTTGTGCATCCCAAGGCTTATTCTAATCACATTTCGTACTTAAGGAATGTAGTTCATCCAATAAGTGCATTGGAGTCAATGGATTAACATTTACGTCATTTTGTGCATCCCAAAGTTTATTCTAATCGGTTTTCGTACTCAAGGAATGTAGTTCATGTAATAAGTGCATTTGTGTCATTGGATGAACATTATATGTCATTTTGTGCATCCCAAGGCTTATTCTAATCATTTTTCGAACTTAAGGAATGTAGTTCATCCAATAAGCGCGTTTATGTAATTGGATGAATATTTACGTCATTTTGTGCATCCCATGGCTTATTTTAATCACATTTCGTACTTAAGGAATGTAGTTCATCCAATAAGTGCATTGGTGTCAATGGATGAACATTTACGTCATTTTGTGCATCCCAAAGCTTATTCTAATCGCTTTTCGTACTTAAGGATTGTAGTTCATGTAATAAGTGCATTTGTGTCATTGGATGAACATTATACGTCATTTTGTGCATCCCATGGCTTAGTCTAATCACATTTCGTACTTAAGGAATGTAGTTCTTCCAATAAGTGCATTGGTGTCAATGGATTAACATTTACGTCATTTTGTGCATCCCAAAGCTTATTCTAATCGGTTTTCGTACTTAAGGAATGTAGTTCATGTAATAAGTGCATTTGTGTCATTGGATGAACATTATACGTCATTTTGTGCATCCCAAGGCTTATTCTAATCACTTTTCATACTTAAGGAATGTAGTTCATCCAATAAGCGCGTTTATGTCATTAGATGAATATTTACGTCATTTTGTGCATCCCAAGGCTTATTCTAATCACTTTTCGTACTTATGGAATGTAGTTCATCCAATAAGTGCATTTGTGTCATTGGATGAATATGTACGTCATTTTGTGCATCCCAAGGCTTATTCTAATCACATTTCGTACTTAAGGAATGTAGTTCATCATATAAGTGCATTGGAGTCAATGGATTAACATTTACGTCATTTTGTGCATCCCAAAGCTTATTCTAATCGGTTTTCGTACTTAAGGAATGTAGTTCATGTAATAAGTGCATTTGTGTCATTGGATGAACATTATATGTCATTTTGTTCATCCCAAGGCTTATTCTAATCATTTTTCGAAATTAAGGAATGTAGTTCATCCAATAAGCGCGTTTATGTAATTGGATGAATATTTACGTCATTTTGTGCATCCCATGGCTTATTTTAATCACATTTCGTACTTAAGGAATGTAGTTCATCCAATAAGTGCATTGGTGTCAATGGATGAACATTTACGTCATTTTGTGCATCCCAAAGCTTATTCTAATCACATTTCGTACTTAAGGAATGTAGTTCATCCAATAAGTGCACTTGTGTCATTGGATGAATATTTACGTCATTTTGTGCATCCCAAGGCTTATTCTAATCACTTTTCGTACTTATGGAATGTAGTTCATCCAGTAAGTGCATTTGTGTCATTGGATGAATATTTACGTCATTTTGTGCATCCCAAGGCTTATTCTAATCACATTTCGTACTTAAGGAATGTAGTTCATCCAATAAGTGCATTGGAGTCAATGGATTAACATTTACGTCATTTTGTGCATCCCAAGGCTTATTCTAATCATTTTTCGAACTTAAGGAATGTAGTTCATCCAATAAGCGCGTTTATGTAATTGGATGAATATTTACGTCATTTTGTGCATCCCAAGGCTTATTATAATTACTTTTCGTACTTAAGGAATGTAGTTCATCCAATAAGTGCATTGGTGTCAATGGATGAACATTTACGTCATTTTGTGCATCCCAAAGCTTATTCTAATCGCTTTTCGTACTTAAGGAATGTAGTTCATGTAATAAGTGCATTTGTGTCATTGGATGAACATTATACGTCATTTTGTGCATCCCAAGGCTTATTCTAATCATTTTTCGAACTTAAGGAATGTAGTTCATCCAATAAGCGCGTTTATGTCATTGGATGAATATTTACGTCATTTTGTGCATCCCATGGCTTATTTTAATCACTTTTCGTACTTATGGAATGTAGTTCATCCAATAAGTGCATTTGTCTCATTGGATGAACATTTACGTCATTTTGTGCATCCCAAGGCTTATTATAATTACTTTTCGTACTTAAGGAATGTAGTTCATCCAATAAGTGCATTGGTGTCAATGGATGAACATTTACGTCATTTTGTGCATCCCAAAGCTTATTCTAATCGCTTTTCGTACTTAACGAATGTAGTTCATGTAATAAGTGCATTTGTGTCATTGGATGAACATTATACGTCATTTTGTGCATCCCAAGGCTTATTCTAAACACATTTCATACTTAAGGAATGTAGTTCATCCAATAAGCGCGTTTATGTCATTGGATGAATATTTACGTCATTTTGTGCATCCCATGGCTTATTCTAATCACTTTTCGTACTTATGGAATGTAGTTCATCCAATAAGCGCGTTTGTGTCAACAATTTAACATTTACGTCATTTTGTGCATCCCAAGGCTTATTATAATTACTTTTCGTACTTAAGGAATGTAGTTCATCCAATAAGTGCATTGGTGTCAATGGATGAACATTTACGTCATTTTGTGCATCCCAAAGCTTATTCTAATCGCTTTTCGTACTTAACGAATGTAGTTCATGTAATAAGTGCATTTGTGTCATTGGATGAACATTATACGTCATTTTGTGCATCCCAAGGCTTATTCTAATCAGTTTTCATACTTAAGGAATGTAGTTCATCCAATAAGCGCGTTTATGTCATTGGATGAATATTTACGTCATTTTGTGCATCCCAAGGCTTATTCTAATCACTTTTCGTACTTAAGGAATGTAGTTCATCCAATAAGCGCGTTTGTGTCAACAATTTAACATTTACGTCATTTTGTGCATCCCAAGGCTTATTATAATTACTTTTCGTACTTAAGGAATGTAGTTCATCCAATAAGTGGATTGGTGTCAATGGATGAACATTTACGTCATTTTGTGCATCCCAAAGCTTATTCTAATCGCTTTTCGTACTTAACGAATGTAGTTCATGTAATAAGTGCATTTGTGTCATTGGATGAATATTTACGTCATTTTGTGCATCCCATGGCTTATTCTAATCACTTTTCGTACTTATGGAATGTAGTTCATCCAATAAGTGCATTTGTGTCATTGGATGAATATTTACGTCATTTTGTGCATCCCAAGGCTTATTCTAATCACATTTCGTACTTAAGGAATGTAGTTCATCCAATAAGTGCATTGGAGTCAATGGATTAACATTTACGTCATTTTGTGCATCCCAAAGCTTATTCTAATCGGTTTTCGTACTCAAGGAATGTAGTTCATGTAATAAGTGCATTTGTGTCATTTGATAAACATTATATGTCATTTTGTGCATCCCAAGGCTTATTCTAATCATTTTTCGAACTTAAGGAATGTTGTTCATCCAATAAGCGCGTTTATGTAATTGGATGAATATTTACGTCATTTTGTGCATCCCAAGGCTTATTCTAATCACATTTCGTACTTAAGGAATGTAGTTCATCCAATAAGTGCATTGGAGTCAATGGATTAACATTTACGTCATTTTGTGCATCCCAAAACTTATTCTAATCGGTTTTCGTACTCAAGGAATGTAGTTCATGTAATAAGTGCATTTGTGTCATTGGATAACATTATATGTCATTTTGTGCATCCCAAGGCTTATTCTAATCATTTTTCGAACTTAAGGAATGTAGTTCATCCAATAAGCGCGTTTATGTAATTGGATGAATATTTACGTCATTTTGTGCATCCCATGGCTTATTTTAATCACATTTCGTACTTAAGGAATGTAGTTCATCCAATAAGTGCATTGGTGTCAATGGATTAACATTTACGTCATTTTGTGCATCCCAAAGCTTATTCTAATCGCTTTTCGTACTTAAGGAATGTAGTTCATGTAATAAGTGCATTTGTGTCATTTAATGAACATTATACGTCATTTTGTGCATCCCAAGGCTTATTCTAATCACTTTTCATACTTAACGAATGTAGTTCATCCAATAAGCGCGTTTATGTCATTGGATGAATATTTACGTCATTTTGTGCATCCCAAGGCTTATTCTAATCACTTTTTGTACTTAAGGAATGTAGTTCATCCAATAAGCGCGTTTGTGTCAACAATTTAACATTTACGTCATTTTGTGCATCCCAAGGCTTATTATAATTACTTTTCGTACTTCAGAAATGTAGTTCATCCAATAAGTGCATTGGTGTCAATGGATGAACATTACGTCATTTTGTGCATCCCAAAGCTTATTCTAATCGCTTTTCGTACTTAACAAATGTAGTTCATGTAATAAGTGCATTTGTGTCATTGGATGAACATTATACGTCATTTTGTGCATCCCAAGGCTTATTCTAAACACTTTTCATACTTAAGGAATGTAGTTCATCCAATAAGTGCGTTTATGTCATTGGATGAATATTTACGTTATTTTGTGCATCCCAAGGCTTATTCTAATCACTTTTCGTACTTATGGAATTTAGTTCATCCAATAAGTGCATTTGTGTCATTGGATGAATATTTACGTCATTTTGTGCATCCTAAGGCTTATTCTAATCACATTTCGTACTTAAGGAATGTAGTTCATCCAATAAGTGCATTGGAGTCAATGGATGAACATTTACGTCATTTTGTGCATCCCAAAGCTTATTCTAATCGCTTTTCGTACTTAAGGAATGTAGCTCATGTAATAAGTGCATTTGTGTCATTGGATGAACATTATACGTCATTTTGTGCATCCCAAGGCTTATTCTAATCACTTTTCGTACTTAAGCAATGTAGTTCATCCAATAAGCGCGTTTGTGTTATCAATTTAACATTTAAGTCATTTTGTGCATCCCAAGGCTTATTCTAATCACTTTTCGTACTTAAGGAATGTAGTTCATCCAATAAGTGCACTTGTGTCATTGGATTGAACATTTACGTCATTTTGTGCATCCCAAGGCTTATTCTAATCACTTTTCGTACTTAAGGAATGTAGTTCATCCAATAAGCGCGTTTGTGTCATCAATTTAACATTAAAGTCATTTTGTGCTTCCCAAGGCTTATTCTAATCACTTTTCGTACTTAAGGAATGTAGTTCATCTAATAAGTGCATTTGTGTCACTGGATGAACATTATACGTCATTTGGTGCATCCCAAGGCTTATTCTAATCACTTTTCCTACTTAAGGAATGTAGTTCATGCAATAAGCACATTTATGTCATTGGATGAACATTTACGTCATTTTGTGCATCCCAAGGGTTAATCTAATCACTTTTCGTACTTAAGGAATGTAGTTCATCCAGTAAGTGCATTTGTGTCAATGGATGAATATTTACGTCATGTTCTGCATCCCAAGGCTTATTCTAATCACTTTTAATACTTAAGGAATGTAGTTCATCCGATAATCGCGTTTGTGTCATCAATTTAACATTTAAGTCATTTTGTGCATCCCAATGCTTATTTTAATCACATTTCGTACTTAAGGAATGTAGTTCATCCAAATCACTTTTGGTCCTTCAAGAATGTAGTTCATCCAATAAGTGCATTTTTGTCATTGGATGAACATTTACGTCATTTTGTGCATCCCAAGGCTTATTCTAATCACTTTTCGTACTTAATGATTGTAGTTCATCCAATAAGCGCGTTTGTGTCTTTAATTTAACATTTCGGTCATTTTGTGCGTCCCAAGGCTTATTCTAATCAGTTTACGTACTTAAAGAATGTAGTTCATCCAATAATTGCGTTTGTGTCATTGGACGAACATTTACATCATTTTGTACATCCCAAGGCTTATTCTAACAATTTAACATTTCGGTCATTTTGTGCATCCCAAGGCTTATTCTAATAATTTTTCGTACTTAAGGAATGTAGTTCATCCAATAAGTGCATTTGTGTGATTGGGTGAACATTTACGTCATTTTGTGCATCCCAAGACATATTCTAATCACTATTCGTACTTAAGGAATGTAGTTTATCCAATAAGTGCATTTGTGTCATTGGATGAACATTTACGTCATTTTGTGCATCCCAAGGCTTATTCTCATCACTTTTCGTACTTAAGGAATGTAATTCATCCAATAAGCGTGGTTGTGTCATTAATTTAACATTTACGTCATTTTGTGCATCCCTATGCTTATTCTAATCACTTTTCGTAATTAAGGAATGTAGTTCATCTAATAAGTGCATTTGTGTCATTGGATGAACATTATACGTCATTTGGTGCATCCCAAGGCTTATTCTAATCACTTTTCCTACTTAAGGAATGTAGTTCATGCAATAAGCACATTTATGTCATTGGATGAACATTTACGTCATTTTGTGCATCCCAAGGGTTAATCTAATCACTTTTCGTACTTAAGGAATGTAGTTCATCCAGTAAGTGCATTTGTGTCAATGGATGAATATTTACGTCATGTTCTGCATCCCAAGGCTTATTCTAATCACTTTTAATACTTAAGGAATGTAGTTCATCCGATAATCGCGTTTGTGTCATCAATTTAACATTTAAGTCATTTTGTGCATCCCAATGCTTATTTTAATCACATTTCGTACTTAAGGAATGTAGTTCATCCAAATCACTTTTGGTCCTTCAAGAATGTAGTTCATCCAATAAGTGCATTTTTGTCATTGGATGAACATTTACGTCATTTTGTGCATCCCAAGGCTTATTCTAATCACTTTTCGTACTTAATGATTGTAGTTCATCCAATAAGCGCGTTTGTGTCTTTAATTTAACATTTCGGTCATTTTGTGCGTCCCAAGGCTTATTCTAATCAGTTTACGTACTTAAAGAATGTAGTTCATCCAATAATTGCGTTTGTGTCATTGGACGAACATTTACATCATTTTGTACATCCCAAGGCTTATTCTAATAATTTAACATTTCGGTCATTTTGTGCATCCCAAGGCTTATTCTAATAATTTTTCGTACTTAAGGAATGTAGTTCATCCAATAAGTGCATTTGTGTGATTGGGTGAACATTTACGTCATTTTGTGCATCCCAAGACTTATTCTAATCACTATTCGTACTTAAGGAATGTAGTTTATCCAATAAGTGCATTTGTGTCATTGGATGAACATTTACGTCATTTTGTGCATCCCAAGGCTTATTCTCATCACTTTTCGTACTTAAGGAATGTAATTCATCCAATAAGCGTGGTTGTGTCATTAATTTAACATTTACGTCATTTTGTGCATCCCTATGCTTATTCTAATCACTTTTCGTAATTAAGGAATGTAGTTCATCCAATAAGTGCATTTGTGTCATTAGATGAACATTTACGTCATTTTGTGCATCCCAAGGCTTATTCTAATCACTTTTTGTACTTAATGAATGTAGGTCATCCATAAAGCGCGTTTGTGTCATTAATTTAATATTAACATCATTTTGTGCATCCCAAGGCTTATTCTAATCACTTTTCGTACTTAAGGAATCTAGTTCATCGAATAAGTGCGTTTGTGTCATTAATTTAACATTTACGTCATTTGGTGCATACCTAGGCTTATTCTAATCACTTTTCGTACTTAAGGAATGTAGTTCATCCAATAAGTGCATTTGTGTCATTGGATGAACATTTACGTCAATTTGTGCATCCCAAGGCTTGTTCAATTCTTTTTTCATACTTAAGGAATGTAGTTCATCCAATAAGTGCATTTGTGTCATTGGATGAAAGTTTTGTGCATCAAAGGCTTATTGTAATCACTTTTCGTACTTAAAGAATGTAGTTCATTCTATAAGCGCGTTTGTGTCTTTAATGTTACATTTACGTCATTTTGTGCATCCCAAGGTTTATTATAATCAATGTTCGTACTTAAGTAATGTATTTCATCCATTAATTGCATTTGTGTTATTGGATGAACATTTCGTCGTTTTGTGCATCCCTAGGCTTATTCTAATCACTTTTTGTACTTAAGGAATGTAGTTCATCCAATAAGCGCGTTTCTGCCATTAAAATAACTTAACGCCATTTTGTGGATCCCAATGCTTATTCTAATCACTTTTCAAACTTAAGGAATGTAGTTTATCCACTAAGTGCATTTGTGTCATTGGATGAACCTTTACGTCATTTTGTGCATCCCAAGGCTTATTCTAATCACTTTTCGTACTTAACGATGTAGTTCATCGAATAAGTGGATTTGTGTCATTGGATGAACATTTACGTCATTTTGTGCATCCCAAGGCTTACTCTAATCACTTATTGTACTTAAGGAATGTAGTTCATCCAATAAGCTCGTGTGTGTCATTAATTTAACATTTACGTCATTTTGTGCATCCCAAGGCTTATTCTAATCACTTTTCGTACTTAAGGAATGTAGTTCATCCAATAAGTGCGTTTGTGTCATTGGATGAACATTTACGTCATTTTGTGCATCCCAAGGCTTATTCTAATCACTTTTCGTACTTAAGGAATGTAGTTCATCCAATAAGTGCATTTGTGTCATTGGATGAATATTTACGTCATTTTGTGCATCCCAAGGCTTATTCTAATCACATTTCGTACTTAAGGAATGTAGTTCATCCAATAAGTGCATTGGAGTCAATGGATTAACATTTACGTCATTTTGTGCATCCCAAAGCTTATTCTAATCGCTTTTCGTACTTAACGAATGTAGTTCATGTAATAAGTGCATTTGTGTCATTGGATGAACATTATACGTCATTTTGTGCATCCCAAGGCTTATTCTAAACACTTTTCATACTTAAGGAATGTAGTTCATCCAATAAGTGCGTTTATGTTATTGGATGAATATTTACGTCATTTTGTGCAT
Organism: Cicer cuneatum; assembly: GCA_037974295.1. Lineage (NCBI taxonomy): Eukaryota > Viridiplantae > Streptophyta > Magnoliopsida > Fabales > Fabaceae > Cicer > Cicer cuneatum. The sequence goes on from JBBPBO010000001.1 coordinate 48,942,594, forward strand.
CCCAAGGCTTATTCTAATCACTTTTCGTACTTATGGAATTTAGTTCATCCAATAAGTGCATTTGTGTCATTGGATGAATATTTACGTCATTTTGTGCATCCTAAGGCTTATTCTAATCACATTTCGTACTTAAGGAATGTAGTTCATCCAATAAGTGCATTGGAGTCAATGGATGAACATTTACGTCATTTTGTGCATCCCAAAGCTTATTCTAATCGCTTTTCGTACTTAAGGAATGTAGCTCATGTAATAAGTGCATTTGTGTCATTGGATGAACATTATACGTCATTTTGTGCATCCCAAGGCTTATTCTAATCACTTTTCGTACTTAAGCAATGTAGTTCATCCAATAAGCGCGTTTGTGTTATCAATTTAACATTTAAGTCATTTTGTGCATCCCAAGGCTTATTCTAATCACTTTTCGTACTTAAGGAATGTAGTTCATCCAATAAGTGCACTTGTGTCATTGGATTGAACATTTACGTCATTTTGTGCATCCCAAGGCTTATTCTAATCACTTTTCGTACTTAAGGAATGTAGTTCATCCAATAAGCGCGTTTGTGTCATCAATTTAACATTAAAGTCATTTTGTGCTTCAAGGCTTATTCTAATCACTTTTCGTACTTAAGGAATGTAGTTCATCTAATAAGTGCATTTGTGTCATTGGATGAACATTATACGTCATTTGGTGCATCCCAAGGCTTATTCTAATCACTTTTCCTACTTAAGGAATGTAGTTCATGCAATAAGCACATTTATGTCATTGGATGAACATTTACGTCATTTTGTGCATCCCAAGGGTTAATCTAATCACTTTTCGTACTTAAGGAATGTAGTTCATCCAGTAAGTGCATTTGTGTCAATGGATGAATATTTACGTCATGTTCTGCATCCCAAGGCTTATTCTAATCACTTTTAATACTTAAGGAATGTAGTTCATCCGATAATCGCGTTTGTGTCATCAATTTAACATTTAAGTCATTTTGTGCATCCCAATGCTTATTTTAATCACATTTCGTACTTAAGGAATGTAGTTCATCCAAATCACTTTTGGTCCTTCAAGAATGTAGTTCATCCAATAAGTGCGTTTTTGTCATTGGATGAACATTTACGTCATTTTGTGCATCCCAAGGCTTATTCTAATCACTTATCGTACTTAATGATTGTAGTTCATCCAATAAGCGCGTTTGTGTCTTTAATTTAACATTTCGGTCATTTTGTGCGTCCCAAGGCTTATTCTAATCAGTTTACGTACTTAAAGAATGTAGTTCATCCAATAATTGCGTTTGTGTCATTGGACGAACATTTACATCATTTTGTACATCCCAAGGCTTATTCTAATAATTTAACATTTCGGTCATTTTGTGCATCCCAAGGCTTATTCTAATAATTTTTCGTACTTAAGGAATGTAGTTCATCCAATAAGTGCATTTGTGTGATTGGGTGAACATTTACGTCATTTTGTGCATCCCAAGACATATTCTAATCACTATTCGTACTTAAGGAATGTAGTTTATCCAATAAGTGCATTTGTGTCATTGGATGAACATTTACGTCATTTTGTGCATCCCAAGGCTTATTCTCATCACTTTTCGTACTTAAGGAATGTAATTCATCCAATAAGCGTGGTTGTGTCATTAATTTAACATTTACGTCATTTTGTGCATCCCTATGCTTATTCTAATCACTTTTCGTAATTAAGGAATGTAGTTCATCTAATAAGTGCATTTGTGTCATTGGATGAACATTATACGTCATTTGGTGCATCCCAAGGCTTATTCTAATCACTTTTCCTACTTAAGGAATGTAGTTCATGCAATAAGCACATTTATGTCATTGGATGAACATTTACGTCATTTTGTGCATCTCAAGGGTTAATCTAATCACTTTTCGTACTTAAGGAATGTAGTTCATCCAGTAAGTGCATTTGTGTCAATGGATGAATATTTACGTCATGTTCTGCATCCCAAGGCTTATTCTAATCACTTTTAATACTTAAGGAATGTAGTTCATCCGATAATCGCGTTTGTGTCATCAATTTAACATTTAAGTCATTTTGTGCATCCCAATGCTTATTTTAATCACATTTCGTACTTAAGGAATGTAGTTCATCCAAATCACTTTTGGTCCTTCAAGAATGTAGTTCATCCAATAAGTGCATTTTTGTCATTGGATGAACATTTACGTCATTTTGTGCATCCCAAGGCTTATTCTAATCACTTTTCGTACTTAATGATTGTAGTTCATCCAATAAGCGCGTTTGTGTCTTTAATTTAACATTTCGGTCATTTTGTGCGTCCCAAGGCTTATTCTAATCAGTTTACGTACTTAAAGAATGTAGTTCATCCAATAATTGCGTTTGTGTCATTGGACGAACATTTACATCATTTTGTACATCCCAAGGCTTATTCTAATAATTTAACATTTCGGTCATTTTGTGCATCCCAAGGCTTATTCTAATAATTTTTCGTACTTAAGGAATGTAGTTCATCCAATAAGTGCATTTGTGTGATTGGGTGAACATTTACGTCATTTTGTGCATCCCAAGACATATTCTAATCACTATTCGTACTTAAGGAATGTAGTTTATCCAATTAGTGCATTTGTGTCATTGGATGAACATTTACGTCATTTTGTGCATCCCAAGGCTTATTCTCATCACTTTTCGTACTTAAGGAATGTAATTCATCCAATAAGCGTGGTTGTGTCATTAATTTAACATTTACGTCATTTTGTGCATCCCTATGCTTATTCTAATCACTTTTCGTAATTAAGGAATGTAGTTCATCCAGTAAGTGCATTTGTGTCATTAGATGAACATTTACGTCATTTTGTGCATCCCAAGGCTTATTCTAATCACTTTTCGTACTTAATGAATGTAGGTCATCCATAAAGCGCGTTTGTGTCATTAATTTAATATTAACATCATTTTGTGCATCCCAAGGCTTATTCTAATCACTTTTCGTACTTAAGGAATCTAGTTCATCGAATAAGTGCGTTTGTGTCATTAATTTAACATTTACGTCATTTGGTGCATACCAAGGCTTATTCTAATCACTTTTCGTACTTAAGGAATGTAGTTCATCCAATAAGTGCATTTGTGTCATTGGATGAACATTTACGTCATTTTGTGCATCCCAAGGCTTATTCAATTCTTTTTTCATACTTAAGGAATGTAGTTCATCCAATAAGTGCATTTGTGTCATTGGATGAAAGTTTTGTGCATCAAAGGCTTATTCTAATCACTTTTCGTACTTAAGGAATGTAGTTCATCCTATAAGCGCGTTTGTGTCTTTAATGTTACATTTACGTCATTTTGTGCATCCCAAGGTTTATTATAATCACTGTTCGTACTTAAGTAATGTATTTCATCCATTAATTGCATTTGTGTTATTGGATGAACATTTCGTCGTTTTGTGCATCCCTAGGCTTATTCTAATCACTTTTTGTACTTAAGGAATGTAGTTCATCCAATAAGCGCGTTTCTGCCATTAAAATAACTTAACGCCATTTTGTGGATCTTAATGCTTATTCTAATCACTTTTCAAACTTAAGGAACGTAGTTTATCCACTAAGTGCATTTGTGTCATTGGATGAACCTTTACGTCATTTTGTGCATCCCAAGGCTTATTCTAATCACTTTTCGTACTTAACGATGTAGTTCATCGAATAAGTGGATTTGTGTCATTGGATGAACATTTACGTCATTTTGTGCATCCCAAGGCTTATTCTAATCACTTATTGTACTTAAGGAATGTAGTTCATCCAATAAGCTCGTGTGTGTCATTAATTTAACATTTACGTCATTTTGTGCATCCCAAGGCTTATTCTAATCACTTTTCGTACTTAAGGAATGTAGTTCATCCAATAAGTGCGTTTGTGTCATTGGATGAACATTTACGTCATTTTGTGCATCCCAAGGCTTATTCTAATCACTTTTCCTACTAAAGGAATGTAGTTCATCCAATAAGCGCGTTTGTGTCATTAATTTAACATTTACGTCATTTTGTGCATCCCAGGACTTATTCTAATCACTTTTCGTACTTCAGGAAGGTAGTTTATCCAATAAGTGTGTTTGTGTCATTGGATGAACATTTACGTCATTTTGTGCATCCCAAGGCTTATTCAAATAACTTTTCGTACTTAAAGAATGTAATTCATCCAATAAGCGTGTTTGTGTCATTAATTTAACATTTACGTCATTTTGTGCATCGCTAGGCTTATTCTAATCACTTTTCTTACTTAAGGAATGTAGTTCATCCAATAAGTTCATTTGTGTCGTTAGATGAACATTTACGTGATTTTGTGCATTCCAAGGCTTATTCTAATCACTTTTCATACTTAAGGAATGTAGTTCATCCAATAAGCGCGTTTGTGTCATTAATTTAATATTTACGTCATTTTGTGCATCCCAAGGCTTATTCTAATCACTTTTCGTACATAAGGAATGTAGTTCATCCAATAAGAGCGTTTCTGTTATTAATTTAACATTTACGTCATTCTGTGCATCCCAAGGCTTATTCTAATCACTTTTCGTACTTTAGCAATGTAGTTCATCCAATAAGTGCGTTTCTTCCATTGGATGAACATTTACGTCATTTTGTGCATCCCAAGGCTTATTCTAATCACTTTTCGTAATTAAGGAATGAAGTTCATCCAATAAGAGCGTTTGTGTTATTAATTTAACATTTACGTCATTCTGTGCATCCCAAGGCTTATTCTAATCACTTTTCGTACTTAAGGAATGTTGTTCATCCAATAAGTCCATTTGTGTCATTGGGTGAACATTTACGTCATTTTGTGAATCCCAAGGCTTATTCTAATCACTTTTTGTACTTAAGGAATGTAGTTCATCCAATAAGTGCATTGGTGTCATTGGATGAACATTTACGTCATTTTGTGCATCCCAAGGCTTATTCTAATCACTTTTCGTACTTAAGGAATGTATTTCATCCAATAAGCGCGTTTGTGTCATTAATTTAACACTTCCGTCATTTTGTGCATCCCAAGGCTTATTCTAATAAGTTTTCGTACTTAAGGAATGTTGTTTATCTGAGAAGTGCGTATATGTCATTGGATGAACATTTACGTCATTTTGTGCATCCCAATACTTATTTCAATTACTTTTCGTACTTAAGGAATATAGTTCATCTAATAAGTGCATTTGTGTATTTGGTTGAACATTTACGTCATTTTGTTCATCCCAAGGCTTATTCTAATCACTTTTCGTACTTAAGGAATGTAGGTTATTCAATAAGCGCGTTTGTGTCATTAATTTAATATTTACGTCATTTTGTGCATCCCAAGGCTTATTCTAATCATTTTTCGTACTTAAGGAATGTAGTTCATCCAATAAGCGTGTTTGTGTCATTAATTTAACATTGACGTCATTTTGTGCATCACAAGGCTTATTCAAATCACGTTTCGTATTTAAGGAATGTAGTTCATCCATTAAGTGCATTTGTGTCATTGGATGATTGTTTTGTGCATGAAAGGCTTATTCTAATCATTTTTCGTACTTAAGGAATGTAGTTCATCCAATAAGCGCGTTTGTGTCATTAATGTTACATTTACGTCATTTTGTGCATCCCAAGGCTTATTATAAGCACTGTTCGTACTTAAGTAATGTAATTAATCCAATAATTGCATTTGTGTCATTGGATGAACATTTACGTCATTTTGTGCATCCCAAGGATTATTCTAATAACTTTTCGTACTTAAGGAATGTTGTTCATCCAATAAGTGCATTTCTGTCATTGGGTGAACATTTACGTCATTTTGTGCATCCCTAGGCTTATTCTAATCACTTTTTGTGCTTAAGGAATGTAGTTCATCCAATAAGTGCATTGGTGTCATTGGATGAACATTTATGCATTTTGTGCATCCCAAGGCTTATTCTAATCACTTTTCGTACTTAAGGAATGTAGTTCATCCAATAAGAGCGTTTGTGTTATTAATTTAACATTTACGTCATTTTGTGCATCCCAAGGCTTATTCTAATTACTTTTTGTACTTTAGGAATGTAGTTCATCCAATAAGTGCGTTTCTTCCATTGGATGAACATTTACGTCATTTGGTGCATCCCAAGGCTTATTCTAATCACTTTTCGTACTTAAGGAATGGAGTTCATCCAATAAGCGCGTTTGTGTGATTAATTTAACATTTACGTCATTTGGTGCATCCCAAGGCTTATTATAATCACTTTTCGTACTTAAGGAATGTTGTTCATCTAATAAGTGCATTTGTGTCATTGGGTGAACATTTACGTCATTTTGTGCATCCCAAGGCTTATTCTAATCACTTTTTGTACTTAAGGAATGTAGTTCATCCAATAAGTGCATTGGTGTCATTGGATGAACATTTACGTCATTTTGTGCATCCCAAGGCTTATTCTAATCACTTTTCGTACTTAAGGAATGTAGTTCATCCAATAAGCGCGTTTGTGTCATTAATTTAACACTTCCGTCATTTTGTGCATCCCAAGGCTTATTCTAATAAGTTTTCGTACTTAAGGAATGTAGTTCATCTGAGAAGTGCGTTTATGTCATTGGATGAACATTTACGTCATTTTGTGCATCCCAAGACTTATTTCAATCACATTTCGTACTTAAGGAATGTAGTTCATCTAATAAGTGCATTTGTGTATTTGGTTGAACATTTACGTCATTTTGTGCATCCCAAGGATTATTCTAATCACTTTTCGTAGTTAAGGAATGTAGGTCATTCAATAAGCGCGTTTGTGTCATTAATTTAATATTTACGTCATTTTGTGCATCCCAAGGCTTATTTTAATCATTTTTAGTACTTAAGGAATGTAGTTCATCCAATAAGCGCGTTTGTGTCATTAATGTTACATTTACGTCATTTTGTGCATCCCAAGGCTTATTATAAGCACTGTTCGTACTTAAGTAATGTAATTAATCCAATAATTGCATTTGTGTCATTGGATGAACATTTACGTCATTTTGTGCATCCCAAGGCTTATTCTAATAACTTTTCTTACTTAAGGAATGTTGTTCATCCAATAAGTGCATTTCTATCATTGGGTGAACATTTCGTCATTTTGTGCATCCCAAGGCTTATTCTAATCACTTTTTGTGCTTAAGGAATGTAGTTCATCCAATAAGTGCATTGGTGTCATTGGATGAACATTTACGTCATTTTGTGCATCCCAAGGCTTATTCTAATCACTTTTCGTACTTAAGGAATGTAGTTCATCCAATAAGAGCGTTTGTGTTATTAATTTAACATTTACGTCATTTTGTGCATCCTAAGGCTTATTCTAATCACTTTTCGTACTTTAGGAATGTAGTTCATCCATAAGTGCGTTTCTTCCATTGGATGAACATATACGTCATTTGGTGCATCCCAAGGCTTATTCTAATCACTTTTTGTACATAAGGAATGTAGTTCATCCAATAAGAGCGTTTGTGTTATTAATTTAACATTTACGTGATTTTGTGCATCCCAAGGCTTATTCTAATCACTGTTCGTACTTAAGTAATGTATTTCATGCAATAATTTTATTTCTGTCATTGGATGAACATTTCGTCATTTTGTGCATCCCAAGCCTTATTCTAATCACTTTTCGTACTTAAGGAATGTTGTTCATCCAATAAGTGCATTTGTGTCATTAGGTGAACATTTACGTCATTTTGTGCATCCCAAGGCTTATTCTAATCACTTTTCGTACTTAAGGAATGTAGTTCATCCAATAAGAGCGTTTGTCTTATTAATTTAACATTTACGTCATTTTGTGCATCCCAAGGCTTATTCTAATCACTTTTCGTACTTTAGGAATGTAGTTCATCCAATAAGTGCGTTTCTTCCATTGGATGAACATTTACGTCATTTGGTGCATCCCAAGGCTTATTCTAATCACTTTTCGTACTTAAGGAATGGAGTTCATCCAATAAGCGCGTTTGTGTGATTAATTTAACATTTACGTCGTTTGGTGAATCCCAAGGCTTATTCTAATCACTTTTCGTACTTAAGGAATGTTGTTCATCCAATAAGTGCATTTGTGTCATTGGGTGAACATTTACGTCATTTTGTGCATCCCAAGGCTTATTTTAATCACTTTTTGTACTTAAGGAATGTAGTTCATCCAATAAGTGCATTGGTGTCATTGGATGAACATTTACGTCATTTTGTGCATCCCAAGGCTTATTCTAATCACTTTTCGTAATTAAGGAATGTAGTTCATCCAATAAGAGCGCTTGTGTTATTAATTTAACATTTACGTCATTTTGTGCATCCCAAGGCTTATTCTAATCACTTTTCGTACTTTAGCAATGTAGTTCATCCAATAAGTGCGTTTCTTCCATTGGATGAACATTTACGTCATTTTGTGTATCCCAAGGCTTATTCTAATCACTTTTCGTACTTTAGGAATGTAATTAATCCAATAATTGCATTTGTGTCATTGGATGAACATTTACGTCATTTGGTGCATCCCAAGGCTTATTCTAATCACTTTTCGTACTTAAGGAATGTTGTTCATCCAATAAGTGCATTTATGTCATTAGTTGATCATTTACGTCATTTTGTGCATTCCAAGGCTTATTCTAATCAGTTTTCGTACTTAACGAATGTAGTTCATCCAATAAGTGCGTTTGTGTCATTAATTTAACATTTACGTCATTTTGTGCATCCCAAGGCTTATTCTAATCACTTTTCGTACTTTAGGAATGTAGTTCATCCATAAGTGCGTTTCTTCCATTGGATGAACATTTACGTCATTTGGTGCATCCCAAGGCTTATTCTAATCACTTTTCGTACATAAGGAATGTAGTTCATCCAATAAGAGCGTTTGTGTTATTAATTTAACATTTACGTGATTTTGTGCATCCCAAGGCTTATTCTAATCACTGTTCGTACTTAAGTAATGTATTTCATGCAATAATTTTATTTGTGTCATTGGATGAACATTTCGTCATTTTGTGAATACCAAGCCTTATTCTAATCACTTTTCGTACTTAAGGAATGTAGTTCATCCATTAAGTGCATTTGTGTCAATGGATGAACATTTAAGTCATTTGGTGCATCCCAAGGCTTATTCTAATCACTTTTCGTACTTAAGGAATGTTGTTCATCCAATAAGTGCATTTGTGTCATTAGTTGATCATTTACGTCATTTTGTGCATCCCAAGGCTTATTCTAATCACTTTTCGTACTTAAGGAATGTAGTTCATCCAATAAGTGCATTGGTGTCATTGGATGAACATTTACGTCATTTTGTACATCACAAGACTTATTCAAATCACGTTTCGTACTTAAGGAATGTAGTTCATCCAATAAGTGCATTTGTGTCATTGGATGAACGTTTTGTGCATGAAAGGCTTATTCTAATCATTTTTCGTACTTAAGGAATGTAGTTCATCCAATAAGCGCGTTTGTGTCATTAATGTTACATTTATGTCATTTTGTGTATCCCAAGGCTTATTTTAATCACTGTTCATACTTATGTAATGTAATTAATCCAATAATTGCATTTGTGTCATTGGATGAACATTTCGCCATTTTGTGCATCCCTAGGCTTATTCTAATTACTTTTGGTTAAGGAATCTAGTTCATCCAATAAGACCGTTTGTGTAATTAATTTAACATTTACGTCATTTTGTGCATTCCAAGGCTTATTCTAATCAGTTTTCGTACTTAAAGAATGTAGTTCATCCAATAAGTGCGTTTGTGTCATTAATTTAACATTTACGTCATTTTGTGCATCCCAAGGCTTATTCTAATCACTTTTCGTACTTAAGGAATGTAGTTCATCCAATAAGCGCGTTTGTGTCATTAATTTAACATTTACGTCATTTGGTGCATACCAAGGCTTATTCTAATCCATTTTCGTACTTAAGGAATGTAGTTCATCCAATAAGCGCGTTTTTGTCATTAATTTAACATTTACGTCATTTTTTTCATCCCAAGGCTTATTCTTATCACTTTTCGTACTTAAGGAATGTAGTTCATCCAATAAGCGCGTTTGTGTCAGTAATTTAATATTTACGTCATTTTGTGCATCCCAAGCCTTATTCTAATCAGTTTTTGTACTTTAAGAATGTAGTTCATCCAATTAGTGCGTTTGTGTCATTGGATGAACATTTACGTCATTTTGTGCATCCCAAGGCTATTCTTATCTCTTTTCGTACTTAAGGAATGTAGTTCATCCAATAAGTGCATTTGTGTCATTGGATGAACATTTACGTCATTTTGTGCATCGTAAGACTTATTCTAATCACTTTTCGTACTTAAGAAATGTAGTTCATCAAATAAGCGCGTTTGTGTCATTAATTTAACATTTACGTCATTTTGTGCATCCCAAGGCTTATTCTAATCACTTTTCGTACTTCAGGAAAGTAGTTCATCCAATAAGTGCGTTTGTGTCATTGGATGAACATTTAGGTCATTTTGTGCATCCCAAGACTTATTATAATCATTTTTCGTACTTAAGAAATGTAGTTCTTTGAATAAGAGCGTTTGTGTCATTAATTTAACATTTACGTCGGTTTGTGAATACCAAGGCTTATTCTAATCACTTTTTGTAATTAAGGAATATAGTTTATCCAATAAGCGCCTTTGTGTTATTAATTTAACATTATACGTCATTTTGTGCATCCCAAGGCTTATTCTAATCACTTTTCGTACTTAAGGAATGTGTTCATCCAATAAGCGCGTTTGTGTCATTGGTTGAATATTTACGTCATTTTGTGCATCCCATGGCTTATTCTAATCACATTTCGTACTTAAGGAATGTAGTTCATCCAATAAGTGCATTGGTGTCAATGGATGAACATTTACGTCATTTTGTGCATCGCAAAGCTTATTCTAATCGCTTTTCGTACTTAAGGAATGTAGTTCATGTAATAAGTGCATTTGTGTCATTTAATGAACATTATACGTCATTTTGTGCATCCCAAGGCTTATTCTAACCACTTTTCATACTTAACGAATGTAGTTCATCCGATAAACGCGTTTATGTCATTGGATGAATATTTACGTCATTTTGTGCATCCCAAGGCTTATTCTAATCACTTTTCGTACTTATGGAATGTAGTTCATCCAATAAGTGCATTTGTGTCATTGGATGAATATTTACGTCATTTTGTGCATCCCAAGGCTTATTATAATTACTTTTCGTACTTAAGGAATGTAGTTCATCCAATAAGTGCATTGGTGTCAATGGATGAACATTTACGTCATTTTGTGCATCCCAAAGCTTATTCTAATCGCTTTTCGTACTTAACGAATGTAGTTCATGTAATAAGTGCATTTGTGTCATTGGATGAACATTATACGTCATTTTGTGCATCCCAAGGCTTATTCTAAACACATTTCATACTTAAGGAATGTAGTTCATCCAATAAGCGCGTTTATGTCATTGGATGAATATTTACGTCATTTTGTGCATCCCATGGCTTATTTTAATCACTTTTCGTACTTATGGAATGTAGTTCATCCAATAAGTGCATTTGTGTCATTGGATGAACATTTACGTCATTTTGTGCATCCCAAGGCTTATTATAATTACTTTTCGTACTTAAGGAATGTAGTTCATCCAATAAGTGCATTGGTGTCAATGGCTGAACATTTACGTCATTTTGTGCATCCCAAAGCTTATTCTAATCGCTTTTCGTACTTAACGAATGTAGTTCATGTAATAAGTGCATTTGTGTCATTGGATGAACATTATACGTCATTTTGTGCATCCCAAGGCTTATTCTAAACACATTTCATACTTAAGGAATGTAGTTCATCCAATAAGCGCGTTTATGTCATTGGATGAATATTTACGTCATTTTATGCATCCCATGGCTTATTCTAATCACATTTCGTACTTAAGGAATGTAGTTCTTCCAATAAGTGCATTGGTGTCAATGGATGAACATTTACGTCATTTTGTGCATCGCAAAGCTTATTCTAATCGCTTTTCGTACTTAAGGAATGTAGTTCATGTAATAAGTGCATTTGTGTCATTTAATGAACATTATACGTCATTTTGTGCATCCCAAGGCTTATTCTAACCACTTTTCATACTTAACGAATGTAGTTCATCCGATAAACGCGTTTATGTCATTGGATGAATATTTACGTCATTTTGTGCATCCCAAGGCTTATTCTAATCACATTTCGTACTTAAGGAATGTAGTTCATCCAATAAGTGCATTGGAGTCAATGGATTAACATTTACGTCATTTTGTGCATCCCAAAGCTTATTCTAATCGGTTTTCGTACTTAAGGAATGTAGTTCATGTAATAAGTGCACTTGTGTCATTGGATGAACATTATACGTCATTTTGTGCATCCCAAGGCTTATTCTAATCATTTTTCGAACTTAAGGAATGTAGTTCATCCAATAAGCGCGTTTATGTCATTGCATGAATATTTACGTCATTTTGTGCATCCCATGGCTTATTCTAATCACTTTTCGTACTTATGGAATGTAGTTCATCCAATAAGTGCATTTGTGTCATTGGATGAATATTTACGTCATTTTGTGCATCCCAAGGCTTATTCTAATCACATTTCGTACTTAAGGAATGTAGTTCATCCAATAAGTGCATTGGAGTCAATGGATTAACATTTACGTCATTTTGTGCATCCCAAAAGCTTATTCTAATCGGTTTTCGTACTTAAGGAATGTAGTTCATGTAATAAGTGCATTTGTGTCATTGGATGAACATTATACGTCATTTTGTGCATCCCAAGGCTTATTCTAATCATTTTTCGAACTTAAGGAATGTAGTTCATCCAATAAGCGCGTTTATGTCATTGGATGAATATTTACGTCATTTTGTGCATCCCATGGCTTATTTTAATCACTTTTCGTACTTATGGAATGTAGTTCATCCAATAAGTGCATTTGTGTCATTGGATGAACATTTACGTCATTTTGTGCATCCCAAGGCTTATTATAATTACTTTTCGTACTTAAGGAATGTAGTTCATCCAATGAGTGCATTGGTGTCAATGGATGAACATTTACGTCATTTTGTGCATCCCAAAGCTTATTCTAATCGCTTTTCGTACTTAACGAATGTAGTTCATGTAATAAGTGCATTTGTGTCATCGGATGAACATTATATGTCATTTTGTGCATCCCAAGGCTTATTCTAAACACTTTTCATACTAAGGAATCTAGTTCATCCAATAAGCGCGTTTATGTTATTGGCTGAATATTTACGTCATTTTGTGCATCCCATGGCTTATTCTAATCACATTTCGTACATAAGGAATGTAGTTCTTCCAATAAGTGCATTGGTGTCAATGGATTAACATTTACGTCATTTTGTGCATCCCAAAGCTTATTCTAATCGGTTTTCGTACTTAAGGAATGTAGCTCATGTAATAAGTGCATTTGTGTCATTGGATGAACATTATACGTCATTTTGTGCATCCCAAGGCTTATTCTAATCACTTTTCATACTTAAGAAATGTAGTTCATCCAATAAGCGCGTTTATGTCATTGGATGAATATTTACGTCATTTTGTGCATCCCATGGCTTATTTTAATCACTTTTCGTACTTATGGAATGTAGTTCATCCAATAAGTGCATTTGTGTCATTGGATGAACATTTACGTCATTTTGTGCATCCCAAGGCTTATTATAATTACTTTTCGTACTTAAGGAATGTAGTTCATCCAATAAGTGCATTGGTGTCAATGGCTGAACATTTACGTCATTTTGTGCATCCCAAAGCTTATTCTAATCGCTTTTCGTACTTAACGAATGTAGTTCATGTAATAAGTGCATTTGTGTCATTGGATGAACATTATACGTCATTTTGTGCATCCCAAGGCTTATTCTAAACACTTTTCATACTAAGGAATCTAGTTCATCCAATAAGCGCGTTTATGTTATTGGATGAATATTTACGTCATTTTGTGCATCCCAAGGCTTATTCTAATCACATTTCGTACTTAAGGAATGTAGTTCATCCAATAAGTGCATTGGAGTCAATGGATTAACATTTACGTCATTTTGTGCATCCCAAAGCTTATTCTAATCGGTTTTCGTACTTAAGGAATGTAGTTCATGTAATAAGTGCACTTGTGTCATTGGATGAACATTATACGTCATTTTGTGCATCCCAAGGCTTATTCTAATCATTTTTCGAACTTAAGGAATGTAGTTCATCCAATAAGCGCGTTTATGTCATTGCATGAATATTTACGTCATTTTGTGCATCCCATGGCTTATTCTAATCACTTTTCGTACTTATGGAATGTAGTTCATCCAATAAGTGCATTTGTGTCATTGGATGAATATTTACGTCATTTTGTGCATCCCAAGGCTTATTCTAATCACATTTCGTACTTAAGGAATGTAGTTCATCCAATAAGTGCATTGGAGTCAATGGATTAACATTTACGTCATTTTGTGCATCCCAAAAGCTTATTCTAATCGGTTTTCGTACTTAAGGAATGTAGTTCATGTAATAAGTGCATTTGTGTCATTGGATGAACATTATACGTCATTTTGTGCATCCCAAGGCTTATTCTAATCATTTTTCGAACTTAAGGAATGTAGTTCATCCAATAAGCGCGTTTATGTCATTGGATGAATATTTACGTCATTTTGTGCATCCCATGGCTTATTTTAATCACTTTTCGTACTTATGGAATGTAGTTCATCCAATAAGTGCATTTGTCTCATTGGATGAACATTTACGTCATTTTGTGCATCCCAAGGCTTATTATAATTACTTTTCGTACTTAAGGAATGTAGTTCATCCAATAAGTGCATTGGTGTCAATGGATGAACATTTACGTCATTTTGTGCATCCCAAAGCTTATTCTAATCGCTTTTCGTACTTAACGAATGTAGTTCATGTAATAAGTGCATTTGTGTCATTGGATGAACATTATACGTCATTTTGTGCATCCCAAGGCTTATTCTAAACACATTTCATACTTAAGGAATGTAGTTCATCCAATAAGCGCGTTTATGTCATTGGATGAATATTTACGTCATTTTGTGCATCCCATGGCTTATTCTAATCACATTTCGTACTTATGGAATGTAGTTCTTCCAATAAGTGCATTGGTGTCAATGGATGAACATTTACGTCATTTATTGCATCGCAAAGCTTATTCTAATCGCTTTTCGTACTTAAGGAATGTAGTTCATGTAATAAGTGCATTTGTGTCATTTAATGAACATTATACGTCATTTTGTGCATCCCAAGGCTTATTCTAACCACTTTTCATACTTAACAAATGTAGTTCATCCGATAAACGCGTTTATGTCATTGGATGAATATTTACGTCATTTTGTGCTTCCCAAGGCTTATTCTAATCACTTTTTGTACTTATGGAATGTAGTTCATCCAATAAGCGCGTTTGTGTCAACAATTTAACATTTACGTCATTTTGTGCATCCCAAGGCTTATTATAATTACTTTTCGTACTTAAGGAATGTAGTTCATCCAATAAGTGCATTGGTGTCAATGGATGAACATTTACGTCATTTTGTGCATCCCAAAGCTTATTCTAATCGCTTTTCGTACTTAACGAATGTAGTTCATGTAATAAGTGCATTTGTGTCATTGGATGAACATTATACGTCATTTTGTGTATCCCAAGGCTTATTCTAATCACTTTTCATACTTAAGGAATGTAGTTCATCCAATAAGCGCGTTTATGTCATTGGATGAATATTTACGTCATTTTGTGCATCCCAAGGCTTATTCTAATCACTTTTCGTACTTAAGGAATGTAGTTCATCCAATAAGCGCGTTTGTGTCAACAATTTAACATTTACGTCAATTTGTGCATCCCAAGGCTTATTATAATTACTTTTCGTACTTAAGGAATGTAGTTCATCCAATAAGTGCATTGGTGTCAATGGATGAACATTTACGTCATTTTGTGCATCCCAAAGCTTATTCTAATCGCTTTTCGTACTTAAGGAATGTAGTTCATGTAATAAGTGCATTTGTGTCATTGGATGAACATTATACGTCATTTTGTGCATCCCAAGGCTTATTCTAATCATTTTTCGAACTTAAGGAATGTAGTTCATCCAATAAGCGCGTTTATGTCATTGGATGAATATTTACGTCATTTTGTGCATCCCAAGGCTTATTATAATTACTTTTCGTACTTAAGGAATGTAGTTCATCCAATAAGTGCATTTGTGTCATTGGATGAACATTATACGTCATTTTGTGCATCCCAAGGCTTATTCTAAACACTTTTCATACTTAAGGAATGTAGTTCATCCAATAAGCGCGTTTATGTCATTGGATGAATATTTACGTCATTTTGTGCATCCCAAGGCTTATTCTAATCACTTTTCGTACTTATGGAATGTAGTTCATCCAATAAGTGCATTTGTGTCATTGGATGAATATTTACGTCATTTTGTGCATCCCAAGGCTTATTCTAATCACATTTCGTACTTAAGGAATGTAGTTCATCCAATAAGTGCATTGGAGTCAATGGATTAACATTTACGTCATTTTGTGCATCCCAAAAGCTTATTCTAATCGGTTTTCGTACTTAAGGAATGTAGTTCATGTAATAAGTGCATTTGTGTCATTGGATGAACATTATACGTCATTTTGTGCATCCCAAGGCTTATTCTAATCATTTTTCGAACTTAAGGAATGTAGTTCATCCAATAAGCGCGTTTATGTCATTGGATGAATATTTACGTCATTTTGTGCATCCCATGGCTTATTTTAATCACTTTTCGTACTTATGGAATGTAGTTCATCCAATAAGTGCATTTGTCTCATTGGATGAACATTTACGTCATTTTGTGCATCCCAAGGCTTATTATAATTACTTTTCGTACTTAAGGAATGTAGTTCATCCAATAAGTGCATTGGTGTCAATGGATGAACATTTACGTCATTTTGTGCATCCCAAAGCTTATTCTAATCGCTTTTCGTACTTAACGAATGTAGTTCATGTAATAAGTGCATTTGTGTCATTGGATGAACATTATACGTCATTTTGTGCATCCCAAGGCTTATTCTAAACACATTTCATACTTAAGGAATGTAGTTCATCCAATAAGCGCGTTTATGTCATTGGATGAATATTTACGTCATTTTGTGCATCCCATGGCTTATTCTAATCACTTTTCGTACTTATGGAATGTAGTTCATCCAATAAGCGCGTTTGTGTCAACAATTTAACATTTACGTCATTTTGTGCATCCCAAGGCTTATTATAATTACTTTTCGTACTTAAGGAATGTAGTTCATCCAATAAGTGCATTGGTGTCAATGGATGAACATTTACGTCATTTTGTGCATCCCAAAGCTTATTCTAATCGCTTTTCGTACTTAAGGAATGAAGTTCATCTAATAAGTGCATTTGTGTCATTGGATGAACATTATACGTCATTTTGTGCATCCCAAGGCTTATTCTAATCACTTTTCGTACTTAAGGAATGTAGTTCATCCAATAAGTGCATTGGGTCAATGGATTAACATTTACGTCATTTTGTGCATCCCAAGGCTTATTCTAATCACTTTTCGTACTTAAGGAATGTAGTTCATCCAATAAGCGCGTTTACGTCATTCGATGAATATCTATGTCATTTTGTGCATCCCACGGCTTATTCTAATCACATTTTGTACTTAAGGAGTGTAGTTCATCCAATAAGTGCATTGGTGTCAATGGATGAACATTTACGTCATTTTGTGCATCCCAAAGCTTATTCTAATCGCTTTTCGTACTTAAGGAATGTAGTTCATGTAATAAGTGCATTTGTGTCATTGGATGAACATTATACGTCATTTTGTGTATCCCAAGGCTTATTCTAATCACTTTTCATACTTAAGTAATGTAGTTCATCCAATAAGCGCGTTTATGTCATTGGATGAATATTTACGTCATTTTGTGCATCCCAAGGCTTATTCTAATCACTTTTCGTACTTAAGGAATGTAGTTCATCCAATAAGCGCGTTTGTGTCAACAATTTAACATTTACGTCATTTTGTGCATCCCAAGGCTTATTATAATTACTTTTCGTACTTAAGGAATGTAGTTCATCCAATAAGTGCATTGGTGTCAATGGATGAACATTTACGTCATTTTGTGCATCCCAAAGCTTATTCTAATCGCTTTTCGTACTTAACGAATGTAGTTCATGTAATAAGTGCATTTGTGTCATCGGATGAACATTATACGTCATTTTGTGCATCCCAAGGCTTATTCTAAACACTTTTCATACTAAGGAATCTAGTTCATCCAATAAGCGCGTTTATGTTATTGGATGAATATTTACGTCATTTTGTGCATCCCATGGCTTATTCTAATCACATTTCGTACATAAGGAATGTAGTTCTTCCAATAAGTGCATTGGTGTCAATGGATTAACATTTACGTCATTTTGTGCATCCCAAAGCTTATTCTAATCGGTTTTCGTACTTAAGGAATGTAGCTCATGTAATAAGTGCATTTGTGTCATTGGATGAACATTATACGTCATTTTGTGCATCCCAAGGCTTATTCTAATCACTTTTCATACTTAAGAAATGTAGTTCATCCAATAAGCGCGTTTATGTCATTGGATGAATATTTACGTCATTTTGTGCATACCAAGGCTTATTCTAATCACTTTTCATACTTATGGAATGTAGTTCATCCAATAAGTGCATTTGTGTCTTTGGATGAATATTTACGTCATATTGTGCATCCCAAGGCTTATTCTAATCACATTTCGTACTTAAGGAATGTAGTTCATCCAATAAGTGCATTGGAGTCAATGGATTAACATTTACGTCATTTTGTGCATCCCAAAGCTTATTCTAATCGGTTTTCGTACTTAAGGAATGTAGTTCATGTAATAAGTGCATTTGTGTCATTGGATGAACATTATACGTCATTTTGTGCATCCCAAGGCTTATTCTAATCATTTTTCGAACTTAAGGAATGTAGTTCATCCAATAAGCGCGTTTATGTCATTGGATGAATATTTACGTCATTTTGTGCATCCCATGGCTTATTTTAATCACTTTTCGTACTTATGGAATGTAGTTCATCCAATAAGTGCATTTGTGTCATTGGATGAACATTTACGTCATTTTGTGCATCCCAAGGCTTATTATAATTACATTTCGTACTTAAGGAATGTAGTTCAACCAATAAGTGCATTGGTATCAATGGATGAACATTTACGTCATTTTGTGCATCCCAAAGCTTATTCTAATCGCTTTTCGTACTTAACGAATGTAGTTCATCTAATAAGTGCATTTGTGTCATTGGATGAACATTATACGTCATTTTGTGCATCCCAAGGCTTATTCTAAACACATTTCATACTTAAGGAATGTAGTTCATCCAATAAGCGCGTTTATGTCATTGGATGAATATTTACGTCATTTTGTGCATCCCATGGCTTATTCTAATCACATTTCGTACTTAAGGAATGTAGTTCTTCCAATAAGTGCATTGGTGTCAATGGATGAACATTTACGTCATTTTGTGCATCCCAAAGCTTATTCTAATCGCTTTTCGTACTTAACGAATGTAGTTCATGTAATAAGTGCATTTGTGTCATTGGATGAACATTATACGTCATTTTGTGCATCCCAAGGCTTATTCTAATCACTTTTCATACTTAAGGAATGTAGTTCATCCAATAAGCTCGTTTATGTCATTGGATGAATATTTACGTCATTTTGTGCATCCCAAGGCTTATTCTAATCACTTTTCGTACTTAAGGAATGTAGTTCATCCAATAAGCGCGTTTGTGTCATTGGATGAATATTTACGTCATTTTGTGCATCCCAAGGCTTATTCTAATCACATTTCGTACTTAAGGAATGTAGTTCATCCAATAAGTGCATTGGAGTCAATGGATTAACATTTACGTCATTTTGTGCATCCCAAAGCTTATTCTAATCGGTTTTCGTACTCAAGGAATGTAGTTCATGTAATAAGTGCATTTGTGTCATTGGATGAACATTATACGTCATTTTGTGCATCCCAAGGCTTATTCTAATCATTTTTCGAACTTAAGGAATGTAGTTCATCCAATAAGCGCGTTTATGTCATTGGATGAATATTTACGTCATTTTGTGCATCCCATGGCTTATTCTAATCACTTTTCGTACTTATGGAATGTAGTTCATCCAATAAGTGCATTTGTGTCATTGGATGAATATTTACGTCATTTTGTGCATCCCAAGGCTTATTCTAATCACATTTCGTACTTAAGGAATGTAGTTCATCCAATAAGTGCATTGGAGTCAATGGATTAACATTTACGTCATTTGGTGCATCCCAAAGCTTATTCTAATCGCTTTTCGTACTTAACGAATGTAGTTCATGTAATAAGTGCATTTGTGTCATTGGATGAACATTATACGTCATTTTGTGCATCCCAAGGCTTATTCTAATCATTTTTCGAACTTAAGGAATGTAGTTCATCCAATAAGCGCGTTTATGTCATTGGATGAATATTTACGTCATTTTGTGCATCCCATGGCTTATTTTAATCACTTTTCGTACTTATGGAATGTAGTTCATCCAATAAGTGCATTTGTCTCATTGGATGAACATTTACGTCATTTTGTGCATCCCAAGGCTTATTATAATTACTTTTCGTACTTAAGGAATGTAGTTCATCCAATAAGTGCATTGGTGTCAATGGATGAACATTTACGTCATTTTGTGCATCCCAAAGCTTATTCTAATCGCTTTTCGTACTTAACGAATGTAGTTCATGTAATAAGTGCATTTGTGTCATTGGATGAACATTATACGTCATTTTGTGCATCCCAAGGCTTATTCTAAACACATTTCATACTTAAGGAATGTAGTTCATCCAATAAGCGCGTTTATGTCATTGGATGAATATTTACGTCATTTTGTGCATCCCATGGCTTATTCTAATCACTTTTCGTACTTATGGAATGTAGTTCATCCAATAAGCGCGTTTGTGTCAACAATTTAACATTTACGTCATTTTGTGCATCCCAAGGCTTATTATAATTACTTTTCGTACTTAAGGAATGTAGTTCATCCAATAAGTGCATTGGTGTCAATGGATGAACATTTACGTCATTTTGTGCATCCCAAAGCTTATTCTAATCGCTTTTCATACTTAACGAATGTAGTTCATGTAATAAGTGCATTTGTGTCATTGGATGAACATTATACGTCATTTTGTGCATCCCAAGGCTTATTCTAAACACATTTCATACTTAAGGAATGTAGTTCATCCAATAAGCGCGTTTATGTCATTGGATGAATATTTACATCATTTTGTGCATCCCATGACTTATTCTAATCACATTTCGTACTTAAGGAATGTAGTTCTTCCAATAAGTGCATTGGTGTCAATGGATGAACATTTACGTCATTTTGTGCATCGCAAAGCTTATTCTAATCGCTTTTCGTACTTAAGGAATGTAGTTCATGTAATAAGTGCATTTGTGTCATTTAATGAACATTATACGTCATTTTGTGCATCCCAAGGCTTATTCTAACCACTTTTCATACTTAACGAATGTAGTTCATCCGATAAACGCGTTTATGTCATTGGATGAATATTTACGTCATTTTGTGCATCCCAAGGCTTATTCTAATCACTTTTCGTACTTAAGGAATGTAGTTCATCCAATAAGCGCGTTTGTGTCAACAATTTAACATTTACGTCATTTTGTGCATCCCAAGGCTTATTCTAATTACTTTTCGTACTTAAGGAATGTAGTTCATCCAATAAGTGCATTGGTGTCAATGGATGAACATTTACGTCATTTTGTGCATCCCAAAGCTTATTCTAATCGCTTTTCGTACTTAACGAATGTAGTTCATGTAATAAGTGCATTTGTGTCATCGGATGAACATTATATGTCATTTTGTGCATCCCAAGGCTTATTCTAAACACTTTTCATACTAAGGAATCTAGTTCATCCAATAAGCGCGTTTATGTTATTGGCTGAATATTTACGTCATTTTGTGCATCCCATGGCTTATTCT
>JBBPBO010000001.1:48964864-48975855 GCA_037974295.1 Cicer cuneatum
AGTGCATTGGTGTCAATGGATGAACATTTACGTCATTTTGTGCATCCCAAAGCTTATTCTAATCGCTTTTCGTACTTAACGAATGTAGTTCATGTAATAAGTGCATTTGTGTCATTGGATGAACATTATACGTCATTTTGTGCATCCCAAGGCTTATTCTAAACACATTTCATACTTAAGGAATGTAGTTCATCCAATAAGCGCGTTTATGTCATTGGATGAATATTTACGTCATTTTGTGCATCCCATGGCTTATTCTAATCACATTTCGTACTTAAGGAATGTAGTTCTTCCAATAAGTGCATTGGTGTCAATGGATGAACATTTACGTCATTTTGTGCATCGCAAAGCTTATTCTAATCGCTTTTCGTACTTAAGGAATGTAGTTCATGTAATCGGTGCATTTGTGTCATTTAATGAACATTATACGTCATTTTGTGCATCCCAAGGCTTATTCTAACCACTTTTCATACTTAACGAATGTAGTTCATCCGATAAACGCGTTTATGTCATTGGATGAATATTTACGTCATTTTGTGCATCCCAAGGCTTATTCTAATCACTTTTCGTATTTAAGGAATGTAGTTCATCCAATAAGCGCGTTTGTGTCAACAATTTAACATTTACGTCATTTTGTGCATCCCAAGGCTTATTATAATTACTTTTCGTACTTAAGGAATGTAGTTCATCCAATAAGTGCATTGGTGTCAATGGATGAACATTTACGTCATTTTGTGCATCCCAAAGCTTATTCTAATCGCTTTTCGTACTTAACGAATGTAGTTCATGTAATAAGTGCATTTGTGTCATTGGATGAACATTATACGTCATTTTGTGCATCCCAAGGCTTATTCTAAACACTTTTCATACTAAGGAATCTAGTTCATCCAATAAGCGCGTTTATGTTATTGGATGAATATTTACGTCATTTTGTGCATCCCATGGCTTATTCTAATCACATTTCGTACTTAAGGAATGTAGTTCTTCCAATAAGTGCATTGGTGTCAATGGATTGACATTTACGTCATTTTGTGCATCCCAAAGCTTATTCTAATCGGTTTTCGTACTTAAGGAATGTAGCTCATGTAATAAGTGCATTTGTGTCATTGGATGAACATTATACGTCATTTTGTGCATCCCAAGGCTTATTCTAAGCACTTTTCATACTTAAGAAATGTAGTTCATCCAATAAGCGCGTTTATGTCATTGGATGAATATTTACGTCATTTTGTGCATCCCAAGGCTTATTCTAATCACTTTTCGTACTTATGGAATGTAGTTCATCCAATAAGTGCATTTGTGTCTTTGGATGAATATTTACGTCATTTTGTGCATCCCAAGGCTTATTCTAATCACATTTCGTACTTAAGGAATGTAGTTCATCCAATAAGTGCATTGGAGTCAATGGATTAACATTTACGTCATTTTGTGCATCCCAAAGCTTATTCTAATCGGTTTTCGTACTTAAGGAATGTAGTTCATGTAATAAGTGCATTTGTGTCATTGGATGAACATTATACGTCATTTTGTGCATCCCAAGGCTTATTCTAATCATTTTTCGAACTTAAGGAATGTAGTTCATCCAATAAGCGCGTTTATGTCATTGGATGAATATTTACGTCATTTTGTGCATCCCATGGCTTATTTTAAATTACTTTTCGTACTTATGGAATGTAGTTCATCCAATAAGTGCATTTGTGTCATTGGATGAACATTTACGTCATTTTGTGCATCCCAAGGTTTATTATAATTACTTTTCGTACTTAAGGAATGTAGTTCATCCAATAAGTGCATTGGTGTCAATGGCTGAACATTTACGTCATTTTGTGCATCCCAAAGCTTATTCTAATCGCTTTTCGTACTTAACGAATGTAGTTCATGTAATAAGTGCATTTGTGTCATTGGATGAACATTATACGTCATTTTGTGCATCCCAAGGCTTATTCTAAACACATTTCATACTTAAGGAATGTAGTTCATCCAATAAGCGCGTTTATGTCATTGGATGAATATTTACGTCATTTTATGCATCCCATGGCTTATTCTAATCACATTTCGTACTTAAGGAATGTAGTTCTTCCAATAAGTGCATTGGTGTCAATGGATGAACATTTACGTCATTTTGTTCATCGCAAAGCTTATTCTAATCGCTTTTCGTACTTAAGGAATGTAGTTCATGTAATAAGTGCATTTGTGTCATTTAATGAACATTATACGTCATTTTGTGCATCCCAAGGCTTATTCTAACCACTTTTCATACTTAACGAATGTAGTTCATCCGATAAACGCGTTTATGTCATTGGATGAATATTTACGTCATTTTGTGCATCCCAAGGCTTATTCTAATCACTTTTCGTATTTAAGGAATGTAGTTCATCCAATAAGCGCGTTTGTGTCAACAATTTAACATTTACGTCATTTTGTGCATCCCAAGGCTTATTATAATTACTTTTCGTACTTAAGGAATGTAGTTCATCCAATAAGTGCATTGGTGTCAATGGATAAACATTTACGTCATTTTGTGCATCCCAAAGCTTATTCTAATCGCTTTTCGTACTTAACGAATGTAGTTCATGTAATAAGTGCATTTGTGTCATTGGATGAACATTATACGTCATTTTGTGCATCCCAAGGCTTATTCTAAACACTTTTCATACTAAGGAATCTAGTTCATCCAATAAGCGCGTTTATGTTATTGGATGAATATTTACGTCATTTTGTGCATCCCATGGCTTATTCTAATCACATTTCGTACTTAAGGAATGTAGTTCTTCCAATAAGTGCATTGGTGTCAATGGATTAACATTTACGTCATTTTGTGCATCCCAAGGCTTATTATAATTACTTTTCGTACTTAAGGAATGTAGTTCATCCAATAAGTGCATTGGTGTCAATGGATGAACATTTACGTCATTTTGTGCATCCCAAAGCTTATTCTAATCGCTTTTCGTACTTAACGAATGTAGTTCATGTAATAAGTGCATTTGTGTCATTGGATGAACATTATACGTCATTTTGTGCATCCCAAGGCTTATTCTAAACACTTTTCATACTAAGGAATCTAGTTCATCCAATAAGCGCGTTTATGTTATTGGATGAATATTTACGTCATTTTGTGCATCCCATGGCTTATTCTAATCACATTTCGTACTTAAGGAATGTAGTTCTTCCAATAAGTGCATTGGTGTCAATGGATTAACATTTACGTCATTTTGTGCATCCCAAAGCTTATTCTAATCGGTTTTCGTACTTAAGGAATGTAGCTCATGTAATAAGTGCATTTGTGTCATTGGATGAACATTATACGTCATTTTGTGCATCCCAAGGCTTATTCTAAGCACTTTTCATACTTAAGAAATGTAGTTCATCCAATAAGCGCGTTTATGTCATTGGATGAATATTTACGTCATTTTGTGCATCCCAAGGCTTATTCTAATCACTTTTCGTACTTATGGAATGTAGTTCATCCAATAAGTGCATTTGTGTCTTTGGATGAATATTTACGTCATTTTGTGCATCCCAAGGCTTATTCTAATCACATTTCGTACTTAAGGAATGTAGTTCATCCAATAAGTGCATTGGAGTCAATGGATGAACATTTACGTCATTTTGTGCATCCCAAAGCTTATTCTAATCGGTTTTCGTACTTAAGGAATGTAGTTCATGTAATAAGTGCATTTGTGTCATTGGATGAACATTATACGTCATTTTGTGCATCCCAAGGCTTATTCTAATCATTTTTCGAACTTAAGGAATGTAGTTCATCCAATAAGCGCGTTTATGTCATTGGATGAATATTTACGTCATTTTGTGCATCCCAAGGCTTATTCTAATCACTTTTCGTACTTATGGAATGTAGTTCATCCAATAAGTGCATTTGTGTCTTTGGATGAATATTTACGTCATTTTGTGCATCCCAAGGCTTATTCTAATCACTTTTCGTACTTAAGGAATGTAGTTCATCCAATAAGTGCATTGGAGTCAATGGATTAACATTTACGTCATTTTGTGCATCCCAAGGCTTATTCTAATCATTTTTCGAACTTAAGGAATGTAGTTCATCCAATAAGCGCGTTTATGTAATTGGATGAATATTTACGTCATTTTGTGCATCCCATGGCTTATTTTAATCACATTTCGTACTTAAGGAATGTAGTTCATCCAATAAGTGCATTGGTGTCAATGGATGAACATTTACGTCATTTTGTGCATCCCAAAGCTTATTCTAATCGCTTTTCGTACTTAAGGAATGTAGTTCATGTAATAAGTGCATTTGTGTCATTTAATGAACATTATACGTTATTTTGTGCATCCGAAGGCTTATTCTAACCACTTTTCATACTTAACGAATGTAGTTCATCCGATAAACGCGTTTATGTCATTGGATGAATATTTACGTCATTTTGTGCATCCCAAGGCTTATTCTAATCACTTTTCGTACTTAAGGAATGTAGTTCATCCAATAAGCGCGTTTGTGTCAACAATTTAACATTTACGTCATTTTGTGCATCCCAAGGCTTATTATAATTACTTTTCGTACTTAAGGAATGTAGTTCATCCAATAAGTGCATTGGTGTCAATGGATGAACATTTACCTCATTTTGTGCATCCCAAAGCTTATTCTAATCGCTTTTCGTACTTAACGAATGTAGTTCATGTAATAAGTGCATTTGTGTCATTGGATGAACATTATACGTCATTTTGTGCATCTCAAGGCTTATTCTAAACACTTTTCATACTTAAGGAATGTAGTTCATCCAATAAGCGCGTTTATGTCATTGGATGAATATTTACGTCATTTTGTGCATCCCATGGCTTATTCTAATCACATTTCGTACTTAAGGAATGTAGTTCATCCAATAAGCGCGTTTGTGTCAACAATTTAACATTTACGTCATTTTGTGCATCCCAAGGCTTATTATAATTACTTTTCGTACTTCAGAAATGTAGTTCATCCAATAAGTGCATTGGTGTCAATGGATGACTATTTACGTCATTTTGTGCATCCCAAAGCTTATTCTAATCGCTTTTCGTACTTAACGAATGTAGTTCATGTAATAAGTGCATTTGTGTCATTGGATGAACATTATACGTCATTTTGTGCATCTCAAGGCTTATTCTAAACACTTTTCATACTTAAGGAATGTAGTTCATCCAATAAGCGCGTTTATGTCATTGGATGAATATTTACGTCATTTTGTGCATCCCATGGCTTATTCTAATCACATTTCGTACTTAAGGAATGTAGTTCATCCAATAAGTGCATTGGTGTCAATGGATGAACATTTACGTCATTTTGTGCATCGCAAAGCTTATTCTAATCGCTTTTCGTACTTAAGGAATGTAGTTCATGTAATAAGTGCATTTGTGTCATTTAATGAACATTATACGTCATTTTGTGCATCCCAAGGCTTATTCTAACCACTTTTCATACTTAACGAATGTAGTTCATCCGATAAACGCGTTTATGTCATTGGATGAATATTTACGTCATTTTGTGCATCCCAAGGCTTATTCTAATCACTTTTCGTACTTATGGAATGTAGTTCATCCAATAAGTGCATTTGTGTCATTGGATGAATATTTAGGTCATTTTGTGCATCCCAAGGCTTATTCTAATCACATTTCGTACTTAAGGAATGTAGTTCATCCAATAAGTGCATTGGAGTCAATGGATTAACATTTACGTCATTTTGTGCATCCCAAAGCTTATTCTAATCGGTTTTCGTACTTAAGGAATGTAGTTCATGTAATAAGTGCATTTGTGTCATTGGATGAACATTATACGTCATTTTGTGCATCCCAAGGCTTATTCTAATCATTTTTCGAACTTAAGGAATGTAGTTCATCCAATAAGCGCGTTTATGTCATTGGATGAATATTTACGTCATTTTGTGCATCCCATGGCTTATTCTAATCACATTTCGTACTTATGGAATGTAGTTCATCCAATAAGTGCATTTGTGTCATTGGATGAATATTTACGTCATTTTGTGCATCCCAAGGCTTATTCTAATCACATTTCGTACTTAAGGAATGTAGTTCATCCAATAAGTGCATTGGAGTCAATGGATTAACATTTACGTCATTTTGTGCATCCCAAAGCTTATTCTAATCGGTTTTCGTACTTAAGGAATGTAGTTCATGTAATAAGTGCATTTGTGTCATTGGATGAACATTATACGTCATTTTGTGCATCCCAAGGCTTATTCTAAACACATTTCATACTTAAGGAATGTAGTTCATCCAATAAGCGCGTTTATGTCATTGGATGAATATTTACGTCATTTTGTGCATCCCATGGCTTATTCTAATCACATTTCGTACTTAAGGAATGTAGTTCTTCCAATAAGTGCATTGGTGTCAATGGATGAACATTTACGTCATTTTGTGCATCGCAAAGCTTATTCTAATCGCTTTTCGTACTTAAGGAATGTAGTTCATGTAATAAGTGCATTTGTGTCATTTAATGAACATTATACGTCATTTTGTGCATCCCAAGGCTTATTCTAACCACTTTTCATACTTAACGAATGTAGTTCATCCAATAAGCGCGTTTATGTCATTGGATGAATATTTACGTCATTTTGTGCATCCCAAGGCTTATTCTAATCACTTTTCGTACTTATGGAATGTAGTTCATCCAATAAGTGCATTTGTGTCATTGGATGAACATTTACGTCATTTTGTGCATCCCAAGGCTTATTATAATTACTTTTCGTACTTAAGGAATGTAGTTCATCCAATAAGTGCATTGGTGTCAATGGATGAACATTTACGTCATTTTGTGCATCGCAAAGCTTATTCTAATCGCTTTTCGTACTTAAGGAATGTAGTTCATGTAATAAGTGCATTTGTGTCATTTAATGAACATTATACGTCATTTTGTGCATCCCAAGGCTTATTCTAACCACTTTTCATACTTAGCGAATGTAGTTCATCCAATAAACGCGTTTATGTCATTGGATGAATATTTACGTCATTTTGTGCATCCCAAGGCTTATTCTAATCACTTTTCGTACTTAAGGAATGTAGTTCATCCAATAAGCGCGTTTGTGTCAACAATTTAACATTTACATCATTTTGTGCATCCCAAGGCTTATTATAATTACTTTTCGTACTTAAGGAATGTAGTTCATCCAATAAGTGCATTGGTGTCAATGGATGAACATTTACGTCATTTTGTGCATCCCAAAGCTTATTCTAATCGCTTTTCGTACTTAACGAATGTAGTTCATGTAATAAGTGCATTTGTGTCATTGGATGAACCTTATACGTCATTTTGTGCATCCCAAGGCTTATTCTAAACACTTTTCATACTAAGGAATCTTGTTCATCCAATAAGCGCATTTATGTTATTGGATGAATATTTACGTCATTTTGTGCATCCCAAGGCTTATTCTAATCACATTTCGTACTTAAGGAATGTAGTTCATCCAATAAGTGCATTGGAGTCAATGGATTAACATTTACGTCATTTTGTGCATCCCAAAGCTTATTCTAATCGGTTTTCGTACTTAAGGAATGTAGTTCATGTAATAAGTGCATTTGTGTCATTTAATGAACATTATACGTCATTTTGTGCATCCCAAGGCTTATTCTAATCATTTTTCGAACTTAAGGAATGTAGTTCATCCAATAAGCGCGTTTATGTCATTGGATGAATATTTACGTCATTTTGTGCATCCCATGGCTTATTTTAATCACATTTCGTACTTAAGGAATGTAGTTCATCCAATAAGTGCATTGGTGTCAATGCATGAACATTTACGTCATTTTGTGCATCCCAAAGCTTATTCTAATCGCTTTTCGTACTTAAGGAATGTAGTTCATGTAATAAGTGCATTTGTGTCATTTAATGAACATTATACGTCATTTTGTGCATCCCAAGGCTTATTCTAATCACTTTTCATACTTAACGAATGTAGTTCATCCAATAAGCGCGTTTATGTCATTGGATGAATATTTACGTCATTTTGTGCATCCCAAGGCTTATTCTAATCACTTTTCGTACTTAAGGAATGTAGTTCATCCAATAAGCGCGTTTGTGTCAATAATTTAACATTTACGTCATTTTGTGCATCCCAAGGCTTATTATAATTACTTTTCGTACTTAAGGAATGTAGTTCATCCAATAAGTGCATTGGTGTCAATGGATGAACATTTACGTCATTTTGTGCATCCCAAAGCTTATTCTAATCGGTTTTCGTACTTAACGAATGTAGTTCATGTAATAAGTGCATTTGTGTCATTTAATGAACATTATACGTCATTTTGTGCATCCCAAGGCTTATTCTAACCACTTTTCATACTTAACGAATGTAGTTCATCCGATAAACGCGTTTATGTCATTGGATGAATATTTACGTCATTTTGTGCATCCCAAGGCTTATTCTAATCACATTTCGTACTTAAGGAATGTAGTTCATCCAATAAGTGCATTGGAGTCAATGGATTAACATTTACGTCATTTTGTGCATCCCAAAGCTTATTCTAATCGGTTTTCGTACTTAAGGAATGTAGTTCATGTAATAAGTGCACTTGTGTCATTGGATGAACATTATACGTCATTTTGTGCATCCCAAGGCTTATTCTAATCATTTTTCGAACTTAAGGAATGTAGTTCATCCAATAAGCGCGTTTATGTCATTGCATGAATATTTACGTCATTTTGTGCATCCCATGGCTTATTCTAATCACTTTTCGTACTTATGGAATGTAGTTCATCCAATAAGTGCATTTGTGTCATTGGATGAATATTTACGTCATTTTGTGCATCCCAAGGCTTATTCTAATCACATTTCGTACTTAAGGAATGTAGTTCATCCAATAAGTGCATTGGAGTCAATGGATTAACATTTACGTCATTTTGTGCATCCCAAAAGCTTATTCTAATCGGTTTTCGTACTTAAGGAATGTAGTTCATGTAATAAGTGCATTTGTGTCATTGGATGAACATTATACGTCATTTTGTGCATCCCAAGGCTTATTCTAATCATTTTTCGAACTTAAGGAATGTAGTTCATCCAATAAGCGCGTTTATGTCATTGGATGAATATTTACGTCATTTTGTGCATCCCATGGCTTATTTTAATCACTTTTCGTACTTATGGAATGTAGTTCATCCAATAAGTGCATTTGTCTCATTGGATGAACATTTACGTCATTTTGTGCATCCCAAGGCTTATTATAATTACTTTTCGTACTTAAGGAATGTAGTTCATCCAATAAGTGCATTGGTGTCAATGGATGAACATTTACGTCATTTTGTGCATCCCAAAGCTTATTCTAATCGCTTTTCGTACTTAACGAATGTAGTTCATGTAATAAGTGCATTTGTGTCATTGGATGAACATTATACGTCATTTTGTGCATCCCAAGGCTTATTCTAAACACATTTCATACTTAAGGAATGTAGTTCATCCAATAAGCGCGTTTATGTCATTGGATGAATATTTACGTCATTTTGTGCATCCCATGGCTTATTCTAATCACTTTTCGTACTTATGGAATGTAGTTCATCCAATAAGCGCGTTTGTGTCAACAATTTAACATTTACGTCATTTTGTGCATCCCAAGGCTTATTATAATTACTTTTCGTACTTAAGGAATGTAGTTCATCCAATAAGTGCATTGGTGTCAATGGATGAACATTTACGTCATTTTGTGCATCCCAAAGCTTATTCTAATCGCTTTTCGTACTTAACGAATGTAGTTCATGTAATAAGTGCATTTGTGTCATTGGATGAACATTATACGTCATTTTGTGCATCCCAAGGCTTATTCTAATCAGTTTTCATACTTAAGGAATGTAGTTCATCCAATAAGCGCGTTTATGTCATTGGATGAATATTTACGTCATTTTGTGCATCCCAAGGCTTATTCTAATCACTTTTCGTACTTAAGGAATGTAGTTCATCCAATAAGCGCGTTTGTGTCAACAATTTAACATTTACGTCATTTTGTGCATCCCAAGGCTTATTATAATTACTTTTCGTACTTAAGGAATGTAGTTCATCCAATAAGTGGATTGGTGTCAATGGATGAACATTTACGTCATTTTGTGCATCCCAAAGCTTATTCTAATCGCTTTTCGTACTTAACGAATGTAGTTCATGTAATAAGTGCATTTGTGTCATTGGATGAATATTTACGTCATTTTGTGCATCCCATGGCTTATTCTAATCACTTTTCGTACTTATGGAATGTAGTTCATCCAATAAGTGCATTTGTGTCATTGGATGAATATTTACGTCATTTTGTGCATCCCAAGGCTTATTCTAATCACATTTCGTACTTAAGGAATGTAGTTCATCCAATAAGTGCATTGGAGTCAATGGATTAACATTTACGTCATTTTGTGCATCCCAAAGCTTATTCTAATCGGTTTTCGTACTTAACGAATGTAGTTCATGTAATAAGTGCATTTGTGTCATTTAATGAACATTATACGTCATTTTGTGCATCCCAAGGCTTATTCTAACCACTTTTCATACTTAACGAATGTAGTTCATCCGATAAACGCGTTTATATCATTGGATGAATATTTACGTCATTTTGTGCATCCCAAGGCTTATTCTAATCACTTTTCGTATTTAAGGAATGTAGTTCATCCAATAAGCGCGTTTGTGTCAACAATTTAACATTTACGTCATTTTGTGCATCCCAAGGCTTATTATAATTACTTTTCGTACTTAAGGAATGTAGTTCATCCAATAAGTGCATTGGTGTCAATGGATGAACATTTACGTCATTTTGTGCATCCCAAAGCTTATTCTAATCGCTTTTCGTACTTAACGAATGTAGTTCATGTAATAAGTGCATTTGTGTCATTGGATGAACATTATACGTCATTTTGTGCATCCCAAGGCTTATTCTAAACACTTTTCATACTAAGGAATCTAGTTCATCCAATAAGCGCGTTTATGTTATTGGATGAATATTTACGTCATTTTGTGCATCCCATGGCTTATTCTAATCACATTTCGTAC
>JBBPBO010000001.1:49014188-49031935 GCA_037974295.1 Cicer cuneatum
GGATGAACTACATTCCTTAAGTACGAAACGTGATTTGAATAAGTCTTGTGGTGCACAAAATGACGTAAATGTTCATCCAATGACACCAATGCACTTATTGGATGAACTACATTCCTTAAGTACGAAAAGTGATTAGAATAAGCCTTGGGATGCACAAAATGACGTAAATGATCAACTAATGACACAAATGCACTTATTGGATGAACAACATTCCTTAAGTACGAAAAGTGATTAGAATAAGCCTTGGGATGCACCAAATGACGTAAATGTTCATCCATTGACACAAATGCACTTAATGGATGAACTACATTCCTTAAGTACGAAAAGTGATTAGAATAAGGCTTGGTATGCACAAAATGACGAAATGTTCATCCAATGACACAAATAAAATTATTGCATGAAATACATTACTTAAGTACGAACAGTGATTAGAATAAGCCTTGGGATGCACAAAATCACGTAAATGTTAAATGAATAACACAAACGCTCTTATTGGATGAACTACATTCCTTATGTACGAAAAGTGATTAGAATAAGCCTTGGGATGCACCAAATGACGTAAATGTTCATCCAATGGAAGAAACGCACTTATGGATGAACTACATTCCTAAAGTACGAAAAGTGATTAGAATAAGCCTTGGGATGCACAAAATGACGTAAATGTTAAATTAATAACACAAACGCACTTATTGGATGAACTACATTCTTTAAGTACGAAAACTGATTAGAATAAGCCTTGGAATGCACAAAATGACGTAAATGTTAAATTAATTACACAAACGCTCTTATTGGATGAACTAGATTCCTTAACCAAAAGTAATTAGAATAAGCCTAGGGATGCACAAAATGGCGAAATGTTCATCCAATGACACAAATGCAATTATTGGATTAATTAGATTACATAAGTACGAACAGTGATTAAAATAAGCCTTGGGATACACAAAATGACGTAAATGTAACATTAATGACACAAACGCGCTTATTGGATGAACTACATTCCTTAAGTACGACAAATGATTAGAATAAGCCTTTGATGCACAAAACGTTCATCCAATGACACAAATGCACTTATTGGATGAACTACATTCCTTAAGTAAGAAACGTGATTTGAATAAGTCTTGTGATGCACAAAATGACGTAAATGTTCATCCAATGACACCAATGCACTTATTGGATGAACTACATTCCTTAAGTACGAAAAGTGATTAGAATAAGCCTTGGGATGCACAAAATGACGTAAATGATCAACTAATGACACAAATGCACTTATTGGATGAACAACATTCCTTAAGTACGAAAAGTGATTAGAATAAGCCTTGGGATGCACCAAATGACGTAAATGTTCATCCAATGACACAAATGCAATTATTGGATTAATTACATTACATAAGTACGAACAGTGATTAAAATAAGCCTTGGGATACACAAAATGACGTAAATGTAACATTAATGACACAAACGCGCTTATTGGATGAACTACATTCCTTAAGTACGAAAAATGATTAGAATAAGCCTTTGATGCACAAAACGTTCATCCAATGACACAAATGCACTTATTGGATGAACTACATTCCTTAAGTACGAAACGTGATTTGAATAAGTCTTGTGGTGCACAAAATGACGTAAATGTTCATCCAATGACACAAATGCACTTATTGGATGAACTACATTCCTTAAGTACGAAAAGTGATTAGAATAAGCCTTGGGATGCACAAAATGACGTAAATGATCAACTAATGACACAAATGCACTTATTGGATGAACAACATTCCTTAAGTACGAAAAGTGATTAGAATAAGCCTTGGGATGCACCAAATGACGTAAATGTTCATCCATTGACACAAATGCACTTAATGGATGAACTACATTCCTTAAGTACGAAAAGTGATTAGAATAAGGCTTGGTATGCACAAAATGACGAAATGTTCATCCAATGACACAAATAAAATTATTGCATGAAATACATTACTTAAGTACGAACAATGATTAGAATAAGCCTTGGGATGCACCAAATGACGTAAATGTTCATCCAATGGAAGAAACGCACTTATGGATGAACTACATTCCTAAAGTACGAAAAGTGATTAGAATAAGCCTTGGGATGCACAAAATGACGTAAATGATCAACTAATGACACAAATGCACTTATTGGATGAACAACATTCCTTAAGTACGAAAAGTGATTAGAATAAGCCTTGGGATGCACCAAATGACGTAAATGTTCATCCATTGACACAAATGCACTTAATGGATGAACTACATTCCTTAAGTACGAAAAGTGATTAGAATAAGGCTTGGTATGCACAAAATGACGAAATGTTCATCCAATGACACAAATAAAATTATTGCATGAAATACATTCCTTAAGTACGAAAAATGATTAGAATAAGCCTTTGATGCACAAAACGTTCATCCAATGACACAAATGCACTTATTGGATGAACTACATTCCTTAAGTACGAAACGTGATTTGAATAAGTCTTGTGGTGCACAAAATGACGTAAATGTTCATCCAATGACACCAATGCACTTATTGGATGAACTACATTCCTTAAGTACGAAAAGTGATTAGAATAAGCCTTGGGATGCACAAAATGACGTAAATGATCAACTAATGACACAAATGCACTTATTGGATGAACAACATTCCTTAAGTACGAAAAGTGATTAGAATAAGCCTTGGGATGCACCAAATGACGTAAATGTTCATCCATTGACACAAATGCACTTAATGGATGAACTACATTCCTTAAGTACGAAAAGTGATTAGAATAAGGCTTGGTATGCACAAAATGACGAAATGTTCATCCAATGACACAAATAAAATTATTGCATGAAATACATTACTTAAGTACGAACAGTGATTAGAATAAGCCTTGGGATGCACAAAATCACGTAAATGTTAAGTTAATAACACAAACGCTCTTATTGGATGAACTACATTCCTTATGTACGAAAAGTGATTAGAATAAGCCTTGGGATGCACCAAATGACGTAAATGTTCATCCAATGGAAGAAACGCACTTATGGATGAACTACATTCCTAAAGTACGAAAAGTGATTAGAATAAGCCTTGGGATGCACAAAATGACGTAAATGTTAAATTAATAACACAAACGCACTTATTGGATGAACTACATTCTTTAAGTACGAAAACTGATTAGAATAAGCCTTGGAATGCACAAAATGACGTAAATGTTAAATTAATTACACAAACGCTCTTATTGGATGAACTAGATTCCTTAACCAAAAGTAATTAGAATAAGCCTAGGGATGCACAAAATGGCGAAATGTTCATCCAATGACACAAATGCAATTATTGGATTAATTACATTACATAAGTACGAACAGTGATTAAAATAAGCCTTGGGATACACAAAATGACGTAAATGTAACATTAATGACACAAACGCGCTTATTGGATGAACTACATTCCTTAAGTACGAAAAATGATTAGAATAAGCCTTTGATGCACAAAACGTTCATCCAATGACACAAATGCACTTATTGGATGAACTACATTCCTTAAGTACGAAAAGTGATAAGAATAAGCCTTGGGATGCACAAAATGACGTAAATGTTCATCCAATGACACAAACGCACTAATTGGATGAACTACATTCCTTAAGTACGAAGGGTAATATCACTTAAATGACGTAATTAATGACACAAACGCGCTTATTGGATGAACTACATTCCTTAAGTACGAAAAGTGATTTGAATAAGCCTTGGGTTTCACAAAACGACGTAAATGATAAATTAATGACACAAACGCTCTTATTGGATGAACTACATTTCTTAAGTACGAAAATGGATTAGAATAAGCCTTGGTATGCACCAAATGACGTAAATGTTAAATTAATGACACAAACGCGCTTATTGGATGAACTACATTCCTTAAGTACGAAAAGTGATTAGAATAAGCCTTGGGATGCACAAAATGACGTAAATGTTAAATTAATGACACAAACGCACTTATTGGATGAACTACATTCTTTAAGTACGAAAACTGATTAGAATAAGCCTTGGAATGCACAAAATGACGTAAATGTTAAATTAATTACACAAACGCTCTTATTGGATGAACTAGATTCCTTAACCAAAAGTAATTAGAATAAGCCTAGGGATGCACAAAATGGCGAAATGTTCATCCAATGACACAAATGCAATTATTGGATTAATTACATTACATAAGTACGAACAGTGATTAAAATAAGCCTTGGGATACACAAAATGACGTAAATGTAACATTAATGACACAAACGCGCTTATTGGATTAACTACATTCCTTAAGTACGAAAAATGATTAGAATAAGCCTTTGATGCACAAAACGTTCATCCAATGACACAAATGCACTTATTGGATGAACTACATTCCTTAAGTACGAAACGTGATTTGAATAAGTCTTGTGGTGCACAAAATGACGTAAATGTTCATCCAATGACACCAATGCACTTATTGGATGAACTACATTCCTTAAGTACGAAAAGTGATTAGAATAAGCCTTGGGATGCACAAAATGACGTAAATGATCAACTAATGACACAAATGCACTTATTGGATGAACAACATTCCTTAAGTACGAAAAGTGATTAGAATAAGCCTTGGGATGCACCAAATGACGTAAATGTTCATCCATTGACACAAATGCACTTAATGGATGAACTACATTCCTTAAGTACGAAAAGTGATTAGAATAAGGCTTGGTATGCACAAAATGACGAAATGTTCATCCAATGACACAAATAAAATTATTGCATGAAATACATTACTTAAGTACGAACAGTGATTAGAATAAGCCTTGGGATGCACAAAATCACGTAAATGTTAAATTAACAACACAAACGCTCTTATGGGATGAACTACATTCCTTATGTACGAAAAGTGATTAGAATAAGCCTTGGGATGCACCAAATGACGTAAATGTTCATCCAATGGAAGAAACGCGCTTATGGATGAACTACATTCCTAAAGTACGAAAAGTGATTAGAATAAGCCTTGGGATGCACAAAATGACGTAAATGTTAAATTAATGACACAAACGCACTTATTGGATGAACTACATTCTTTAAGTACGAAAACTGATTAGAATAAGCCTTGGAATGCACAAAATGACGTAAATGTTAAATTAATTACACAAACGCTCTTATTGGATGAACTAGATTCCTTAACCAAAAGTAATTAGAATAAGCCTGACACAAATGCACTTTTTGGAAAACTACATTCCTTTAGTACGAAAAGTGATTAGAATAAGCCTTGGGATGCACAAAATGACATAATGTTCTTCCAATGACACAAATGCACTTATTGGATAACTACATTCCTTTAGTACCAAAAGTGATTAGAAAAAGCCTTGGGATGCACAAAATGGCGTAAATGTTCATCCAATGACACAAATGCTCTTATTGGATGAAATACATTCCTTAAGTACGAAAAGTAATTATAATAAACCTTTGGATGCACATAATGACGAAAAATGTTAAATTAACGAGACAAACGAACTTATTGGATGAAGTACACTCCTTAAGTACGAAAAGTGATAAGAATAAGCCTTCGGATGGACAAAATGACGTAAATGTGAAATTAATGACACAAACGCTCTTATTGGATAAACTACGTTGCTTAAGTACGAAAAGTGATTTGAATAAGCATTGAGATGCAATAAATGACGTAAATGTTCTTCCAATGACACAAATGCACTTATTGGATGAACTACATTCCTTAAGTACGAAAAGCGATTAGAATAAGCTTTGGGATGCACAAAATAATGTAAATGTTCATCCAATGACACAAATGCTCTTATTGGATGAAGTACATTCCTTAAGTACGAAAAGTGATTAGAATAAGCCTTGGGATGCACAAAATGACATAATGTTCTTCCCACACAAATGCACTTATTGGATAACTACATTCCTTTAGTACAAAAAGTGATTAGCAAAAGCCTTGGGATGCACAAAATGGCATAAATGTTCATCCAATGACACAAATGCTCTTATTGGATGAAATACATTCCTTAAGTACGAAAAGTAATTATAATAAGCCTTGCGATGCACATAATGACGAAAAATATTAAATTAATGAGACAAACGTGCTTATTAGATGAACTACATTCCTTAAGTACGAAAAGTCATTAGAATAACTCTTGGGATGCACAAAATGACGTAAATGTTAAATTAATGACACAGACGCGCTTATTGGATGAACTACATTCCTTAAGTACAAAAAGTGATTAGAATAAGCATTGGGATGCACAAAATGACGTAATTGTTCATCCAATGACCCAAAATCACTTATTGGATGTACTACATTCTTTAAGTACGAAAAGTGATTAGAATAAGACTTGGGACGCAGAAAATGTCGTAAATGTTAGATTAATGACACAAACGCACTTATTGGATGAACTACATTCCTGAAGTCCGAAAAGTGATTAGAATAAGCCTTGGGATGCACAAAATGACGTAATTGTTCATCCAATGACACAAATGCACTTATGGGATGAACTACATCCTTAAGTAGGAAAAATGATTAGAATAAGCCTTGGAATGCACAAAATGACCTAAATGTGAAATTAATGACATAAATAAGCCTAGGGATGCACAAAATGACGTAAATGTTCATCCAATGATTCAAATGCACTTATTGGATAACTACATTCCTTAAGTACGAAAAGTGATTAGAATAAGTCTTTGGATGCACAAAATGACGTAAATGTTCATCCAATGACACAAATGCACTTATTAGATGAACTACATTCCTTAAGTACGAAAAAGTGATTAGAATAAGTCTTGGGATGAACAAAATGACGTAAATGTTCATCCAATGACACAAATGCACTTATTGGATGAAATACACTCATTAAGTACGAAAAGTGATTAGAATAAGCCTTGGGATGCACAAAATGACGTAAATGTGAAATTAATGACACAAACGCTCTTATTGGATGAACTACGTTCCTTAAGTACAAAAAGTGATTTGAATAAGCCTTGGGATGCACAAAATGACGTAAATGTTCATCCAATGACACAAATGCACTTATTGGATGAACTCCATTCCATAAGTACGAAAAGTGATTAGAATAAGCCTTGGGATGCAGAAAATGACGTAAATGTTCATCCAATGACAGAAATGTACTTATCGGATGAACTACATTCCTTAAGTACGAAAAGTGATTAGAATTAGCCTTGGGATGCACAAAATGACGTAAATGTTCATCCAATGACACAAATGCACTTATTGGATAACTACATTCCTTAAGTACGAAAAGTGATTAGAATAAGCCTTGGGATGCACAAAATGACTTAAATGTTGAATTAATGACACAAACGCGCTTATTGGATGAACTACATTCCTTAAGTACGAAAAGTGATTAGAAAAACCCTTGGATTGCACAAAATAACGTAAATGTTCATCCAATGACACAAATGCACTTATTGGATGAAATACATTCCTTAAGTACGAAAAGTAATTATAATAAGCCTTGGGATGCACAAAATGACGTAAATGTTAAATTAATGACACAAATGCGCTTATTGGATGAACTACGTTCCTTATGTTCGAAAAGTGATTAGAATAAGTCTTGGGATGCACAAAACAACGTAAATGTTAATCCAATGACACAAATGCACTTATTGGATGAACTACACTCCTTAAGTACGAAAAGTGATAAGAATAAGCCTTCGGATGCACAAAATGACGTAAATGTAAAATGAATGACACAAACGCTCTTATTGGATAAACTACGTTGCTTAAGTACAAAAAGTGATTTGAATAAGCATTAAGATGCACAAAATGACGTAAATGTTTTTCCAATGACACAAATGCACATATTGGATGAACTACATTCCTTAAGTACGAAAAGCGATTAGAATAAGCTTTGGGATGCACAAAATGACGTAAATGTTCATCCATTGACACCAATGCACTTATTGGATGATCTACATTCCTTAAGTACGAAAAGTGATTAGATTAAGCCTTGGGATACACAAAATGACGTAAATGTAACATTAATGACACAAACGCGCTTATTGGATGAACTACATTCCTTAAGTACGAAAAATGATTAGAATAAGCCTTTGATGCACAAAACGTTCATCCAATGACACAAATGCACTTATTGGATGAACTACATTCCTTAAGTAAGAAACGTGATTTGAATAAGTCTTGTGATGCACAAAATGACGTAAATGTTCATCCAATGACACCAATGCACTTATTGGATGAACTACATTCCTTAAGTACGAAAAGTGATTAGAATAAGCCTTGGGATGCACAAAATGACGTAAATGATCAACTAATGACACAAATGCACTTATTGGATGAACAACATTCCTTAAGTACGAAAAGTGATTAGAATAAGCCTTGGGATGCACCAAATGACGTAAATGTTCATCCAATGACACAAATGCAATTATTGGATTAATTACATTACATAAGTACGAACAGTGATTAAAATAAGCCTTGGGATACACAAAATGACGTAAATGTAACATTAATGACACAAACGCGCTTATTGGATGAACTACATTCCTTAAGTACGAAAAATGATTAGAATAAGCCTTTGATGCACAAAACGTTCATCCAATGACACAAATGCACTTATTGGATGAACTACATTCCTTAAGTACGAAACGTGATTTGAATAAGTCTTGTGGTGCACAAAATGACGTAAATGTTCATCCAATGACACCAATGCACTTATTGGATGAACTACATTCCTTAAGTACGAAAAGTGATTAGAATAAGCCTTGGGATGCACAAAATGACGTAAATGATCAACTAATGACACAAATGCACTTATTGGATGAACAACATTCCTTAAGTACGAAAAGTGATTAGAATAAGCCTTGGGATGCACCAAATGACGTAAATGTTCATCCATTGACACAAATGCACTTAATGGATGAACTATATTCCTTAAGTACGAAAAGTGATTAGAATAAGGCTTGGTATGCACAAAATGACGAAATGTTCATCCAATGACACAAATAAAATTATTGCATGAAATACATTACTTAAGTACGAACAGTGATTAGAATAAGCCTTGGGATGCACAAAATCACGTAAATGTTAAATTAATAACACAAACGCTCTTATGGGATGAACTACATTCCTTATGTACGAAAAGTGATTAGAATAAGCCTTGGGATGCACCAAATGACGTAAATGTTCATCCAATGGAAGAAACGCGCTTATGGATGAACTACATTCCTAAAGTACGAAAAGTGATTAGAATAAGCCTTGGGATGCACAAAATGACGTAAATGTTAAATTAATGACACAAACGCACTTATTGGATGAACTACATTCTTTAAGTACGAAAACTGATTAGAATAAGCCTTGGAATGCACAAAATGACGTAAATGTTAAATTAATTACACAAACGCTCTTATTGGATGAACTAGATTCCTTAACCAAAAGTAATTAGAATAAGCCTAGGGATGCACAAAATGGCGAAATGTTCATCCAATGACACAAATGCAATTATTGGATTAATTAGATTACATAAGTACGAACAATGATTAAAATAAGCCTTGGGATACACAAAATGACGTAAATGTAACATTAATGACACAAACGCGCTTATTGGATGAACTACATTCCTTAAGTACGAAAAATGATTAGAATAAGCCTTTGATGCACAAAACGTTCATCCAATGACACAAATGCACTTATTGGATGAACTACATTCCTTAAGTACGAAACGTGATTTGAATAAGTCTTGTGGTGCACAAAATGACGTAAATGTTCATCCAATGACACCAATGCACTTATTGGATGAACTACATTCCTTAAGTACGAAAAGTGATTAGAATAAGCCTTGGGATGCACAAAATGACGTAAATGATCAACTAATGACACAAATGCACTTATTGGATGAACAACATTCCTTAAGTACGAAAAGTGATTAGAATAAGCCTTGGGATGCACCAAATGACGTAAATGTTCATCCATTGACACAAATGCACTTAATGGATGAACTACATTCCTTAAGTACGAAAAGTGATTAGAATAAGGCTTGGTATGCACAAAATGACGAAATGTTCATCCAATGACACAAATAAAATTATTGCATGAAATACATTACTTAAGTACGAACAGTGATTAGAATAAGCCTTGGGATGCACAAAATCACGTAAATGTTAAATTAACAACACAAACGCTCTTATGGGATGAACTACATTCCTTATGTACGAAAAGTGATTAGAATAAGCCTTGGGATGCACCAAATGACGTAAATGTTCATCCAATGGAAGAAACGCGCTTATGGATGAACTACATTCCTAAAGTACGAAAAGTGATTAGAATAAGCCTTGGGATGCACAAAATGACGTAAATGTTAAATTAATGACACAAACGCACTTATTGGATGAACTACATTCTTTAAGTACGAAAACTGATTAGAATAAGCCTTGGAATGCACAAAATGACGTAAATGTTAAATTAATTACACAAACGCTCTTATTGGATGAACTA
The DNA here is from genome assembly GCA_037974295.1 of Cicer cuneatum. Classification (NCBI taxonomy): domain Eukaryota; kingdom Viridiplantae; phylum Streptophyta; class Magnoliopsida; order Fabales; family Fabaceae; genus Cicer; species Cicer cuneatum. Next base: position 49,024,663 of record JBBPBO010000001.1, read on the forward strand.
GATTCCTTAACCAAAAGTAATTAGAATAAGCCTAGGGATGCACAAAATGGCGAAATGTTCATCCAATGACACAAATGCAATTATTGGATTAATTACATTACATAAGTACGAAAAGTGATTAAAATAAGCCTTGGGATACACAAAATGACGTAAATGTAACATTAATGACACAAACGCGCTTATTGGATGAACTACATTCCTTAAGTACGAAAAATGATTAGAATAAGCCTTTGATGCACAAAACGTTCATCCAATGACACAAATGCACTTATTGGATGAACTACATTCCTTAAGTACGAAACGTGATTTGAATAAGTCTTGTGGTGCACAAAATGACGTAAATGTTCATCCAATGACACCAATGCACTTATTGGATGAACTACATTCCTTAAGTACGAAAAGTGATTAGAATAAGCCTTGGGATGCACCAAATGACGTAAATGTTCATCCATTGACACAAATGCACTTAATGGATGAACTACATTCCTTAAGTACGAAAAGTGATTAGAATAAGGCTTGGTATGCACAAAATGACGAAATGTTCATCCAATGACACAAATAAAATTATTGCATGAAATACATTACTTAAGTACGAACAGTGATTAGAATAAGCCTTGGGATGCACAAAATCACGTAAATGTTAAATTAATAACACAAACGCTCTTATTGGATGAACTACATTCCTTATGTACGAAAAGTGATTAGAATAAGCCTTGGGATGCACCAAATGACGTAAATGTTCATCCAATGGAAGAAACGCGCTTATGGATGAACTACATTCCTAAAGTACGAAAAGTGATTAGAATAAGCCTTGGGATGCACAAAATGACGTAAATGTTAAATTAATGACACAAACGCACTTATTGGATGAACTACATTCTTTAAGTACGAAAACTGATTAGAATAAGCCTTGGAATGCACAAAATGACGTAAATGTTAAATTAATTACACAAACGCTCTTATTGGATGAACTAGATTCCTTAACCAAAAGTAATTAGAATAAGCCTGACACAAATGCACTTTTTGGAAAACTACATTCCTTTAGTACGAAAAGTGATTAGAATAAGCCTTGGGATGCACAAAATGACATAATGTTCTTCCAATGACACAAATGCACTTATTGGATAACTACATTCCTTTAGTACCAAAAGTGATTAGAAAAAGCCTTGGGATGCACAAAATGGCGTAAATGTTCATCCAATGACACAAATGCTCTTATTGGATGAAATACATTCCTTAAGTACGAAAAGTAATTATAATAAACCTTTGGATGCACATAATGACGAAAAATGTTAAATTAATGAGACAAACGAACTTATTGGATGAAGTACACTCCTTAAGTACGAAAAGTGATAAGAATAAGCCTTCGGATGGACAAAATGACGTAAATGTGAAATTAATGACACAAACGCTCTTATTGGATAAACTACGTTGCTTAAGTACGAAAAGTGATTTGAATAAGCATTGAGATGCAATAAATGACGTAAATGTTCTTCCAATGACACAAATGCACTTATTGGATGAACTACATTCCTTAAGTACGAAAAGCGATTAGAATAAGCTTTGGGATGCACAAAATAATGTAAATGTTCATCCAATGACACAAATGCTCTTATTGGATGAAGTACATTCCTTAAGTACGAAAAGTGATTAGAATAAGCCTTGGGATGCACAAAATGACATAATGTTCTTCCCACACAAATGCACTTATTGGATAACTACATTCCTTTAGTACAAAAAGTGATTAGCAAAAGCCTTGGGATGCACAAAATGGCATAAATGTTCATCCAATGACACAAATGCTCTTATTGGATGAAATACATTCCTTAAGTACGAAAAGTAATTATAATAAGCCTTGCGATGCACATAATGACGAAAAATATTAAATTAATGAGACAAACGTGCTTATTAGATGAACTACATTCCTTAAGTACGAAAAGTGATTAGAATAACTCTTGGGATGCACAAAATGACGTAAATGTTAAATTAATGACACAGACGCGCTTATTGGATGAACTACATTCCTTAAGTACAAAAAGTGATTAGAATAAGCATTGGGATGCACAAAATGACGTAATTGTTCATCCAATGACCCAAAATCACTTATTGGATGTACTACATTCTTTAAGTACGAAAAGTGATTAGAATAAGACTTGGGACGCAGAAAATGTCGTAAATGTTAGATTAATGACACAAACGCACTTATTGGATGAACTACATTCCTGAAGTCCGAAAAGTGATTAGAATAAGCCTTGGGATGCACAAAATGACGTAATTGTTCATCCAATGACACAAATGCACTTATGGGAGGAACTACATCCTTAAGTAGGAAAAATGATTAGAATAAGCCTTGGAATGCACAAAATGACCTAAATGTGAAATTAATGACATAAATAAGCCTAGGGATGCACAAAATGACGTAAATGTTCATCCAATGATTCAAATGCACTTATTGGATAACTACATTCCTTAAGTACGAAAAGTGATTAGAATAACTCTTTGGATGCACAAAATGACGTAAATGTTCATCCAATGACACAAATGCACTTATTAGATGAACTACATTCCTTAAGTACGAAAAAGTGATTAGAATAAGTCTTGGGATGAACAAAATGACGTAAATGTTCATCCAATGACACAAATGCACTTATTGGATGAAATACACTCATTAAGTACGAAAAGTGATTAGAATAAGCCTTGGGATGCACAAAATGACGTAAATGTGAAATTAATGACACAAACGCTCTTATTGGATGAACTACGTTCCTTAAGTACAAAAAGTGATTTGAATAAGCCTTGGGATGCACAAAATGACGTAAATGTTCATCCAATGACACAAATGCACTTATTGGATGAACTCCATTCCATAAGTACGAAAAGTGATTAGAATAAGCCTTGGGATGCAGAAAATGACGTAAATGTTGATCCAATGACAGAAATGTACTTATCGGATGAACTACATTCCTTAAGTACGAAAAGTGATTAGAATTAGCCTTGGGATGCACAAAATGACGTAAATGTTCATCCAATGACACAAATGCACTTATTGGATGAAATACATTCCTTAAGTACGAAAAGTAATTATAATAAGCCTTGGGATGCACAAAATGACGTAAATGTTAAATTAATGACACAAATGCGCTTATTGGATGAACTACGTTCCTTATGTTCGAAAAGTGATTAGAATAAGTCTTGGGATGCACAAAACAACGTAAATGTTAATCCAATGACACAAATGCACTTATTGGATGAACTACACTCCTTAAGTACGAAAAGTGATAAGAATAAGCCTTCGGATGCACAAAATGACGTAAATGTAAAATGAATGACACAAACGCTCTTATTGGATAAACTACGTTGCTTAAGTACAAAAAGTGATTTGAATAAGCATTAAGATGCACAAAATGACGTAAATGTTTTTCCAATGACACAAATGCACATATTGGATGAACTACATTCCTTAAGTACGAAAAGCGATTAGAATAAGCTTTGGGATGCACAAAATGACGTAAATGTTCATCCATTGACACCAATGCACTTATTGGATGATCTACATTCCTTAAGTACGAAAAGTGATTAGATTAAGCCTTGGGATACACAAAATGACGTAAATGTAACATTAATGACACAAACGCGCTTATTGGATGAACTACATTCCTTAAGTACGAAAAATGATTAGAATAAGCCTTTGATGCACAAAACGTTCATCCAATGACACAAATGCACTTATTGGATGAACTACATTCCTTAAGTAAGAAACGTGATTTGAATAAGTCTTGTGATGCACAAAATGACGTAAATGTTCATCCAATGACACCAATGCACTTATTGGATGAACTACATTCCTTAAGTACGAAAAGTGATTAGAATAAGCCTTGGGATGCACAAAATGACGTAAATGATCAACTAATGACACAAATGCACTTATTGGATGAACAACATTCCTTAAGTACGAAAAGTGATTAGAATAAGCCTTGGGATGCACCAAATGACGTAAATGTTCATCCATTGACACAAATGCACTTAATGGATGAACTACATTCCTTAAGTACGAAAAGTGATTAGAATAAGGCTTGGTATGCACAAAATGACGAAATGTTCATCCAATGACACAAATAAAATTATTGCATGAAATACATTACTTAAGTACGAACAGTGATTAGAATAAGCCTTGGGATGCACAAAATCACGTAAATGTTAAATTAATAACACAAACGCTCTTATGGGATGAACTACATTCCTTATGTACGAAAAGTGATTAGAATAAGCCTTGGGATGCACAAAATGACGTAAATGTTCATCCAATGGAAGAAACGCGCTTATGGATGAACTACATTCCTAAAGTACGAAAAGTGATTAGAATAAGCCTTGGGATGCACAAAATGACGTAAATGTTAAATTAATGACACAAACGCACTTATTGGATGAACTACATTCTTTAAGTACGAAAACTGATTAGAATAAGCCTTGGAATGCACAAAATGACGTAAATGTTAAATTAATTACACAAACGCTCTTATTGGATGAACTAGATTCCTTAACCAAAAGTAATTAGAATAAGCCTAGGGATGCACAAAATGGCGAAATGTTCATCCAATGACACAAATAAAATTATTGCATGAAATACATTACTTAAGTACGAACAGTGATTAGAATAAGCCTTGGGATGCACAAAATCACGTAAATGTTAAATTAATAACACAAACGCTCTTATGGGATGAACTACATTCCTTATGTACGAAAAGTGATTAGAATAAGCCTTGGGATGCACCAAATGACGTAAATGTTCATCCAATGGAAGAAACGCGCTTATGGATGAACTACATTCCTAAAGTACGAAAAGTGATTAGAATAAGCCTTGGGATGCACAAAATGACGTAAATGTTAAATTAATGACACAAACGCACTTATTGGATGAACTACATTCCTTAAGTACGAAAACTGATTAGAATAAGCCTTGGAATGCACAAAATGACGTAAATGTTAAATTAATTACACAAACGCTCTTATTGGATGAACTAGATTCCTTAACCAAAAGTAATTAGAATAAGCCTAGGGATGCACAAAATGGCGAAATGTTCATCCAATGACACAAATGCAATTATTGGATTAATTACATTACATAAGTACGAACAGTGATTAAAATAAGCCTTGGGATACACAAAATGACGTAAATGTAAAATTAATGACACAAACGCGCTTATTGGATGAACTACATTCCTTAAGTACGAAAAATGATTAGAATAAGCCTTTGATGCACAAAACGTTCATCCAATGACACAAATGCACTTATTGGATGAACTACATTCCTTAAGTACGAAACGTGATTTGAATAAGTCTTGTGGTGCACAAAATGACGTAAATGTTCATCCAATGACACCAATGCACTTATTGGATGAACTACATTCCTTAAGTACGAAAAGTGATTAGAATAAGCCTTGGGATGCACAAAATGACGTAAATGTTCATCCAATGACACAAATGCACTTATTGGATGAACTACATTCCTTAAGTACGAAAAGTGATTAGAATAAGCCTTGGGATGCACAAAATGATGTAAATGTTAATCCAATGACACAAATGCACTTATTGGATGAACTATATTCCTTAAGTAAGAAAAGTGATTAGAATAAGCCTTGGGATGCACAAAATGATGTAAATGTTCATCCAATGACACAAATGCACTTATTGGATGAACTACATTCCTTAAGTACGAAAAGTGATTAGAATAAGCCTTGGGATGCACAAAATGACGTAAATGTTCATCCAATGACACAAATGCACTTATTGTATGAACTACATTCCTTAAGTACAAAAAGTGATTAGAATAAACCTTGGGAAGCACAAAATGACGTAAATGTTCCTCCTATGACACAAATGCAATTATTGGATGAACTACATTCCTTAAGAACAAAAAGTGATTAGAATAAGTCTTGGGATGCACAAAATGACGTAAATGTTCATCCAATGACAGAAATGTACTTATCGGATGAACTACATTCCTTAAGTACGAAAAGTGATTAGAATTAGCCTTGGGATGCACAAAATGACGTAAATGTTCATCCAATGACACAAATGCACTTATTGGATAACTACATTCCTTAAGTACGAAAAGTGATTAGAATAAGCCTTGGGATGCACAAAATGACTTAAATGTTGAATTAATGACACAAACGCGCTTATTGGATGAACTACATTCCTTAAGTACGAAAAGTGATTAGAAAAACCCTTGGATTGCACAAAATAACGTAAATGTTCATCCAATGACACAAATGCACTTATTGGATGAAATACATTCCTTAAGTACGAAAAGTAATTATAATAAGCCTTGGGATGCACAAAATGACGTAAATGTTAAATTAATGACACAAATGCGCTTATTGGATGAACTACGTTCCTTATGTTCGAAAAGTGATTAGAATAAGTCTTGGGATGCACAAAACAACGTAAATGTTAATCCAATGACACAAATGCACTTATTGGATGAACTACACTCCTTAAGTACGAAAAGTGATAAGAATAAGCCTTCGGATGCACAAAATGACGTAAATGTAAAATTAATGACACAAACGCTCTTATTGGATAAACTACGTTGCTTAAGTACAAAAAGTGATTTGAATAAGCATTAAGATGCACAAAATGACGTAAATGTTTTTCCAATGACACAAATGCACATATTGGATGAACTACATTCCTTAAGTACGAAAAGCGATTAGAATAAGCTTTGGGATGCACAAAATGACGTAAATGTTCATCCATTGACACCAATGCACTTATTGGATGATCTACATTCCTTAAGTACGAAAAGTGATTAGATTAAGCCTTGGGATACACAAAATGACGTAAATGTAACATTAATGACACAAACGCGCTTATTGGATGAACTACATTCCTTAAGTACGAAAAATGATTAGAATAAGCCTTTGATGCACAAAACGTTCATCCAATGACACAAATGCACTTATTGGATGAACTACATTCCTTAAGTAAGAAACGTGATTTGAATAAGTCTTGTGATGCACAAAATGACGTAAATGTTCATCCAATGACACCAATGCACTTATTGGATGAACTACATTCCTTAAGTACGAAAAGTGATTAGAATAAGCCTTGGGATGCACAAAATGACGTAAATGATCAACTAATGACACAAATGCACTTATTGGATGAACAACATTCCTTAAGTACGAAAAGTGATTAGAATAAGCCTTGGGATGCACCAAATGACGTAAATGTTCATCCATTGACACAAATGCACTTAATGGATGAACTA
>JBBPBO010000001.1:49032435-49099877 GCA_037974295.1 Cicer cuneatum
TAAGCCTTGGGATACACAAAATGACGTAAATGTAACATTAATGACACAAACGCGCTTATTGGATGAACTACATTCCTTAAGTACGAAAAATGATTAGAATAAGCCTTTGATGCACAAAACGTTCATCCAATGACACAAATGCACTTATTGGATGAACTACATTCCTTAAGTACGAAACGTGATTTGAATAAGTCTTGTGGTGCACAAAATGACGTAAATGTTCATCCAATGACACCAATGCACTTATTGGATGAACTACATTCCTTAAGTACGAAAAGTGATTAGAATAAGCCTTGGGATGCACAAAATGACGTAAATGATCAACTAATGACACAAATGCACTTATTGGATGAACAACATTCCTTAAGTACGAAAAGTGATTAGAATAAGCCTTGGGATGCACCAAATGACGTAAATGTTCATCCATTGACACAAATGCACTTAATGGATGAACTATATTCCTTAAGTACGAAAAGTGATTAGAATAAGGCTTGGTATGCACAAAATGACGAAATGTTCATCCAATGACACAAATAAAATTATTGCATGAAATACATTACTTAAGTACGAACAGTGATTAGAATAAGCCTTGGGATGCACAAAATCACGTAAATGTTAAATTAATAACACAAACGCTCTTATGGGATGAACTACATTCCTTATGTACGAAAAGTGATTAGAATAAGCCTTGGGATGCACCAAATGACGTAAATGTTCATCCAATGGAAGAAACGCACTTATGGATGAACTACATTCCTAAAGTACGAAAAGTGATTAGAATAAGCCTTGGGATGCACAAAATGACGTAAATGTTAAATTAATGACACAAACGCACTTATTGGATGAACTACATTCTTTAAGTACGAAAACTGATTAGAATAAGCCTTGGAATGCACAAAATGACGTAAATGTTAAATTAATTACACAAACGCTCTTATTGGATGAACTAGATTCCTTAACCAAAAGTAATTAGAATAAGCCTAGGGATGCACAAAATGGCGAAATGTTCATCCAATGACACAAATAAAATTATTGCATGAAATACATTACTTAAGTACGAACAGTGATTAGAATAAGCCTTGGGATGCACAAAATCACGTAAATGTTAAATTAATAACACAAACGCTCTTATGGGATGAACTACATTCCTTATGTACGAAAAGTGATTAGAATAAGCCTTGGGATGCACCAAATGACGTAAATGTTCATCCAATGGAAGAAACGCGCTTATGGATGAACTACATTCCTAAAGTACGAAAAGTGATTAGAATAAGCCTTGGGATGCACAAAATGACGTAAATGTTAAATTAATGACACAAACGCACTTATTGGATGAACTACATTCTTTAAGTACGAAAACTGATTAGAATAAGCCTTGGAATGCACAAAATGACGTAAATGTTAAATTAATTACACAAACGCTCTTATTGGATGAACTAGATTCCTTAACCAAAAGTAATTAGAATAAGCCTAGGGATGCACAAAATGGCGAAATGTTCATCCAATGACACAAATGCAATTATTGGATTAATTAGATTACATAAGTACGAACAATGATTAAAATAAGCCTTGGGATACACAAAATGACGTAAATGTAACATTAATGACACAAACGCGCTTATTGGATGAACTACATTCCTTAAGTACGAAAAATGATTAGAATAAGCCTTTGATGCACAAAACGTTCATCCAATGACACAAATGCACTTATTGGATGAACTACATTCCTTAAGTACGAAACGTGATTTGAATAAGTCTTGTGGTGCACAAAATGACGTAAATGTTCATCCAATGACACCAATGCACTTATTGGATGAACTACATTCCTTAAGTACGAAAAGTGATTAGAATAAGCCTTGGGATGCACAAAATGACGTAAATGATCAACTAATGACACAAATGCACTTATTGGATGAACAACATTCCTTAAGTACGAAAAGTGATTAGAATAAGCCTTGGGATGCACCAAATGACGTAAATGTTCATCCATTGACACAAATGCACTTAATGGATGAACTACATTCCTTAAGTACGAAAAGTGATTAGAATAAGGCTTGGTATGCACAAAATGACGAAATGTTCATCCAATGACACAAATAAAATTATTGCATGAAATACATTACTTAAGTACGAACAGTGATTAGAATAAGCCTTGGGATGCACAAAATCACGTAAATGTTAAGTTAATAACACAAACGCTCTTATTGGATGAACTACATTCCTTATGTACGAAAAGTGATTAGAATAAGCCTTGGGATGCACCAAATGACGTAAATGTTCATCCAATGGAAGAAACGCACTTATGGATGAACTACATTCCTAAAGTACGAAAAGTGATTAGAATAAGCCTTGGGATGCACAAAATGACGTAAATGTTAAATTAATAACACAAACGCACTTATTGGATGAACTACATTCTTTAAGTACGAAAACTGATTAGAATAAGCCTTGGAATGCACAAAATGACGTAAATGTTAAATTAATTACACAAACGCTCTTATTGGATGAACTAGATTCCTTAACCAAAAGTAATTAGAATAAGCCTAGGGATGCACAAAATGGCGAAATGTTCATCCAATGACACAAATGCAATTATTGGATTAATTACATTACATAAGTACGAACAGTGATTAAAATAAGCCTTGGGATACACAAAATGACATAAATGTAACATTAATGACACAAACGCGCTTATTGGATGAACTACATTCCTTAAGTACGAAAAATGATTAGAATAAGCCTTTGATGCACAAAACGTTCATGCAATGACACAAATGCACTATTGGATGAACTACATTCCTTAAGTACGAAACGTGATTTGAATAAGTCTTGTGGTGCACAAAATGACGTAAATGTTCATCCAATGACACCAATGCACTTATTGGATGAACTACATTCCTTAAGTACGAAAAGTGATTAGAATAAGCCTTGGGATGCACAAAATGACGTAAATGATCAACTAATGACACAAATGCACTTATTGGATGAACAACATTCCTTAAGTACGAAAAGTGATTAGAATAAGCCTTGGGATGCACCAAATGACGTAAATGTTCATCCATTGACACAAATGCACTTAATGGATGAACTACATTCCTTAAGTACGAAAAGTGATTAGAATAAGGCTTGGTATGCACAAAATGACGAAATGTTCATCCAATGACACAAATAAAATTATTGCATGAAATACATTACTTAAGTACGAACAGTGATTAGAATAAGCCTTGGGATGCACAAAATCACGTAAATGTTAAATTAATAACACAAACGCTCTTATGGGATGAACTACATTCCTTATGTACGAAAAGTGATTAGAATAAGCCTTGGGATGCACCAAATGACGTAAATGTTCATCCAATGGAAGAAACGCGCTTATGGATGAACTACATTCCTAAAGTACGAAAAGTGATTAGAATAAGCCTTGGGATGCACAAAATGACGTAAATGTTAAATTAATGACACAAACGCACTTATTGGATGAACTACATTCTTTAAGTACGAAAACTGATTAGAATAAGCCTTGGAATGCACAAAATGACGTAAATGTTAAATTGATTACACAAACGCTCTTATTGGATGAACTAGATTCCTTAACCAAAAGTAATTAGAATAAGCCTAGGGATGCACAAAATGGCGAAATGTTCATCCAATGACACAAATGCAATTATTGGATTAATTACATTACATAAGTACGAACAGTGATTAAAATAAGCCTTGGGATACACAAAATGACGTAAATGTAACATTAATGACACAAACGCGCTTATTGGATGAACTACATTCCTTAAGTACGAAAAATGATTAGAATAAGCCTTTGATGCACAAAACGTTCATCCAATGACACAAATGCACTTATTGGATGAACTACATTCCTTAAGTACGAAACGTGATTTGAATAAGTCTTGTGGTGCACAAAATGACGTAAATGTTCATCCAATGACACCAATGCACTTATTGGATGAACTACATTCCTTAAGTACGAAAAGTGATTAGAATAAGCCTTGGGATGCACAAAATGACGTAAATGTTCAACTAATGACACAAATGCACTTATTGGATGAACAACATTCCTTAAGTACGAAAAGTGATTAGAATAACAATTGGGATGCACAAAATGACGTATAATGTTCATCCATTGACACAAATGCACTTAATGGATGAACTACATTCCTTAAGTACGAAAAGTTATTAGAATAAGCCTTGGGATGCACAAAATGACGTAAATGTTCATCCAATGACACAAATAAAATTATTGCATGAAATACATTACTTAAGTACGAACAGTGATTAGAATAAGCCTTGGGATGCACAAAATCACGTAAATGTTAAATTAATAACACAAACGCTCTTATTGGATGAACTACATTCCTTATGTACGAAAAGTGATTAGAATAAGCCTTGGGATGCACCAAATGACGTAAATGTTCATCCAATGGAAGAAACGCGCTTATGGATGAACTACATTCCTAAAGTACGAAAAGTGATTAGAATAAGCCTTGGGATGCACAAAATGACGTAAATGTTAAATTAATGACACAAACGCACTTATTGGATGAACTACATTCTTTAAGTACGAAAACTGATTAGAATAAGCCTTGGAATGCACAAAATGACGTAAATGTTAAATTAATTACACAAACGCTCTTATTGGATGAACTAGATTCCTTAACCAAAAGTAATTAGAATAAGTCTAGAGATGCACAAAATGGCGAAATGTTCATCCAATGACACAAATGCAATTATTGGATTAATTACATTACATAAGTACGAACAGTGATTAAAATAAGCCTTGGGATACACAAAATGACGTAAATGTAACATTAATGACACAAACGCGCTTATTGGATGAACTACATTCCTTAAGTACGAAAAATGATTAGAATAAGCCTTTGATGCACAAAACGTTCATCCAATGACACAAATGCACTTATTGGATGAACTACATTCCTTAAGTACGAAACGTGATTTGAATAAGTCTTGTGGTGCACAAAATGACGTAAATGTTCATCAAATGACACAAATGCACTTATTGGATGAACTACATTCCTTAAGTCCGAAAAGTGATTATAATAAGCCTTAGGATTCACAAAATGACGTAAATGTTCATCCAATGACACAAATAAACTTATTAGATGAACTACATTCCTGAAGTACGAAAAGTGATTAGAATAACAATTGGGATGCACAAAATGACGTATAATGTTCATCCATTGACACAAATGCACTTATTGGATATACTACATTCCTTAAGTTCGAAAAGTTATTAGAATAAGCCTTGGGATGCACAAAATGACGTAAATGTTCATCCAATGACCCAAAACCACTTATTGGATGTACTCAATTCTTTAAGTACGAAAAGTGATTAGAATAAGACTTGGGATGAACAAAATGACGTAAATGTTATATTAATGACACAAACGCGCTTATTGGATGAACTACGTTCCTTAAGTACGAAAAATGATTAGAATAAGCCTTGGGATGCACAAAATGACGTAAATGTTAAATTAATGACACAAACACGCTTATTGGATGAACTACATTCTTTATGTATGAAAAGTGATTAGAATAAGCCTTGGGATGCACAAAATGACGTATAATGTTCCTCCAATGACACAAATGCACTTATTAGATGAACTGCATTCCTTAAGTATGAAAAGCGATTAGAATAAGCTTTGGGATGCACAAAATGACAGAAAAATGTTCTACCATTGACACCAATGCACTTATTGGATGAACTACAATCCTTAAGTACGAAAAGTAATTATAATAAGCCTTGGGATGCACAAAGTGACGTAAATGTTAAATTAATGACACAAACGCTCTTATTGGATGAACTACGTTCCTTAAGTACAAAAAGTGATTTGAATAAGCATTGGGATGCACAAAATGACGTAAATGTTCATCCAATGACACAAATGCACATATTGGATGAACTACATTCCTTAAGTTCGAAAAGTTATTAGAATAAGCCTTGGGATGCACAAAATGACGTAAATGTTCATCCAATGACCCAAAACCACTTATTGGATGTACTACATTCTTTAAGTACGAATAGTGATTAGAATAAGACTTGGGATGAACAAAATGACGTAAATGTTATATTAATGACACAAACGCGCTTATTGGATGAACTACGTTCCTTAAGTACGAAAAGTGATTAGAATAAGCTTTGGGATGCACAAAATGACATAAGTACGAAAAGTGATTAGAATAAGCCTTGGGATGCACAAAATGACGTAAATATTCATCCAATGACATAAACGCACTTATTGGATGAACTACATTCCTTAAGTATGAAAAGTGTTTAGAATAAGCCTTGGGATGCACAAAATGACGTATAATGTTCATCCAATGACACAAATGCACTTATTACATGAACTACATTCGTTAAGTACGAAAAACGATTAGAATAAGCTTTGGGATGCACAAAATGACGTAAATGTTCATCCATTGACACCAATGCACTTATTGGATGAACTACATTTCTGAAGTACGAAAAGTAATTATAATAAGCCTTGGGATGCACAAAATGACGTAAATGTTAAATTGTTGACAGAAACGCGCTTATTGGATGAACTACATTCCTTAAGTATGAAAAGTGATTAGAATAAGCCTTGGGATGCACAAAATGACGTAAATATTCATCCAATGACATAAACGCGTTTATCGGATGAACTACATTCGTTAAGTATGAAAAGTGGTTAGAATAAGCCTTGGGATGCACAAAATGACGTATAATGTTCATTAAATGACACAAATGCACTTATTACATGAACTACATTCCTTAAGTACGAAAAGCGATTAGAATAAGCTTTGGGATGCACAAAATGACGTAAATGTTAATCCATTGACACCAATGCACTTATTGGAAGAACTACATTCCTTAAGTACGAAATGTGATTAGAATAAGCCATGGGATGCACAAAATGACGTAAATATTCATCCAATGACATAAACGCGCTTATTGGATGAACTACATTCCTTAAGTATGAAATGTGTTTAGAATAAGCCTTGGGATGCACAAAATGACGTATAATGTTCATCCAATGACACAAATGCACTTATTACATGAACTACATTCGTTAAGTACGAAAAGCGATTAGAATAAGCTTTGGGATGCACAAAATGACGTAAATGTTCATCCATTGACACCAATGCACTTATTGGATGAACTACATTCCTTAAGTACGAAAAGTAATTATAATAAGCCTTGGGATGCACAAAATGACGTAAATGTTCATCCAATGAGACAAATGCACTTATTGGATGAACTACATTCCATAAGTACGAAAAGTGATTAAAATAAGCCATGGGATGCACAAAATGACGTAAATATTCATCCAATGACATAAACGCGCTTATTGGATGAACTACATTCCTTAAGTTCGAAAAATGATTAGAATAAGCCTTGGGATGCACAAAATGACGTATAATGTTCATCCAATGACACAAATGCACTTATTACATGAACTACATTCCTTAAGTACGAAAACCGATTAGAATAAGCTTTGGGATGCACAAAATGACGTAAATGTTAATCCATTGACTCCAATGCACTTATTGGATGAACTACATTCCTTAAGTACGAAATGTGATTAGAATAAGCCTTGGGATGCACAAAATGACGTAAATATTCATCCAATGACACAAATGCACTTATTGGATGAACTACATTCCATAAGTACGAAAAGTGATTAGAATAAGCCATGGGATGCACAAAATGACGTAAATATTCATCCAATGACATAAACGCGCTTATTGGATGAACTACATTCCTTAAGTATGAAAAGTGTTTAGAATAAGCCTTGGGATGCACAAAATGACGTAAATATTCATCCAATGACACAAATGCACTTATTACATGAACTACATTCGTTAAGTACGAAAAGCGATTAGAATAAGCTTTGGGATGCACAAAATGACGTAAATGTTCATCCATTGACACCAATCCACTTATTGGATGAACTACATTCCTTAAGTACGAAAAGTAATTATAATAAGCCTTGGGATGCACAAAATGACGTAAATGTTAAATTGTTGACACAAACGCGCTTATTGGATGAACTACATTCCTTAAGTACGAAAAGTGATTAGAATAAGCCTTGGGATGCACAAAATGACGTAAATATTCATCCAATGACATAAACGCGCTTATTGGATGAACTACATTCCTTAAGTATGAAAACTGATTAGAATAAGCCTTGGGATGCACAAAATGACGTATAATGTTCATCCAATGACACAAATGCACTTATTACATGAACTACATTCGTTAAGTACGAAAAGCGATTAGAATAAGCTTTGGGATGCACAAAATGACGTAAATGTTCATCCATTGACACCAATGCACTTATTGGATGAACTACATTCCTTAAGTACGAAAAGTAATTATAATAAGCCTTGGGATGCACAAAATGACGTAAATGTTAAATTGTTGACACAAACGCGCTTATTGGATGAACTACATTCCATAAGTACAAAAAGTGATTAGAATAAGCCTTGGGAAGCACAAAATGACGTAAATATTCATCCAATGACATAAACGCGTTTATCGGATGAACTACATTTGTTAAGTATGAAAAGTGGTTAGAATAAGCCTTGGGATGCACAAAATGACGTATAATGTTCATTAAATGACACAAATGCACTTATTACATGAACTACATTCCTTAAGTACGAAAAGCGATTAGAATAAGCTTTGCGATGCAATAAATGACGTAAATGTTCATCCATTGACACCAATGCACTTATTGGAAGAACTACATTCCATAAGTACGAAATGTGATTAGAATAAGCCATGGGATGCACAAAATGACGTAAATATTCATCCAATGACATAAACGCGCTTATTGGATGAACTACATTCCTTAAGTATGAAATGTGTTTAGAATAAGCCTTGGGATGCACAAAATGACGTATAATGTTCATCCAATGACACAAATGCACTTATTACATGAACTACATTCGTTAAGTACGAAAAGCGATTAGAATAAGCTTTGGGATGCACAAAATGACGTAAATGTTCATCCATTGACACCAATGCACTTATTGGATGAACTACATTCCTTAAGTACGAAAAGTAATTAGAATAAGCCTTGGGATGCACAAAATGACGTAAATGTTAAATTGTTGACACAAACGCGCTTATTGGATGAACTACATTCCTTAAGTACGAAAAGTGATTAGAATAAGCCTTGGGATGCACAAAATGACGTAAATATTCATCCAATGACATAAACGAGCTTATTGGATGAACTACATTCCTTAAGTATGAAAAGTGATTAGAATAAGCCTTGGGATGCACAAAATGACGTATAATGTTCATCCAATGACACAAATGCACTTATTACATGAACTACATTCGTTAAGTACGAAAAGCGATTAGAATAAGCTTTGGGATGCACAAAATGACGTAAATGTTAATCCATTGACTCCAATGCACTTATTGGATGAACTACATTCCTTAAGTACGAAATGTGATTAGAATAAGCCTTGGGATGCACAAAATGACGTAAATATTCATCCAATGACACAAACGCGCTTATTGGATGAACTACATTCCTTAAGTACGAAAAGTGATTAGAATAAGCCTTGGGATGCACAAAATGACGTAAATATTCATCCAATGACATAAACGAGCTTATTGGATGAACTACATTCCTTAAGTATGAAAAGTGATTAGAATAAGCCTTGGGATGCACAAAATGACGTATAATGTTCATCCAATGACACAAATGCACTTATTACATGAACTACATTCCTTAAGTACGAAAAGCGATTAGAATAAGCTTTGGGATGCAAAAAATGACGTAAATGTTCATCCATTGATACCAATGCACTTATTGGATGAACTACATTCCTTAAGTACGAAATGTGATTAAAATAAGCATTGGGATGCACAAAATGACTTAAATGTTAAATTGATGACACAAATGCGCTTATTGGATGAACTAAATTCCATAAGTACGAAAAGTGATTAGAATAAGCCTTGGGATGCACAAAATGACGTAAATATTCATCCAATGACATAAACGCACTTATTGGATGAACTACATTCCTTAAGTATGAAAAGTGTTTAGAATAAGCCTTGGGATGCACAAAATGACGTATAATGTTCATCCAATGACACAAATGCACTTATTACATGAACTACATTCGTTAAGTACGAAAAGCGATTAGAATAAGCTTTGGGATGCACAAAATGACGTAAATGTTCATCCATTGACTCCAATGCACTTATTGGATGAACTACATTCCTTAAGTACGAAATGTGATTAGAATAAGCCTAAGGATGCACAAAATGACGTAAATATTCATCCAATGACACAAATGCACTTATTGGATGAACTAAATTCCATAAGTACGAAAAGTGATTAGAATAAGCCTTGGGATGCACAAAATGACGTAAATATTCATCCAATGACATAAACGCACTTATTGGATGAACTACATTCCTTAAGTATGAAAAGTGTTTAGAATAAGCATTGGGATGCACAAAATGACGTATAATGTTCATCCAATGACACAAATGCACTTATTACATGAACTACATTCGTTAAGTACGAAAAGTGATTAGAATAAGCCTTGGGATGCACAGAATGACGTAAATATTCATCCAATGACATAAAAGCACTTATTGGATGAACTACATTCCTTAAGTATGAAAAGTGTTTAGAATAAGCCTTGGGATGCACAAAATGACGTATAATGTTCATCCAATGACACAAATGCACTTATTACATGAACTACATTCGTTAAGTACGAAAAACGATTAGAATAAGCTTTGGGATGCACAAAATGACGTAAATGTTCATCCATTGACACCAATGCACTTATTGGATGAACTACATTTCTGAAGTACGAAAAGTAATTATAATAAGCCTTGGGATGCACAAAATGACGTAAATGTTAAATTGTTGACACAAACGCGCTTATTGGATGAACTACATTCCTTAAGTACGAAATGTGATTAGAATAAGCCATGGGATGCACAAAATGACGTAAATATTCATCCAATGACATAAACGCGCTTATTGGATGAACTACATTCCTTAAGTATGAAAAGTGTTTAGAATAAGCCTTGAGATGCACAAAATGACGTATAATGTTCATCCAATGACACAAATGCACTTATTACATGAACTACATTCGTTAAGTACGAAAAGCGATTAGAATAAGCTTTGGGATGCACAAAATGACGTAAATGTTCATCCATTGACACCAATGCACTTATTGGATGAACTACATTCCTTAAGTACGAAAAGTAATTAGAATAAGCCTTGGGATGCACAAAATGACGTAAATGTTAAATTGTTGACACAAACGCGCTTATTGGATGAACTACATTCCTTAAGTACGAAAAGTGATTAGAATAAGCCTTGGGATGCACAAAATGACGTAAATATTCATCCAATGACATAAACGAGCTTATTGGATGAACTACATTCCTTAAGTATGAAAAGTGATTAGAATAAGCCTTGGGATGCACAAAATGACGTATAATGTTCATCCAATGACACAAATGCACTTATTACATGAACTACATTCGTTAAGTACGAAAAGCGATTAGAATAAGCTTTGGGATGCACAAAATGACGTAAATGTTAATCCATTGACTCCAATGCACTTATTGGATGAACTACATTCCTTAAGTACGAAATGTGATTAGAATAAGCCTTGGGATGCACAAAATGACGTAAATATTCATCCAATGACACAAACGCGCTTATTGGATGAACTACATTCCTTAAGTACGAAAAGTGATTAGAATAAGCCTTGGGATGCACAAAATGACGTAAATATTCATCCAATGACATAAACGAGCTTATTGGATGAACTACATTCCTTAAGTTCGAAAAATGATTAGAATAAGCCTTGGGATGCACAAAATGACGTAAAATGTTCATCCAATGACACAAATGCACTTATTACATGAACTACATTCGTTAAGTACGAAAAGCGATTAGAATAAGCTTTGGGATGCACAAAATGACGTAAATGTTAATCCATTGACTCCAATGCACTTATTGGATGAACTACATTCCTTAAGTACGAAATGTGATTAGAATAAGCCTTGGGATGCACAAAATGACGTAAATATTCATCCAATGATACAAACGCGCTTATTGGATGAACTACATTCCTTAAGTACGAAAAGTGATTAGAATAAGCCTTGGGATGCACAAAATGACGTAAATATTTATCCAATGACATAAACGAGCTTATTGGATGAACTACATTCCTTAAGTTCGAAAAATGATTAGAATAAGCCTTGGGATGCACAAAATGACGTAAAATGTTCATCCAATGACACAAATGCACTTATTACATGAACTACATTCGTTAAGTACGAAAAGCGATTAGAATAAGCTTTGGGATGCACAAAATGACGTAAATGTTAATCCATTGACTCCAATGCACTTATTGGATGAACTACATTCCTTAAGTACGAAATGTGATTAGAATAAGCCTTGGGATGCACAAAATGACGTAAATATTCATCCAATGACACAAACGCGCTTATTGGATGAACTACATTCCTTAAGTACGAAAAGTGATTAGAATAAGCCTTGGGATGCACAAAATGACGTAAATATTCATCCAATGACATAAACGAGCTTATTGGATGAACTACATTCCTTAAGTATGAAAAGTGATTAGAATAAGCCTTGGGATGCACAAAATGACGTATAATGTTCATCCAATGACACAAATGCACTTATTACATGAACTACATTCCTTAAGTACGAAAAGCGATTAGAATAAGCTTTGGGATGCAAAAAATGACGTAAATGTTCATCCATTGATACCAATGCACTTATTGGATGAACTACATTCCTTAAGTACGAAATGTGATTAAAATAAGCATTGGGATGCACAAAATGACTTAAATGTTAAATTGATGACACAAATGCGCTTATTCGATGAACTATATTCCATAAGTACGAAAAGTGATTAGAATAAGCCTTGGGATGCACAAAATGACGTAAATATTCATCCAATGACATAAACGCACTTATTGGATGAACTACATTCCTTAAGTATGAAAAGTGTTTAGAATAAGCCTTGGGATGCACAAAATGACGTATAATGTTCATCCAATGACACAAATGCACTTATTACATGAACTACATTCGTTAAGTACGAAAAACGATTAGAATAAGCTTTGGGATGCACAAAATGACGTAAATGTTCATCCATTGACACCAATGCACTTATTGGATGAACTACATTTCTGAAGTACGAAAAGTAATTATAATAAGCCTTGGGATGCACAAAATGACGTAAATGTTAAATTGTTGACACAAACGCGCTTATTGGATGAACTACATTCCTTAAGTACGAAAAGTGATTTGAATAAGCCTTGGGATGCACAAAATGACGTAAATATTCATCCAATGACATAAACGCGCTTATTGGATGAACTACATTCGTTAAGTATGAAAAGTGATTAGAATAAGCCTTGGGATGCACAAAATGACGTATAATGTTCATTAAATGACACAAATGCACTTATTACATGAACTACATTCCTTAAGTACGAAAAGCGATTAGAATAAGCTTTGGGATGCACAAAATGACGTAAATGTTCATCCATTGACTCCAATGCACTTATTGGATGAACTACATTCCTTAAGTACGAAATGTGATTAGAATAAGCCTTAGGATGCACAAAATGACGTAAATATTCATCCAATGACACAAATGCACTTATTGGATGAACTAAATTCCATAAGTACGAAAAGTGATTAGAATAAGCCTTGGGATGCACAAAATGACGTAAATATCCATCCAATGACATAAACGCACTTATTGGATGAACTACATTCCTTAAGTTCGAAAAATGATTAGAATAAGCCTTGGGATGCACAAAATGACGTATAATGTTCATCCAATGACACAAATGCACTTATTACATGAACTACATTCGTTAAGTACGAAAAGCGATTAGAATAAGCTTTGGGATGCACAAAATGACGTAAATGTTAATCCATTGACTCCAATGCACTTATTGGATGAACTACATTCCTTAAGTACGAAATGTGATTAGAATAAGCCTTGGGATGCACAAAATGACGTAAATATTCATCCAATGACACAAACGCGCTTATTGGATGAACTACATTCCTTAAGTACGAAAAGTGATTAGAATAAGCCTTGGGATGCACAAAATGACGTAAATATTCATCCAATGACATAAACGAGCTTATTGGATGAACTACATTCCTTAAGTATGAAAAGTGATTAGAATAAGCCTTGGGATGCACAAAATTACGTATAATGTTCATCCAATGACACAAATGCACTTATTACATGAACTACATTCGTTAAGTACGAAAAGCGATTAGAATAAGCTTTGGGATGCACAAAATGACGTAAATGTTCATCCATTGACACCAATGCACTTATTGGATGAACTACATTTCTGAAGTACGAAAAGTAATTATAATAAGCCTTGGGATGCACAAAA
This sequence comes from Cicer cuneatum, assembly GCA_037974295.1. Classification (NCBI taxonomy): domain Eukaryota; kingdom Viridiplantae; phylum Streptophyta; class Magnoliopsida; order Fabales; family Fabaceae; genus Cicer; species Cicer cuneatum. The sequence continues at coordinate 49,046,906 of JBBPBO010000001.1, forward strand.
TGACGTAAATGTTAAATTGTTGACACAAACGCGCTTATTGGATGAACTACATTCCTTAAGTATGAAATGTGATTAGAATAAGCCATGGGATGCACAAAATGACGTAAATATTCATCCAATGACATAAACGCGTTTATTGGATGAACTACATTCCTTATGTAAGAAAAGTGATTAGAATAAGCCTTGGGATGCACAAAATGACGTATAATGTTCATCCAATGACACAATTGCACTTATTACATGAACTACATTCCTTAAGTACGTAAACCGATTAGAATAAGCTTTGGGGTGCACAAAATGACGCAAATGTTAATCCATTGACACCAATGCACTTATTGGAAGAACTACATTCCTTAAGTACGAAATGTGATTAGAATAAGCCATGGGATGCACAAAATGACGTAAATATTCCTCCAATGACATAAACGCGCTTATTGGATGAACTACATTCCTTAAGTATGAAAAGTGTTTAGAATAAGCCTTGGGATGCACAAAATGACGTATAATGTTCATCCAATGACACAAATGCACTTATTACATGAACTACATTCGTTAAGTACGAAAAGCGATTAGAATAAGCTTTGGGATGCACAAAATGACGTAAATGTTCATCCATTGACACCAATGCACTTATTGGATGAACTACATTCCTTAAGTACGAAAAGTAATTATAATAAGCCTTGGGATGCTCAAAATGACGTAAATGTTAAATTGTTGACACAAACGCGCTTATTGGATGAACTACATTCCTTAAGTACGAAAAGTGATTAGAATAAGCCTTGGGATGCACAAAATGACGTAAATATTCATCCAATGACATAAACGAGCTTATTGGATGAACTACATTCCTTAAGTATGAAAAGTGATTAGAATAAGCCTTGGGATGCACAAAATGACGTATAATGTTCATCCAATGACACAAATGCACTTATTACATGAACTACATTCCTTAAGTACGAAAAGCGATTAGAATAAGCTTTGGGATGCAAAAAATGACGTAAATGTTCATCCATTGATACCAATGCACTTATTGGATGAACTACATTCCTTAAGTACGAAATGTGAATAAATAAGAATTGGGATGCACAAAATGACTTAAATGTTAAATTGATGACACAAACGCGCTTATCGGATGAACTACATTCCTTAAGTATTAAAAGTGATTAGAATAAGCCTTGGGATGCACAACATGACGTAAATATTCATCCATTGACACAAATGCACTTACTGGATGAACTACATTCCTTAAGTACGAAAAGTGATTAGATTAACCCTTGGGATGCACAAAATGACGTAAATGTTCATCCAATGACATAAATGCGCTTATTGCATGAACTACATTCCTTAAGTAGGAAAAGTGATTAGAATAAGCCTTGGGATGCACAAAATGACGTATAATGTTCATTAAATGACACAAATGCACTTATTACATGAACTACATTCCTTAAGTACGAAAAGCGATTAGAATAAGCTTTGGGATGCAAAAAATGACGTAAATGTTCATCCATTGATACCAATGCACTTATTGGATGAACTACATTCCTTAAGTACGAAATGTGATTAAAATAAGAATTGGGATGCACAAAATGACTTAAATGTTAAATTGATGACACAAACGCGCTTATCGGATGAACTACATTCCTTAAGTATTAAAAGTGATTAGAATAAGCCTTGGGATGCACAACATGACGTAAATATTCATCCATTGACACAAATGCACTTACTGGATGAACTACATTCCTTAAGTACGAAAAGTGATTAGATTAACCCTTGGGATGCACAAAATGACGTAAATGTTCATCCAATGACATAAATGCGCTTATTGCATGAACTACATTCCTTAAGTAGGAAAAGTGATTAGAATAAGCCTTGGGATGCACAAAATGACGTATAATGTTCATCCAATGACACAAATGCACTTATTACATGAACTACATTCCTTAAGTACGAAAAGCGATTAGAATAAGCTTTGGGATGCACAAAATGACGTAAATGTTCATCCATTGACACCAATGCACTTATTGGAAGAACTACATTCCTTAAGTACGAAATGTGATTAGAATAAGCCATGGGATGCACAAAATGACGTAAATATTCATCCAATGACATAAACGCGCTTATTGGATGAACTACATTCCTTAAGTATGAAATGTGTTTAGAATAAGCCTTGGGATGCACAAAATGACGTATAATGTTCATCCAATGACACAAATGCACTTATTACATGAACTACATTCCTTAAGTACGAAAACCGATTAGAATAAGCTTTGGGATGCACAAAATGACGTAAATGTTAATCCATTGACTCCAATGCACTTATTGGATGAACTACATTCCTTAAGTACGAAATGTGATTAGAATAAGCCTTGGGATGCACAAAATGACGTAAATATTCATCCAATAACATAAACGCGCTTATTGGATGAACTACATTCCTTAAGTTCGAAAAATGATTAGAATAAGCCTTGGGATGCACAAAATGACGTATAATGTTCATCCAATGACACAAATGCACTTATTACATGAACTACATTCCTTAAGTACGAAAACCGATTAGAATAAGCTTTGGGATGCACAAAATGACGTAAATGTTAATCCATTGACTCCAATGCACTTATTGGATGAACTACATTCCTTAAGTACGAAATGTGATTAGAATAAGCCTTGGGATGCACAAAATGACGTAAATATTCATCCAAAGACACAAATGCACTTATTGGATGAACTACATTCCATTAGTACGAAAAGTGATTAGAATAAGCCTTGGGATGCACAAAATGACGTAAATATTCATCCAATGACATAAACGCGCTTATTGGATGAACTACATTTCTTAAGTATGAAAAGTGATTAGAATAAGCCTTGGGATGCACAAAATGACGTATAATGTTCATCCAATGACACAAATGCACTTATTACATGAGCTACATTCCTTAAGTACGAAAACCGATTAGAATAAGCTTTGGGATGCACAAAATGACGTAAATGTTAATCCATTGACACCAATGCACTTATTGGAAGAACTACATTCCTTATGTACGAAATGTGATTAGAATAAGCCATGGGATGCACAAAATGACGTAAATATTCATCCAATAACATAAACGCGCTTATTGGATGAACTAGATTCCTTAGTATGAAAAGTGTTTAGAATAAGCCTTGGGATGCACAAAATGACGTATAATGTTCATCCGATGACACAAATGCACTTATTACATGAACTACATTCGTTAAGTACGAAAAGCGATTAGAATAAGCTTTGGGATGCACAAAATGACGTAAATGTTCATCCATTGACACCAATGCACTTATTGGATGAACTACATTCCTTAAGTACGAAAAGTAATTATAATAAGCCTTGGGATGCACAAAATGACGTAAATGTTAAATTGTTGACACAAACGCGCTTATTGGATGAACTACATTCCTTAAGTACGAAAAGTGATTAGAATAAGCCTTGGGATGCACAAAATGACGTAAATATTCATCCAATGACATAAACGCGTTTATCGGATGAACTACATTCGTTAAGTATGAAAAGTGGTTAGAATAAGCCTTGGGATGCACAAAATGACGTATAATGTTCATCCAATGACACAAATGCACTTATTACATGAACTACATTCGTTAAGTACGAAAAGCGATTATAATAAGCTTTGGGATGCACAAAATGACGTAAATGTTCATCCATTGACACCAATGCACTTATTGGATGAACTACATTTCTGAAGTACGAAAAGTAATTATAATAAGCCTTGGGATGCACAAAATGACGTAAATGTTAAATTGTTGACACAAACGCGCTTATTGGATGAACTACATTCCTTAAGTACGAAAAGTTATTAGAATAAGCCTTGGGATGCACAAAATGACGTAAATATTCATCCAATGACACAAATGCACTTATTGGATGAACTACATTCCATAAGTACGAAAAGTGATTAGAATAAGCCTTGGGATGCACAAAATGACGTAAATATTCATCCAATGACATAAACGCGCTTATTGGATGAACTACATTCCTTAAGTATGAAAAGTGTTTAGAATAAGCCTTGGGATGCACAAAATGACGTATAATGTTCATCCAATGACACAAATGCACTTATTACATGAACTACATTCCTTAAGTACGAAAACCGATTAGAATAAGCTTTGGGATGCACAAAATGACGTAAATGTTAATCCATTGACTCCAATGCACTTATTGGATGAACTACATTCCTTAAGTACGAAATGTGATTAGAATAAGCCTTGGGATGCACAAAATGACGTAAATATTCATCCAATGACACAAATGCACTTATTGGATGAACTACATTCCATAAGTACGAAAAGTGATTAGAATAAGCCTTGGGATGCACAAAATGACGTAAATGTTCATCCATTGACACCAATGCACTTATTGGATGAACTACATTTCTGAAGTACGAAAAGTAATTATAATAAGCCTTGGGATGCACAAAATGACGTAAATGTTAAATTGTTGACACAAACGCGCTTATTGGATGAACTACATTCCTTAAGTTCGAAAATTGATTAGAATAAGCCTTGGGATGCACAACATGACGTAAATATTCATCCATTGACACAAATGCACTTACTGGATGAACTACATTCCTTAAGTACGAAAAGTGATTAGATTAAGCCTTGGGATGCACAAAATGACGTAAATGTTCATCCATTGACACCAATGCACTTATTGGATGAACTACATTCCTTAAGTACGAAATGTGATTAAAATAAGCCATGGGATGCACAAAATGACGTAAATATTCATCCAATTACATAAACGCGCTTATTGGATGAACTACATTCCTTAAGTTCGAAAAATGATTAGAATAAGCCTTGGGATGCACAAAATGACGTAAATATTCATCCAATGACATAAACGCGCTTATTGGATGAACTACATTCCTTAAGTATGAAAACTGATTAGAATAAGCCTTGGGATGCACAAAATGACGTATAATGTTCATCCAATGACACAAATGCACTTATTACATGAACTACATTCCTTAAGTACGAAAACCGATTAGAATAAGCTTTGGGATGCACAAAATGACGTAAATGTTAATCCATTGACACCAATGCACTTATTGGAAGAACTACATTCCTTAAGTACGAAATGTGATTAGAATAAGCCATGGGATGCACAAAATGACGTAAATATTCATCCAATGACATAAACGCGCTTATTGCATGAACTACATTCCTTAAGTATGAAAAGTGTTTAGAATAAGCCTTGAGATGCACAAAATGACGTATAATGTTCATCCAATGACACAAATGCACTTATTACATGAACTACATTCGTTAAGTACGAAAAGCGATTAGAATAAGCTTTGGGATGCACAAAATGACGTAAATGTTCATCCATTGACACCAATGCACTTATTGGATGAACTACATTCCTTAAGTACGAAAAGTAATTATAAAGTAAACCTTGGGATGCACAAAATGACGTAAATGTTAAATTGTTGACACAAACGCGCTTATTGGATGAACTACATTCCTTAAGTAGGAAAAGTGATTAGAATAAGCCTTGGGATGCACAACATGACATAAATATTCATCCATTGACACAAATGCACTTACTGGATGAACTACATTCCTTAAGTACGAAAAGTGATTAGATTAACCCTTGGAATGCACAAAATGACTTAAATGTTCATCCAATGACATAAATGCGCTTATTGCATGAACTACATTCCTTAAGTAGGAAAAGTGATTAGAATAAGTCTTGGGATGCACCAAATGACGTATAATGTTCATCCAATGACACAAATGCACTTATTAGATGAACTACATTCCTTAAGTACGAAAAGTGATTAGAATAAGCCTTCGGAAGCACAAAATGACTTTAATGTTAAATTGATGACACAAACGCACTTATTGGATGAACTACATTCCTTAAGTACGAAAAGTGATTAGAATAAGCCTTTGGGATGCACAAAATGACGTATAATGTTCATCCAATGACACAAGTGCACTTATTACATGAACTACATTCCTTAATTACGAAAAGCGATTAGAATAAGCTTTGGGATGCACAAAATGACGTAAATGTTCATCCATTGACTCCAATGCACTTATTGGATGAACTACATTGCTTAAGTACGAAATGTGATTAGAATAAGCCTTGGGATTCACAAAATGACGTAAATATTCATCCAATGACACAAATGCACTTATTGGATGAACTAAATTCCATAAGTACGAAAAGTGATTAGAATAAGCCTTGGGATGCACAAAATGACGTAAATGTTCATCCATTGACACCAATGCACTTATTGGATGAACTACATTCCTTAAGTACGAAATGTGATTAGAATAAGCCTTGGGATGCACAAAATGACGTATAATGTTCATCCAATGACACAAATGCACTTATTAGATGAACTACATTCCTTAAGTACGAAAAGTGATTAGAATAAGCCTTCGGAAGCACAAAATGACTTTAATGTTAAATTGATGACACAAACGCGCTTATTGGATGAAGTACATTCCTTAAGTACGAAAAGTGATTAGAATAAGCCTTGGGATGCACAAAATGACGTAAATATTCATCCAATGACACAAATGCACTTATTGGATGAACTAAATTCCATAAGTACGAAAAGTGATTAGAATAAGCCTTGGGATGCACAAAATGACGTAAATATTCATCCAATAACATAAACGCACTTATTGGATGAACTACATTCCTTAAGTATGAAAAGTGTTTAGAATAAGCCTTGGGATGCACAAAATGACGTATAATGTTCATCCAATGACACAAATGCACTTATTACATGAACTACATTCGTTAAGTACGAAAAGTGATTATAATAAGCTTTGGGATGCACAAAATGACGTAAATGTTCATCCATTGACACCAATGCACTTATTGGATGAACTACATTTCTGAAGTACGAAAAGTAATTATAATAAGCCTTGGGATGCACAAAATGACGTAAATGTTAAATTGTTGACACAAACGCGCTTATTGGATGAACTACATTCCTTAAGTACGAAAAGTGATTAGAATAAGCCTTGGGATGCACAAAATGACGTAAATATTCATCCAATGACACAAATGCACTTATTGGATGAACTAAATTCCATAAGTACGAAAAGTGATTAGAATAAGCCTTGGGATGCACAAAATGACGTAAATATTCATCCAATAACATAAACGCACTTATTGGATGAACTACATTCCTTAAGTATGAAAAGTGTTTAGAATAAGCCTTGGGATGCACAAAATGACGTATAATGTTCATCCAATGACACAAATGCACTTATTACATGAACTACATTCGTTAAGTACGAAAAGTGATTATAATAAGCTTTGGGATGCACAAAATGACGTAAATGTTCATCGATTGACACCAATGCACTTATTGGATGAACTACATTTCTGAAGTACGAAAAGTAATTATAATAAGCCTTGGGATGCACAAAATGACGTAAATGTTAAATTGTTGACACAAACGCGCTTATTGGATGAACTACATTCCTTAAGTACGAAAAGTGATTAGAATAAGCCTTGGGATGCACAAAATGACGTAAATATTCATCCAATGTCATAAACGCGCTTATTGGATGAACTACATTCGTTAAGTATGAAAAGTGATTAGAATAAGCCTTGGGATGCACAAAATGACGTATAATGTTCATTAAATGACACAAATGCACTTATTACATGAACTACATTCCTTAAGTACGAAAAGCGATTAGAATAAGCTTTGGGATAAACAAAATGATGTAAATGTTCATCCATTGACACCAATGCACTTATTGGATGAACTACATTCCTTAAGTACGAAATGTGATTAAAGTAAGCCATGGGATGCACAAAATGACGTAAATATTCATCCAATGACATAAACGCGCTTATTGGATGAACTACATTCCTTAAGTTCGAAAAATGATTAGAATAAGCCTTGGGATGCACAAAATGACGTATAATGTTCATCCAATGACACAAATGCACTTATTACATGAACTACATTCCTTAAGTACGAAAACCGATTAGAATAAGCTTTGGGATGCACAAAATGACGTAAATGTTAATCCATTGACACCAATGCACTTATTGGAAGAACTACATTCCTTAAGTACGAAATGTGATTAGAATAAGCCATGGGATGCACAAAATGACGTAAATATTCATCCAATGACATAAACGCGCTTATTGGATGAACTACATTCCTTAAGTATGAAATGTGTTTAGAATAAGCCTTGGGATGCACAAAATGACGTATAATGTTCATCCAATGACACAAATGCACTTATTACATGAACTACATTCCTTAAGTACGAAAACCGATTAGAATAAGCTTTGGGATGCACAAAATGACGTAAATGTTAATCCATTGACTCCAATGCACTTATTGGATGAACTACATTCCTTAAGTACGAAATGTGATTAGAATAAGCCTTGGGATGCACAAAATGACGTAAATATTCATCCAATAACATAAACGCGCTTATTGGATGAACTACATTCCTTAGTATGAAAAGTGTTTAGAATAAGCCTTGGGATGCACAAAATGACGTATAATGTTCATCCAATGACACAAATGCACTTATTACATGAACTACATTCGTTAAGTACGAAAAGCGATTAGAATAAGCTTTGGGATGCACAAAATGACGTAAATGTTCATCCATTGACACCAATGCACTTATTGGATGAACTACATTCCTTAAGTACGAAATGTGATTAGAATAAGCCTTGGGATGCACAAAATGACGTAAATATTCATCCAATGACACAAATGCACTTATTGGATGAACTACATTCCATAAGTACGAAAAGTGATTAGAATAAGCCTTGGGATGCACAAAATGACGTAAATATTCATCCAATGACATAAACGCGCTTATTGGATGAACTACATTCCTTAAGTATGAAAAGTGTTTAGAATAAGCCTTGGGATGCACAAAATGACGTATAATGTTCATCCAATGACATAAATGCACTTATTACATGAACTACATTCGTTAAGTACGAAAAGCGATTAGAATAAGCTTTGGGATGCACAAAATGACGTAAATGTTCATCCATTGACACCAATGCACTTATTGGATGAACTACATTCCTTAAGTACGAAAAGTAATTATAATAAGCCTTGGGATGCACAAAATGACGTAAATGTTAAATTGTTGACACAAACGCGCTTATTGGATGAACTACATTCCATAAGTACGAAAAGTGATTAGAATAAGCCTTGGGATGCACAAAATGACGTAAATATTCATCCAATGACATAAACGCAACTATCGGATGAACTACATTTGTTAAGTATGAAAAGTGGTTAGAATAAGCCTTGGGATGCACAAAATGACGTATAATGTTCATTAAATGACACAAATGCACTTATTACATGAACTACATTCCTTAAGTACGAAAAGCGATTAGAATAAGCTTTGCGATGCAATAAATGACGTAAATGTTCATCCATTGACACCAATGCACTTATTGGAAGAACTACATTCCTTAAGTACGAAATGTGATTAGAATCAGCCATGGGATGCACAAAATGACGTAAATATTCATCCAATGACATAAACGCGCTTATTGGATGAACTACATTCCTTAAGTATGAAATGTGTTTAGAATAAGCCTTGGGATGCACAAAATGACGTATAATGTTCATCCAATGACACAAATGCACTTATTACATGAACTACATTCGTTAAGTACGAAAAGCGATTAGAATAAGCTTTGGGATGCACAAAATGACGTAAATGTTCAGCCATTGACACCAATGCACTTATTGGATGAACTACATTCCTTAAGTACGAAAAGTAATTATAATAAGCCTTGGGATGCACAAAATGACGTAAATGTTCATCCAATGACACAAATGCACTTATTGGATGAACTACATTCCATAAGTACGAAAAGTGATTAAAATAAGCCATGGGATGCACAAAATGACGTAAATATTCATCCAATGACATAAACGCGCTTATTGGATGAACTACATTTCTTAAGTATGAAAAGTGATTAGAATAAGCCTTGGGATGCACAAAATGACGTATAATGTTCATCCAATGACACAAATGCACTTATTACATGAGCTACATTCCTTAAGTACGAAAACCGATTAGAATAAGCTTTGGGATGCACAAAATGACGTAAATGTTAATCCATTGACACCAATGCACTTATTGGAAGAACTACATTCCTTATGTACGAAATGTGATTAGAATAAGCCATGGGATGCACAAAATGACGTAAATATTCATCCAATAACATAAACGCGCTTATTGGATGAACTAGATTCCTTAGTATGAAAAGTGTTTAGAATAAGCCTTGGGATGCACAAAATGACGTATAATGTTCATCCGATGACACAAATGCACTTATTACATGAACTACATTCGTTAAGTACGAAAAGCGATTAGAATAAGCTTTGGGATGCACAAAATGACGTAAATGTTCATCCATTGACACCAATGCACTTATTGGATGAACTACATTCCTTAAGTACGAAAAGTAATTATAATAAGCCTTGGGATGCACAAAATGACGTAAATGTTAAATTGTTGACACAAACGCGCTTATTGGATGAACTACATTCCTTAAGTACGAAAAGTGATTAGAATAAGCTTTGGGATGCACAAAATGACGTAAATATTCATCCAATGACATAAACGCGTTTATCGGATGAACTACATTTGTTAAGTATGAAAAGTGGTTAGAATAAGCCTTGGGATGCACAAAATGACGTATAATGTTCATTAAATGACACAAATGCACTTATTACATGAACTACATTCCTTAAGTACGAAAAGCGATTAGAATAAGCTTTGCGATGCAATAAATGACGTAAATGTTCATCCATTGACACCAATGCACTTATTGGAAGAACTACATTCCATAAGTACGAAATGTGATTAGAATAAGCCATGGGATGCACAAAATGACGTAAATATTCATCCAATGACATAAACGCGCTTATTGGATGAACTACATTCCTTAAGTATGAAATGTGTTTAGAATAAGCCTTGGGATGCACAAAATGACGTATAATGTTCATCCAATGACACAAATGCACTTATTACATGAACTACATTCGTTAAGTACGAAAAGCGATTAGAATAAGCTTTGGGATGCACAAAATGACGTAAATGTTCATCCATTGACACCAATGCACTTATTGGATGAACTACATTCCTTAAGTACGAAAAGTAATTATAATAAGCCTTGGGATGCACAAAATGACGTAAATGTTAAATTGTTGACACAAACGCGCTTATTGGATGAACTACATTCCATAAGTACGAAAAGTGATTAGAATAAGCCTTTGGATGCACAAAATGACGTAAATATTCATCCAATGACATAAACGCGTTTATCGGATGAACTACATTTGTTAAGTATGAAAAGTGGTTAGAATAAGCCTTGGGATGCACAAAATGACGTATAATGTTCATTAAATGACACAAATGCACTTATTACATGAACTACATTCCTTAAGTACGAAAAGCGATTAGAATAAGCTTTGCGATGCAATAAATGACGTAAATGTTCATCCATTGACACCAATGCACTTATTGGAAGAACTACATTCCATAAGTACGAAATGTGATTAGAATAAGCCATGGGATGCACAAAATGACGTAAATATTCATCCAATGACATAAACGCGCTTATTGGATGAACTACATTCCTTAAGTATGAAATGTGTTTAGAATAAGCCTTGGGATGCACAAAATGACGTATAATGTTCATCCAATGACACAAATGCACTTATTACATGAACTACATTCGTTAAGTACGAAAAGCGATTAGAATAAGCTTTGGGATGCACAAAATGACGTAAATGTTCATCCATTGACACCAATGCACTTATTGGATGAACTACATTCCTTAAGTACGAAAAGTCATTATAATAAGCCTTGGGATTCACAAAATGACGTAAATATTCATCCAATGACACAAATGCACTTATTGGATGAACTACATTCCATAAGTACGAAAAGTGATTAGAATAAGCCTTGGGATGCACAAAATGACGTAAATATTCATCCAATGACATAAACGCGCTTATTGGATGAACTACATTCCTTAAGTATGAAAAGTGTTTAGAATAAGCCTTGGGATGCACAAAATGACGTATAATGTTCATCCAATGACACAAATGCACTTATTACATGAACTACATTCGTTAAGTACGAAAAGCGATTAGAATAAGCTTTGGGATGCACAAAAATGACGTAAATGTTCATCCATTGACACCAATGCACTTATTGGATGAACTACATTCCTTAAGTACGAAAAGTAATTATAATAAGCCTTGGGATGCACAAAATGACGTAAATGTTCATCCAATGACACAAATGCACTTATTGGATGAACTACATTCCATAAGTACGAAAAGTGATTAAAATAAGCCATGGGATGCACAAAATGACGTAAATATTCATGCAATGACATAAACGCGCTTATTGGATGAACTACATTCCTTAAGTTCGAAAAATGATTAGAATATGCCTCTGGATGCACAAAATGACGTATAATGTTCATCCAATGACACAAATGCACTTATTACATGAACTACATTCCTTAAGTACGAAAACCGATTAGAATAAGCTATGGGATGCACAAAATGACGTAAATGTTAATCCATTGACTCCAATGCACTTATTGGATGAACTACATTCCTTAAGTACGAAATGTGATTAGAATAAGCCTTGGGATGCACAAAATGACGTAAATATTCATCCAATGACACAAATGCACTTATTGGATGAACTACATTCCATAAGTACGAAAAGTGATTAGAATAAGCCATGGGATGCACAAAATGACGTAAATATTCATCCAATTACATAAACGCGCTTATTGGATGAACAACATTCCTTAAGTTCGAAAAATGATTAGAATAAGCCTTGGGATGCACAAAATGACATATAATGTTTATCAAATGACACAAATGCACTTATTACATGAACTACATTCCTTGAGTACGAAAAGCGATTAGAATAAGCTTTGGGATGCACAAAATGACGTAAATGTTAATCCATTGACTCCAATGCACTTATTGGATGAACTACATTCCTTAAGTACGAAATGTGATTAGAATAAGCCTTGGGATGCACAAAATGACGTAAATATTCATCCAATGACACAAACGCGCTTATTGGATGAACTACATTCCTTAAGTACGAAAAGTGATTAGAATAAGCCTTGGGATGCACAAAATGACGTAAATATTCATCCAATGACATAAACGAGCTTATTGGATGAACTACATTCCTTAAGTATGAAAAGTGATTAGAATAAGCCTTGGGATGCACAAAATGACGTATAATGTTCATCCAATGACACAAATGCACTTATTACATGAACTACATTCCTTAAGTACGAAAAGCGATTAGAATAAGCTTTGGGATGCAAAAAATGACGTAAATGTTCATCCATTGATACCAATGCACTTATTGGATGAACTACATTCCTTAAGTACGAAATGTGATTAAAATAAGCATTGGGATGCACAAAATGACTTAAATGTTAAATTGATGACACAAATGCGCTTATTGGATGAACTAAATTCCATAAGTACGAAAAGTGATTAGAATAAGCCTTGGGATGCACAAAATGACGTAAATATTCATCCAATGACATAAACGCACTTATTGGATGAACTACATTCCTTAAGTATGAAAAGTGTTTAGAATAAGCCTTGGGATGCACAAAATGACGTATAATGTTCATCCAATGACACAAATGCACTTATTACATGAACTACATTCGTTAAGTACGAAAAGCGATTAGAATAAGCTTTGGGATGCACAAAATGACGTAAATGTTCATCCATTGACTCCAATGCACTTATTGGATGAACTACATTCCTTAAGTACGAAATGTGATTAGAATAAGCCTAAGGATGCACAAAATGACGTAAATATTCATCCAATGACACAAATGCACTTATTGGATGAACTAAATTCCATAAGTACGAAAAGTGATTAGAATAAGCCTTGGGATGCACAAAATGACGTAAATATTCATCCAATGACATAAACGCACTTATTGGATGAACTACATTCCTTAAGTATGAAAAGTGTTTAGAATAAGCCTTGGGATGCACAAAATGACGTATAATGTTCATCCAATGACACAAATGCACTTATTACATGAACTACATTTGTTAAGTACGAAAAGCGATTAGAATAAGCTTTGGGATGCACAAAATGACGTAATGTTCATCCATTGACACCAATGCACTTATTGGATGAACTACATTTCTGAAGTACGAAAAGTAATTATAATAAGCCTTGGGATGCACAAAATGACGTAAATGTTAAATTGTTGACACAAACGCGCTTATTGGATGAACTACATTCCTTAAGTACGAAAAGTGATTAGAATAAGCCTTGGGATGCACAAAATGACGTAAATATTCATCCAATGACACAAATGCACTTATTGGATGAACTAAATTCCATAAGTACGAAAAGTGATTAGAATAAGCCTTGGGATGCACAAAATGACGTAAATATTCATCCAATAACATAAACGCACTTATTGGATGAACTACATTCCTTAAGTATGAAAAGTGTTTAGAATAAGCCTTGGGATGCACAAAATGACGTATAATGTTCATCCAATGACACAAATGCACTTATTACATGAACTACATTCGTTAAGTACGAAAAGTGATTATAATAAGCTTTGGGATGCACAAAATGACGTAAATGTTCATCGATTGACACCAATGCACTTATTGGATGAACTACATTTCTGAAGTACGAAAAGTAATTATAATAAGCCTTGGGATGCACAAAATGACGTAAATGTTAAATTGTTGACACAAACGCGCTTATTGGATGAACTACATTCCTTAAGTACGAAAAGTGATTAGAATAAGCCTTGGGATGCACAAAATGACGTAAATATTCATCCAATGACATAAACGCGTTTATCGGATGAACTACATTCGTTAAGTATGAAAAGTGGTTAGAATAAGCCTTGGGATGCACAATATGACGTATAATGTTCATTAAATGACACAAATGCACTTATTACATGAACTACATTCCTTAAGTACAAAAAGCGATTAGAATAAGCTTTGCGATGCACAAAATGACGTAAATGTTCATCCATTGACACCAATGCACTTATTGGATGAACTACATTCCTTAAGTACGAAATGTGATTAGAATAAGCCATGGGATGCACAAAATGACGTAAATATTCAACCAATGACACAAACGCGCTTATTGGTTGAACACATTCCTTAAGTACGAAAAGTGATTAGAATAAGCCTTGGGATGCACAAAATGACGTATAATGTTCATTAAATGACACAAATGCACTTATTACATGAACTACATTCCTTAAGTACGAAAAGCGATTAGAATAAGCTTTGCGATGCACAAAATGACGTAAATGTTCATCCATTGACACCAATGCACTTATTGGATGAACTACATTCCTTAAGTACGAAAAGTAATTATAATAAGCCTTGGGATGCACAAAATGACGTAAATGTTCATCCAATGACACAAATGCACTTATTGGATGAACTACATTCCATAAGTACGAAAAGTGATTAGAATAAGCCTTGGGATGCACAAAATGAAGTAAAATATTCATCCAATGACATAAACGCGTTTATCGGATGAACTACATTCGTTAAGTATGAAAAGTGGTTAGAATAAGCCTTGGGATGCACAAAATGACGTATAATGTTCATTAAATGACACAAATGCACTTATTACATGAACTACATTCGTTAAGTACGAAAAGCGATTAGAATAAGCTTTGGGATGCACAAAATGACGTAAATGTTCATCCAATGACACAAACGCACTAATTGGATGAACTACATTCTTAAAGTACAAAAACTGATTAGAATAAGCCTTGGGATGCACAAAATGACGTAAATATTAAATTAATGACACAAACGCGCTTATTGGATGAACTACATTCCTTAAGTACGAAAAGTGATTAGAATAAGCCTTGGGATTCACAAAACGACGTAAATGTTAAACTAATGACACAAACGCTCTTATTGGATGAACTACATTTCTTAAGTACGAAAATGGATTAGAATAAGCCTTGGTATGCACCAAATGACGTAAATGTTAAATTAATGACACAAACGCACTTATTGGATGAACTACATTCTTTAAGTACGAAAACTGATTAGAATAAGCATTGGAATGCACAAAATGACGTAAATGTTAAATTAATGAAACAAACGCGCTTATTGGATGAACAATATTCCTTAAGTACGAAAAGCAATTAGAATAAGCCTTGGTATTCACAAAATGACGTAAATGTTAAATTAATGACACAAATGCTCTTATTCGATGAACTACATTTCTTAAGTACGAAAAGTGATTAGAATAAGCCTTGGGAAGCACAAAATGACGTAAATGTTAAATTAATGACACAAACGCGCTTATTGGATGAACTACATTCCTTATGTACAAAAAGTGATTAGAATAAGCCTTGGGATGCACAAAATGACATAAATGTTAAATTAATGACACAACGCGCTTGTTAGATGAACTACATTCCTTAAGTACGAAAAGTGATTAGAATAAGCCATGGGATGCACAAATGACGTAAATGTTCATCCAATGACAGAAATGCACTTATTCGATAAACTACATTCCTTAACTACGAAGAGTGATTAGAATAAGTCTTGGGATGCATAACATGACGTAAATGTTCAACCAATGACACAAATGTACTTATTGGATGAACGACATTCCATAAGTACGAAAAGTTATTAAAATAAGCCTTGGGATGCACAAAATGATGGAAATGTTAAATTAATGACACAAACGCGCTTACTGGATGAACTACGTTCCTTAAGTTCGAAAAATGATTAGAATAAGCCTTGGGATGCACAAAATGACGTAAATGTTCATCCAATGACACAAATGCACTTATTGGATGAACTACATTCCTTAAGTACGAAAAGTGATAAGAATATGCCTTGGGATGCACAAAATGACGTAAATGTTAAATTAATGACAAAAACGCGCTTATTGGATGAACTACATTCCTTAACTACGAAGAGTGATTAGAATAAGTCTTGGGATGCACAAAATGACGTAAATGTTCAACCAATGACACAAATGTACTTATTGGATGAACTACATTCCTTAAGTACGAAAAGTTATTAAAATAAGCCTTGGGATGCACAAAATGATGGAAATGTTAAATTAATGACACAAACACGCTTACTGGATGAACTACGTTCCTTAAGTACGAAAAGTGATTAGAATAAGCCTTGGGATGCACAAGATGACGTAAATGTTCATCCAATGACACAAATGCACTTATTGGATGAACTACATTCCTTAAGCACAAAAAGTGATTAGAATAAGCCTTGGGATGCACAAAATGACGTAAATGTTCACCCAATGACACAAATGCACTTATATGATGAACAACATTCCTTAAGTACGAAAAGTGATTAGAATAAGCCTTGGGATTCACCAAATGACGTAAATGTTCATCCAATGGAAGAAACGCACTTATTGGATGAACTACATTCCTAAAGTACGAAAAGTGATTAGAATAAGCCTTGGGATGCACAAAATGACGTAAATGTTAAATTAATAACACAAACGCTCTTATTGGATGAACTACATTCCTTAAGTACGAAAAGTGATTAGAATAAGCCTTGGGATGCACAAAATGACGTAAATGTTCATCCAATGACACCAATGCACTTATTGGATGAACTACATTCCTTAAGCACGAAAAGTTATTAGAATAAGCCTTGGGATGCACAAAATGACGTAAATGTTCATCCAATGACACAAATGCAATTATTGGATTAATTACATTACTTAAGTACGAACAGTGCTTATAATAAGCCTTGGGATGCACAAAATGACGTAAATGTAACATTAATGACACAAACGCGCTTATTGGATGAACTACATTCCTTAAGTACGAAAAACGATTAGAATAAGCCTTTGATGCACAAAACAATCATCCAATGACACAAATGCACTTAATGGATGAACTACATTCCTTAAATACGAAACGTGGTTTGAATAAGCCTTGTGATGCACAAAATAACGTCAATGTTAAATTAATGACACAAACGCGCTTATTGGATGAACTACATTCCTTAAGTACGAAAAATGATTAGAATAAGCCTTGGGATGCACAAAATGACGTAAATATTAAATTAATGACACAAACGCGCTTATTGAATAACCTACATTCCTTAAGTACGAAAAGTGATTAGAATAAGCCTTGGGATGCACAAAATGACGTAAATATTAAATTAATGACACAAACGCGCTTATTGGATGAACTACATTCCTTAAGTATGAAAAGTGATTAGAATAAGCCTTGGAATGCACAAAATCACGTAAATGTTCATCTAACGACACAAATGAACTTATTGGATGAACTACATTCCTTAAGTACGAAAAGTGATTAGAATAAGCCTAGCGATGCACAAAATGATGTAAATGTTAAATTAATGACACAAACACGCTTATTGGATGAATTACATTCTTTAAGTACGAAAAGTTATTTGAATAAGCCTTGGGATGCACAAAATGACGTAAATGTTCATCCAATGACACAAACACACTTATTGGATAAACTACATTCCTGAAGTACGAAAAGTGATTAGAATAAGTCCTGGGATGCACAAAATGACGTAAATGTTAAATTAATGACACAAACGCGCTTATTGGATGAACTACGTTCCTTTAGTAGGAAAAGTGATTAGAATAAGCCTTGGGATGCACAAAATGACATAAATGTTCACCCAATGACACAAATGCACTTATTGGATGAACTACATTCCTTAAGTACGAAAAGTGATTAGAATAAGCCTTGGGATGCACAAAATGACGTAAATATTCATCCAATGACACCAATGCACTTATTGGATGAACTACATTCCTTAAGCACAAAAAGTGATTAGAATAAGCCTTGGGATGCACAAAATGACGTAAATGTTCACCCAATGACACAAATGCACTTATATGATGAACAACATTCCTTAAGTACGAAAAGTGATTAGAAAAGCCTTGGGATTCACCAAATGACGTAAATATTCATCCAATGACACAAATGCACTTATTGGATGAACTACATTCCATAAGTACGAAAAGTGATTAGAATAAGCCATGGGATGCACAAAATGACGTAAATATTCATCCAATGACATAAACGCGCTTATTGCATGAACTACATTCCTTAAGTTCGAAAAATGATTAGAATAAGCCTTGGGATGCACAAAATGACGTATAATGTTCATCCAATGACACAAATGCACTTATTACATGAACTACATTCGTTAAGTACGAAAAGCGATTAGAATAAGCTTTGGGATGCACAAAATGACGTAAATGTTCATCCATTGACACCAATGCACTTATTGGATGAACTACATTCCTTAAGTACGAAAAGTAATTATAATAAGCCTTGGGATTCACAAAATGACGTAAATATTCATCCAATGACACAAATGCACTTATTGGATGAACTACATTCCATAAGTACGAAAAGTGATTAGAATAAGCCTTGGGATGCACAAAATGACGTAAATATTCATCCAATGACATAAACGCGCTTATTGGATGAACTACATTCCTTAAGTATGAAAAGTGTTTAGAATAAGCCTTGGGATGCACAAAATGACGTATAATGTTCATCCAATGACACAAATGCACTTATTACATGAACTACATTCGTTAAGTACGAAAAACGATTAGAATAAGCTTTGGGATGCACAAAATGACGTAAATGTTCATCCATTGACACCAATGCACTTATTGGATGAACTACATTTCTGAAGTACGAAAAGTAATTATAATAAGCCTTGGGATGCACAAAATGACGTAAATGTTAAATTGTTGACACAAACGCGCTTATTGGATGAACTACATTCCTTAAGTACGAAAAGTGATTAGAATAAGCCTTGGGATGCACAAAATGACGTAAATATTCATCCAATGACATAAACGCGCTTATTGGATGAACTACATTCGTTAAGTATGAAAAGTGATTAGAATAAGCCTTGGGATGCAGAAAATGACGTATAATGTTCATTAAATGACACAAATGCACTTATTACATGAACTACATTCCTTAAGTACGAAAAGCGATTAGAATAAGCTTTGGGATGCACAAAATGACGTAAATGTTCATCCATTGACACCAATGTACTTATTGGATGAACTACATTCCTTAAGTACGAAATGTGATTAAAATAAGCCATGGGATGCACAAAATGACGTAAATATTCATCCAATTACATAAACGCGCTTATTGGATGAACTACATTCCTTAAGTTCGAAAAATGATTAGAATAAGCCTTGGGATGCACAAAATGACGTAAATGTTAATCCATTGACTCCAATGCACTTATTGGATGAACTACATTCCTTAAGTACGAAAAGTGATTAGAATAAGCCTTGGGATGCACAAAATGACGTAAATGTTCATCCAATGACACAAACGCGCTTATTGGATGAACTACATTCGTTAAGGCTTATTCTAATCACTTTTCCTACTAAAGGAATGTAGTTCATCCAATAAGTGCGTTTGTGTCAACAATTTAACATTTACGTCATTTTGTGCATCCCAAGGCTTATTATAATTACTTTTCGTACTTAAGGAATGTAGTTCATCCAATAAGTGCATTGGTGTCAATGCATGAACATTTACTTCATTTTGTGTATCCCAAAGCTTATTCTAATCGCTTTTCGTACTTAAGGAATGAAGTTCATCTAATAAGTGCATTTGTGTCATTGGATGAACATTATACGTCATTTTGTGCATCCCAAGACTTATTCTAATCACTTTTCGTACTTAAGGAATGTAGTTCATCCAATAAGCGCGTTTATGTCATTGGATGAATATTTACGTCATTTTGTGCATCCCATGGCTTATTCTAATCACTTTTCGTACTTATGGAATTTAGTTCATCCAATAACTGCATTTGTGTCATTGGATGAATATTTACGTCATTTTGTGCATCCCAAGGCTTATTCTAATCACATTTCGTACTTAAGGAATGTAGTTCATCCAATAAGTGCATTGGAGTCAATGGATGAATATTTACGTCATTTTGTGCATCCTAAAGCTTATTCTAATCGCTTTTCGTATTTAAGGAATGTAGTTCATGTAATAAGTGCACTTGTGTCATTGGATGAACATTATACGTCATTTTGTGCATCCCAAGGCTTATTCTAATCACTTTTCGTACTTAAGGAATGTAGTTCATCCAATAAGCGCGTTTGTGTCATCAATTTAACATTAAAGTCATTTTGTGCTTCCCAAGGCTTATTCTAATCACTTTTCGTACTTAAGGAATGTAGTTCATCTAATAAGTGCATTTGTGTCATTGGATGAACATTATACGTCATTTGGTGCATCCCAAGGCTTATTCTAATCACTTTTCCTACTTAAGGAATGTAGTTCATGCAATAAGCGCATTTATATCATTGGATGAACATTTACGTAATTTTGTGCATCCCAAGGGTTAATCTAATCACTTTTCGTACTTAAGGAATGTAGTTCATCCAGTAAGTGCATTTGTGTCAATGGATGAATATTTACGTCATGTTGTGCATCCCAAGGCTTATTGTAATCACATTTCATACTTAAGGAATGTAGTTCATCCAATAAGCGCGTTTGTGTCAACAATTTAACATTTACGTCATTTTGTGCATCCCAAGGCTTATTATAATTACTTTTCGTACTTAAGGAATGTAGTTCATCCAATAAGTGCATTGGTGTCAATGGATGAACATTTACCTCATTTTGTGCATCCCAAAGCTTATTCTAATCGCTTTTCGTACTTAACGAATGTAGTTCATGTAATAAGTGCATTTGTGTCATTGGATGAACATTATACGTCATTTTGTGCATCTCAAGGCTTATTCTAAACACTTTTCATACTTAAGGAATGTAGTTCATCCAATAAGCGCGTTTATGTCATTGGATGAATATTTACGTCATTTTGTGCATCCCATGGCTTATTCTAATCACATTTCGTACTTAAGGAATGTAGTTCATCCAATAAGCGCGTTTGTGTCAACAATTTAACATTTACGTCATTTTGTGCATCCCAAGGCTTATTATAATTACTTTTCGTACTTCAGAAATGTAGTTCATCCAATAAGTGCATTGGTGTCAATGGATGAACATTACGTCATTTTGTGCATCCCAAAGCTTATTCTAATCGCTTTTCGTACTTAACAAATGTAGTTCATGTAATAAGTGCATTTGTGTCATTGGATGAACATTATACGTCATTTTGTGCATCCCAAGGCTTATTCTAAACACTTTTCATACTTAAGGAATGTAGTTCATCCAATAAGTGCGTTTATGTCATTGGATGAATATTTACGTCATTTTGTGCATCCCAAGGCTTATTCTAATCACTTTTCGTACTTATGGAATTTAGTTCATCCAATAAGTGCATTTGTGTCATTGGATGAATATTTACGTCATTTTGTGCATCCTTAGGCTTATTCTAATCACATTTCGTACTTAAGGAATGTAGTTCATCCAATAAGTGCATTGGAGTCAATGGATGAACATTTACGTCATTTTGTGCATCCCAAAGCTTATTCTAATCGCTTTTCGTACTTAACGAATGTAGTTCATGTAATAAGTGCATTTGTGTCATTGGATGAATATTATACGTCATTTTGTGCATCCCAATGCTTATTCTAAACACTTTTCATACTTAAGGAATGTAGTTCATCCAATAAGTGCGTTTATGTCATTGGATGAATATTTACGTCATTTTGTGCATCCCAAGGCTTATTCTAATCACTTTTCGTACTTATGGAATTTAGTTCATCCAATAAGTGCATTTGTGTCATTGGATGAATATTTACGTCATTTTGTGCATCCTAAGGCTTATTCTAATCACATTTCGTACTTAAGGAATGTAGTTCATCCAATAAGTGCATTGGAGTCAATGGATGAACATTTACGTCATTTTGTGCATCCCAAAGCTTATTCTAATCGCTTTTCGTACTTAAGGAATGTAGTTCATGTAATAAGTGCATTTGTGTCATTTAATGAACATTATACGTCATTTTGTGCATCCCAAGGCTTATTCTAACCACTTTTCATACTTAACGAATGTAGTTCATCCGATAAACGCGTTTATGTCATTGGATGAATATTTACGTCATTTTGTGCATCCCAAGGCTTTTTCTAATCACTTTTCGTACTTAAGGAATGTAGTTCATCCAATAAGCGCGTTTCTGTCAACAATTTAACATTTACGTCATTTTGTGCATCCCAAGGCTTATTATAATTACTTTTCGTACTTCAGAAATGTAGTTCATCCAATAAGTGCATTGGTGTCAATGGATGAACATTTACGTCATTTTGTGCATCCCAAAGCTTATTCTAATCGTTTTTCGTACTTAACGAATGTAGTTCATGTAATAAGTGCATTTGTGTCATTGGATGAACATTATACGTCATTTTGTGCATCCCAAGGCTTATTCTAAACACTTTTCATACTTAAGGAATGTAGTTCATCCAATAAGTGCGTTTATGTCATTGGATGAATATTTACGTCATTTTGTGCATCCCAAGGCTTATTCTAATCACTTTTCGTACTTAAGGAATGTTGTTCATCCAATAAGTGCATTTGTGTCATTAGTTGATCATTTACGTCATTTTGTGCATCCCAAGGCTTATTCTAATCACTTTTCGTACTTAAGGAATGTAGTTCATCCAATAAGTGCATTGGTGTCATTGGATGAACATTTACGTCATTTTGTGCACCACAAGACTTATTCAAATCACGTTTCGTACTTAAGGAATGTAGTTCATCCAATAAGTGCATTTGTGTCATTGGATGAACGTTTTCTGCATCAAAGGCTTATTCTAATCAATTTTCGTACTTAAGGAATGTAGTTCATCCAATAAGCGCGTTTGTGTCATTAATATAACATTTACGTCATTTTGTTCATCCCAAGTCTTATTCTAATCACTATTCGTACTTAAAGAATGTAGTACATCCAATAAGTGGTTTTGGGTCATTGGATGAACATTTACGTCATTTTGTGCATCCCAAGGCTTATTCTAATAACTTTTCGAACTTAAGGAATGTAGTTCATCCAATATGTGCATTTGTGTCATTGGATGAACATTTACGTCATTTTGTGCATCCCAATGCTTATTCAAATCACTTTTTGTACTTAAGGAACGTAGTTCATCCAATAAGAGCGTTTGTGTCATTAATTTAACATTTACGTCACTTTGTGCATCCCAAGGCTTATTATAATTACTTTTCGTACTTAAGGATTGTAGTTCATCCAATAAGTGCATTGATGTCAATGGTAGAACATTTTTCTGTCATTTTGTGCATCCCAAAGCTTATTCTAATCGCTTTTCATACTTAAGGAATGCAGTTCATCTAATAAGTGAATTTGTGTCATTGGAGGAACATTATACGTCATTTTGTGCATCCCAAGGCTTATTCTAATCACTTTTCATACATAAAGAATGTAGTTCATCCAATAAGCGTGTTTGTGTCATTAATTTAACATTTACGTCATTTTGTGCATCCCAAGGCTTATTCTAATCACTTTTCGTACTTAAGGAACGTAGTTCATCCAATAAGCGCGTTTGTGTCATTAATATAACATTTACGTCATTTTGTTCATCCCAAGTCTTATTCTAATCACTTTTCGTACTTAAAGAATGTAGTACATCCAATAAGTGGTTTTGGGTCATTGGATGAACATTTACGTCATTTTGTGCATCCCAAGGCTTATTCTAATAACTTTTCGAACTTAAGGAATGTAGTATATCCAATAAGTGCATTTGTGTCAATGGATGAACATTATACGTCATTTTGTGCATCCCAATTGTTATTCTAATCACTTTTCGTACTTCAGGAATGTAGTTCATCTAATAAGTTTATTTGTGTCATTGGATGAACATTTACGTCATTTTGTGAATCCTAAGGCTTATTATAATCACTTTTCGGACTTAAGGAATGTAGTTCATCCAATAAGTGCATTTGTGTCATTTGATGAACATTTACGTCATTTTGTGCATGTTCATCCAATAAGCGCGTTTGTGTCATTAATGTTACATTTACGTCATTTTGTGTATCCCAAGGCTTATTTTAATCACTGTTCGTACTTATGTAATGTAATTAATCCAATAATTGCATTTGTGTCATTGGATGAACATTTCGCCATTTTGTGCATCCCTAGGCTTATTCTAATTACTTTTGGTTAAGGAATCTAGTTCATCCAATAAGAGCGTTTGTGTAATTAATTTAACATTTACGTCATTTTGTGCATTCCAAGGCTTATTCTAATCAGTTTTCGTACTTAAAGAATGTAGTTCATCCAATAAGTGCGTTTGTGTCATTAATTTAACATTTACGTCATTTTGTGCATCCCAAGGCTTATTCTAATCACTGTTCGTACTTAAGTAATGTATTTCATGCAATAATTTTATTTGTGTCATTGGATGAACATTTCGTCATTTTGTGCATACCAAGCCTTATTCTAATCACTTTTCGTACTTAAGGAATGTAGTTCATCCATTAAGTGCATTTGTGTCAATGGATGAACATTTACGTCATTTGGTGCATCCCAAGGCTTATTCTAATCACTTTTCGTACTTAAGGAATGTTGTTCATCCAATAAGTGCATTTGTGTCATTAGTTGATCATTTACGTCATTTTGTGCATCCCAAGGCTTATTCTAATCACTTTTCGTACTTAAGGAATGTAGTTCATCCAATAAGTGCATTGGTGTCATTGGATGAACATTTACGTCATTTTGTGCACCACAAGACTTATTCAAATCACGTTTCGTACTTAAGGAATGTAGTTCATCCAATAAGTGCATTTGTGTCATTGGATGAACGTTTTGTGCATCAAAGGCTTATTCTAATCATTTTTCGTACTTAAGGAATGTAGTTCATCCAATAAGCGCGTTTGTGTCATTAATGTTACATTTACGTCATTTTGTGTATCCCAAGGCTTATTTTAATCACTGTTCGTACTTATGTAATGTAATTAATCCAATAATTGCATTTGTGTCATTGGATGAACATTTCGCCATTTTGTGCATCCCTAGGCTTATTCTAATTACTTTTGGTTAAGGAATCTAGTTCATCCAATAAGAGCGTTTGTGTAATCAATTTAACATTTACGTCATTTTGTGCATTCCAAGGCTTATTCTAATCAGTTTTCGTACTTAAAGAATGTAGTTCATCCAATAAGTGCGTTTGTGTCATTAATTTAACATTTACGTCATTTTGTGCATCCCAAGGCTTATTCTAATCACTTTTCGTACTTTAGGAATGTAGTTCATCCATAAGCGCGTTTCTTCCATTGGATGAACATTTACGTCATTTGGTGCATCCCAAGGCTTATTCTAATCACTTTTCGTACATAAGGAATGTAGTTCATCCCATAAGAGCGTTTGTGTTATTAATTTAACATTTACGTGATTTTGTGCATCCCAAGGCTTATTCTAATCACTGTTCGTACTTAAGTAATGTATTTCATGCAATAATTTTATTTGTGTCATTGGATGAACATTTCGTCATTTTGTGCATACCAAGCCTTATTCTAATCACTTTTCGTACTTAAGGAATGTAGTTCATCCATTAAGTGCATTTGTGTCAATGGATGAACATTTACGTCATTTGGTGCATCCCAAGGCTTATTCTAATCACTTTTCGTACTTAAGGAATGTTGTTCATCCAATAAGTGCATTTGTGTCATTAGTTGATCATTTACGTCATTTTGTGCATCCCAAGGCTTATTCTAATCACTTTTCGTACTTAAGGAATGTAGTTCATCCAATAAGTGCATTGGTGTCATTGGATGAACATTTACGTCATTTTGTGCACCACAAGACTTATTCAAATCACGTTTCGTACTTAAGGAATGTAGTTCATCCAATAGTGCATTTGTGTCATTGCATGAACGTTTTGTGCATCAAAGGCTTATTCTAATCATTTTTCGTACTTAAGGAATGTAGTTCATCCAATAAGCGCGTTTGTGTCATTAATGTTACATTTATGTCATTTTGTGTATCCCAAGGCTTATTTTAATCACTGTTCGTACTTATGTAATGTAATTAATCCAATAATTGCATTTGTGTCATTGGATGAACATTTCGCCATTTTGTGCATCCCTAGGCTTATTCTAATTACTTTTGGTTAAGGAATCTAGTTCATCCAATAAGAGCGTTTGTGTAATTAATTTAACATTTACGTCATTTTGTGCATTCCAAGGCTTATTCTAATCAGTTTTCGTACTTAAAGAATGTAGTTCATCCAATAAGTGCGTTTGTGTTATTAATTTAACATTTACGTCATTTTGTGCATCCCAAGGCTTATTCTAATCACTTTTCGTACTTTAGGAATGTAGTTCATCCATAAGTGCGTTTCTTCCATTGGATGAACATTTACGTCATTTGGTGCATCCCAAGGCTTATTCTAATCATTGTTCGTACTTAAGTAATGTATTTCATGCAATAATTTTATTTGTGTCATTGGATGAACATTTCGTCATTTTGTGCATACCAAGCCTTATTCTAATCACTTTTCGTACTTAAGGAATGTAGTTCATCCATTAAGTGCATTTGTGTCAATGGATGAACATTTACGTCATTTGGTGCATCCCAAGGCTTATTCTAATCACTTTTCGTACTTAAGGAATGTAGTTCATCCAATAAGTGCATTTGTGTCATTGGATGAACATTTACGTCATTTTGTGCATCCCAAGGCTTATTCTAATCACTTTTCGTACTTAAGGAATGTAGTTCATCCAATAAGTGCGTTTGTGTCATTAATTTAACATTTACGTCATTTTGTGCATCCCAAGGCTTATTCTAATCACTTTTCGTACTTTAGGAATGTAGTTCATCCATAAGCGCGTTTCTTCCATTGGATGAACATTTACGTCATTTGGTGCATCCCAAGGCTTATTCTAATCACTTTTCGTACATAAGGAATGTAGTTCATCCCATAAGAGCGTTTGTGTTATTAGTTTAACATTTACGTGATTTTGTGCATCCCAAGGCTTATTCTAATCACTGTTCGTACTTAAGTAATGTATTTCATGCAATAATTTTATTTGTGTCATTGGATGAACATTTCGTCATTTTGTGCATACCAAGCCTTATTCTAATCACTTTTCGTACTTAAGGAATGTAGTTCATCCATTAAGTGCATTTGTGTCAATGGATGAACATTTACGTCATTTGGTGCATCCCAAGGCTTATTCTAATCACTTTTCGTACTTAAGGAATGTTGTTCATCCAATAAGTGCATTTGTGTCATTAGTTGATCATTTACGTCATTTTGTGCATCCCAAGGCTTATTCTAATCACTTTTCGTACTTAAGGAATGTAGTTCATCCAATAAGTGCATTGGTGTCATTGGATGGACATTTACGTCATTTTGTGCACCACAAGACTTATTCAAATCACGTTTCGTACTTAAGGAATGTAGTTCATCCAATAAGTGCATTTGTGTCATTGGATGAACGTTTTGTGCATCAAAGGCTTATTCTAATCATTTTTCGTACTTAAGGAATGTAGTTCATCCAATAAGCGCGTTTGTGTCATTAATGTTACATTTACGTCATTTTGTGTATCCCAAGGCTTATTTTAATCACTGTTCGTACTTATGTAATCTAATTAATCCAATAATTGCATTTGTGTCATTGGATGAACATTTCGCCATTTTGTGCATCCCTAGGCTTATTCTAATTACTTTTGGTTAAGGAATCTAGTTCATCCAATAAGAGCGTTTGTGTAATTAATTTAACATTTACGTCATTTTGTGCATTCCAAGGCTTATTCTAATCAGTTTTCGTACTTAAAGAATGTAGTTCATCCAATAAGTGCGTTTGTGTCATTAATTTAACATTTACGTCATTTTGTGCATCCCAAGGCTTATTCTAATCACTTTTCGTACTTTAGGAATGTAGTTCATCCATAAGCGCGTTTCTTCCATTGGATGAACATTTACGTCATTTGGTGCATCCCAAGGCTTATTCTAATCACTTTTCGTACATAAGGAATGTAGTTCATCACATAAGAGCGTTTGTGTTATTAATTTAACATTTACGTGATTTTGTGCATCCCAAGGCTTATTCTAATCACTGTTCGTACTTAAGTAATGTATTTCATGCAATAATTTTATTTGTGTCATTGGATGAACATTTCGTCATTTTGTGCATACCAAGCCTTATTCTAATCACTTTTCGTACTTAAGGAATGTAGTTCATCCATTAAGTGCATTTGTGTCAATGGATGAACATTTACGTCATTTGGTGCATCCCAAGGCTTATTCTAATCACTTTTCGTACTTAAGGAATGTTGTTCATCCAATAAGTGCATTTGTGTCATTAGTTGATCATTTACGTCATTTTGTGCATCCCAAGGCTTATTCTAATCACTTTTCGTACATAAGGAATGTAGTTCATCCAATAAGAGCGTTTGTGTTATTAATTTAACATTTACGTGATTTTGTGCATCCCAAGGCTTATTCTAATCACTGTTCGTACTTAAGTAATGTATTTCATGCAATAATTTTATTTGTGTCATTGGATGAACATTTCGTCATTTTGTGCATACCAAGCCTTATTCTAATCACTTTTCGTACTTAAGGAATGTAGTTCATCCATTAAGTGCATTTGTGTCAATGGATGAACATTTACGTCATTTGGTGCATCCCAAGGCTTATTCTAATCACTTTTCGTACTTTAGGAATGTAGTTCATCCATAAGTGCGTTTCTTCCATTGGATGAACATTTACGTCATTTGGTGCATCCCAAGGCTTATTCTAATCACTTTTCGTACATAAGGAATGTAGTTCATCCAATAAGAGCGTTTGTGTTATTAATTTAACATTTACGTGATTTTGTGCATCCCAAGGCTTATTCTAATCACTGTTCGTACTTAAGTAATGTATTTCATGCAATAATTTTATTTGTGTCATTGGATGAACATTTCGTCATTTTGTGCATACCAAGCCTTATTCTAATCACTTTTCGTACTTAAGGAATGTAGTTCATCCATTAAGTGCATTTGTGTCAATGGATGAACATTTACGTCATTTGGTGCATCCCAAGGCTTATTCTAATCACTTTTCGTACTTAAGGAATGTTGTTCATCCAATAAGTGCATTTGTGTCATTAGTTGATCATTTACGTCATTTTGTGCATCCCAAGGCTTATTCTAATCACTTTTCGTACATAAGGAATGTAGTTCATCCCATAAGAGCGTTTGTGTTATTAATTTAACATTTACGTGATTTTGTGCATCCCAAGGCTTATTCTAATCACTGTTCGTACTTAAGTAATGTATTTCATGCAATAATTTTATTTGTGTCATTGGATGAACATTTCGTCATTTTGTGCATACCAAGCCTTATTCTAATCACTTTTCGTACTTAAGGAATGTAGTTCATCCATTAAGTGCATTTGTGTCATTGGATGAACGTTTTGTGCATCAAAGGCTTATTCTAATCATTTTTCGTACTTAAGGAATGTAGTTCATCCAATAAGCGCGTTTGTGTCATTAATGTTACATTTACGTCATTTTGTGTATCCCAAGGCTTATTTTAATCACTGTTCGTACTTATGTAATGTAATTAATCCAATAATTGCATTTGTGTCATTGGATGAACATTTCGCCATTTTGTGCATCCCTAGGCTTATTCTAATTACTTTTGGTTAAGGAATCTAGTTCATCCAATAAGAGCGTTTGTGTAATTAATTTAACATTTACGTCATTTTGTGCATTCCAAGGCTTATTCTAATCAGTTTTCGTACTTAAAGAATGTAGTTCATCCAATAAGTGCGTTTGTGTCATTAATTTAACATTTACGTCATTTTGTGCATCCCAAGCCTTATTCTAATCACTTTTCGTACTTTAGGAATGTAGTTCATCCATAAGCGCGTTTCTTCCATTGGATGAACATTTACGTCATTTGGTGCATCCCAAGGCTTATTCTAATCACTTTTCGTACATAAGGAATGTAGTTCATCCCATAAGAGCGTTTGTGTTATTAATTTAACATTTACGTGATTTTGTGCATCCCAAGGCTTATTCTAATCACTGTTCGTACTTAAGTAATGTATTTCATGCAATAATTTTATTTGTGTCATTGGATGAACATTTCGTCATTTTGTGCATACCAAGCCTTATTCTAATCACTTTTCGTACTTAAGGAATGTAGTTCATCCATTAAGTGCATTTGTGTCAATGGATGAACATTTACGTCATTTGGTGCATCCCAAGGCTTATTCTAATCACTTTTCGTACTTAAGGAATGTTGTTCATCCAATAAGTGCATTTGTGTCATTAGTTGATCATTTACGTCATTTTGTGCATCCCAAGGCTTATTCTAATCACTTTTCGTACATAAGGAATGTAGTTCATCCAATAAGTGCATTGGTGTCATTGGATGAACATTTACGTCATTTTGTGCACCACAAGACTTATTCAAATCACGTTTCGTACTTAAGGAATGTAGTTCATCCAATAAGTGCATTTGTGTCATTGGATGAACGTTTTGTGCATCAAAGGCTTATTCTAATCATTTTTCGTACTTAAGGAATGTAGTTCATCCAATAAGCGCGTTTGTGTCATTAATGTTACATTTACGTCATTTTGTGTATCCCAAGGCTTATTTTAATCACTGTTCGTACTTATGTAATGTAATTAATCCAATAATTGCATTTGTGTCATTGGATGAACATTTCGCCATTTTGTGCATCCCTAGGCTTATTCTAATTACTTTTGGTTAAGGAATCTAGTTCATCCAATAAGAGCGTTTGTGTAATTAATTTAACATTTACGTCATTTTGTGCATTCCAAGGCTTATTCTAATCAGTTTTCGTACTTAAAGAATGTAGTTCATCCAATAAGTGCGTTTGTGTTATTAATTTAACATTTACGTCATTTTGTGCATCCCAAGGCTTATTCTAATCACTTTTCGTACTTTAGGAATGTAGTTCATCCATAAGTGCGTTTCTTCCATTGGATGAACATTTACGTCATTTGGTGCATCCCAAGGCTTATTCTAATCACTTTTCGTACATAAGGAATGTAGTTCATCCAATAAGAGCGTTTGTGTTATTAACTTAACATTTACGTGATTTTGTGCATCCCAAGGCTTATTCTAATCACTGTTCGTACTTAAGTAATGTATTTCATGCAATAATTTTATTTGTGTCATTGGATGAACATTTCGTCATTTTGTGCATACCAAGCCTTATTCTAATCACTTTTCGTACTTAAGGAATGTAGTTCATCCATTAAGTGCATTTGTGTCAATGGATGAACATTTACGTCATTTGGTGCATCCCAAGGCTTATTCTAATCACTTTTCGTACTTAAGGAATGTTGTTCATCCAATAAGTGCATTTGTGTCATTAGTTGATCATTTACGTCATTTTGTGCATCCCAAGGCTTATTCTAATCACTTTTCGTACTTAAGGAATGTAGTTCATCCAATAAGTGCATTGGTGTCATTGGATGAACATTTACGTCATTTTGTGCACCACAAGACTTATTCAAATCACGTTTCGTACTTAAGGAATGTAGTTCATCCAATAAGTGCATTTGTGTCATTGGATGAACGTTTTCTGCATCAAAGGCTTATTCTAATCAATTTTCGTACTTAAGGAATGTAGTTCATCCAATAAGCGCGTTTGTGTCATTAATGTTACATTTACGTCATTTTGTGTATCCCAAGGCTTATTTTAATCACTGTTCGTACTTATGTAATGTAATTAATCCAATAATTGCATTTGTGTCATTGGATGAACATTTCGCCATTTTGTGCATCCCTAGGCTTATTCTAATTACTTTTGGTTAAGGAATCTAGTTCATCCAATAAGAGCGTTTGTGTAATTAATTTAACATTTACGTCATTTTGTGCATTCCAAGGCTTATTCTAATCAGTTTTCGTACTTAAAGAATGTAGTTCATCCAATAAGTGTGTTTGTGTCATTAATTTAACATTTACGTCATTTTGTGCATCCCAAGGTTTATTCTAATCACTTTTCGTACTTTAGGAATGTAGTTCATCCATAAGTGCGTTTCTTCCATTGGATGAACATTTACGTCATTTGGTGCATCCCAAGGCTTATTCTAATCACTTTTCGTACATAAGGAATGTAGTTCATCCGATAAGAGCGTTTGTGTTATTAATTTAACATTTACGTGATTTTGTGCATCCCAAGGCTTATTCTAATCACTGTTCGTACTTAAGTAATGTATTTCATGCAATAATTTTATTTGTGTCATTGGATGAACATTTCGTCATTTTGTGCATACCAAGCCTTATTCTAATCACTTTTCGTACTTAAGGAATGTAGTTCATCCATTAAGTGCATTTGTGTCAATGGATGAACATTTACGTCATTTGGTGCATCCCAAGGCTTATTCTAATCACTTTTCGTACTTAAGGAATGTTGTTCATCCAATAAGTGCATTTGTGTCATTAGTTGATCATTTACGTCATTTTGTGCATCCCAAGGCTTATTCTAATCACTTTTTGTGCTTAAGGAATGTAGTTCATCCAATAAGTGCATTGGTGTCATTGGATGAACATTTATGCATTTTGTGCATCCCAAGGCTTATTCTTATTCTAATCAGTTTTCGTACTTAAAGAATGTAGTTCATCCAATAAGTGCGTTTGTGTCATTAATTTAACATTTACGTCATTTTGTGCATCCCAAGGCTTATTCTAATCACTTTTCGTACTTTAGGAATGTAGTTCATCCATAAGCGCGTTTCTTCCATTGGATGAACATTTACGTCATTTGGTGCATCCCAAGGCTTATTCTAATCACTTTTCGTACATAAGGAATGTAGTTCATCCCATAAGAGCGTTTGTGTTATTAATTTAACATTTACGTGATTTTGTGCATCCCAAGGCTTATTCTAATCACTGTTCGTACTTAAGTAATGTATTTCATGCAATAATTTTATTTGTGTCATTGGATGAACATTTCGTCATTTTGTGCATCCCAAGCCTTATTCTAATCACTTTTCGTACTTAAGGAATGTAGTTCATCCAATAAGTGCATTTGTGTCAATGGATGAACATTTACGTCATTTGGTGCATCCCAAGGCTTATTCTAATCACTTTTCGTACTTAAGGAATGTTGTTCATCCAATAAGTGCATTTGTGTCATTAGTTGATCATTTACGTCATTTTGTGCATCCCAAGGCTTATTCTAATCACTTTTCGTACTTAAGGAATGTAGTTCATCCAATAAGTGCATTGGTGTCATTGGATGAACATTTACGTCATTTTGTGCACCACAAGACTTATTCAAATCACGTTTCGTACTTAAGGAATGTAGTTCATCCAATAAGTGCATTTGTGTCATTGGATGAACGTTTTGTGCATCAAAGGCTTATTCTAATCATTTTTCGTACTTAAGGAATGTATTTCATGCAATAATTTTATTTGTGTCATTGGATGAACATTTCGTCATTTTGTGCATACCAAGCCTTATTCTAATCACTTTTCGTACTTAAGGAATGTAGTTCATCCATTAAGTGCATTTGTGTCAATGGATGAACATTTACGTCATTTGGTGCATCCCAAGGCTTATTCTAATCACTTTTCGTACTTAAGGAATGTTGTTCATCCAATAAGTGCATTTGTGTCATTAGTTGATCATTTACGTCATTTTGTGCATCCCAAGGCTTATTCTAATCACTTTTCGTACTTTAGGAATGTAGTTCATCCATAAGTGCGTTTCTTCCATTGGATGAACATTTACGTCATTTGGTGCATCCCAAGGCTTATTCTAATCATTGTTCGTACTTAAGTAATGTATTTCATGCAATAATTTTATTTGTGTCATTGGATGAACATTTCGTCATTTTGTGCATACCAAGCCTTATTCTAATCACTTTTCGTACTTAAGGAATGTAGTTCATCCATTAAGTGCATTTGTGTCAATGGATGAACATTTACGTCATTTGGTGCATCCCAAGGCTTATTCTAATCACTTTTCGTACTTAAGGAATGTTGTTCATCCAATAAGTGCATTTGTGTCATTAGTTGATCATTTACGTCATTTTGTGCATCCCAAGGCTTATTCTAATCACTTTTCGTACTTAAGGAATGTAGTTCATCCAATAAGTGCATTGGTGTCATTGGATGAACATTTACGTCATTTTGTGCACCACAAGACTTATTCAAATCACGTTTCGTACTTAAGGAATGTAGTTCATCCAATAAATGCATTTGTGTCATTGGATGAACGTTTTGTGCATCAAAGGCTTATTCTAATCATTTTTCGTACTTAAGGAATGTAGTTCATCCAATAAGCGCGTTTGTGTCATTAATGTTACATTTACGTCATTTTGTGTATCCCAAGGCTTATTTTAATCACTGTTCGTACTTATGTAATGTAATTAATCCAATAATTGCATTTGTGTCATTGGATGAACATTTCGCCATTTTGTGCATCCCTAGGCTTATTCTAATTACTTTTGGTTAAGGAATCTAGTTCATCCAATAAGAGCGTTTGTGTAATTAATTTAACATTTACGTCATTTTGTGCATTCCAAGGCTTATTCTAATCAGTTTTCGTACTTAAAGAATGTAGTTCATCCAATAAGTGCGTTTGTGTCATTAATTTAACATTTACGTCATTTTGTGCATCCCAAGGCTTATTCTAATCACTTTTCGTACTTGAGGAATGTAGTTCATCCATAAGCGCGTTTCTTCCATTGGATGAACATTTACGTCATTTGGTGCATCCCAAGGCTTATTCTAATCACTTTTCGTACATAAGGAATGTAGTTCATCCCATAAGAGCGTTTGTGTTATTAATTTAACATTTACGTGATTTTGTGCATCCCAAGGCTTATTCTAATCACTGTTCGTACTTAAGTAATGTATTTCATGCAATAATTTTATTTGTGTCATTGGATGAACATTTCGTCATTTTGTGCATACCAAGCCTTATTCTAATCACTTTTCGTACTTAAGGAATGTAGTTCATCCATTAAGTGCATTTGTGTCAATGGATGAACATTTACGTCATTTGGTGCATCCCAAGGCTTATTCTAATCACTTTTCGTACTTAAGGAATGTTGTTCATCCAATAAGTGCATTTGTGTCATTAGTTGATCATTTACGTCATTTTGTGCATCCCAAGGCTTATTCTAATCACTTTTCGTACATAAGGAATGTAGTTCATCCAATAAGAGCGTTTGTGTTATTAATTTAACATTTACGTGATTTTGTGCATCCCAAGGCTTATTCTAATCACTGTTCGTACTTAAGTAATGTATTTCATGCAATAATTTTATTTGTGTCATTGGATGAACATTTCGTCATTTTGTGCATACCAAGCCTTATTCTAATCACTTTTCGTACTTAAGGAATGTAGTTCATCCATTAAGTGCATTTGTGTCAATGGATGAACATTTACGTCATTTGGTGCATCCCAAGGCTTATTCTAATCACTTTTCGTACTTTAGGAATGTAGTTCATCCATAAGTGCGTTTCTTCCATTGGATGAACATTTACGTCATTTGGTGCATCCCAAGGCTTATTCTAATCACTTTTCGTACATAAGGAATGTAGTTCATCCGATAAGAGCGTTTGTGTTATTAATTTAACATTTACGTGATTTTGTGCATCCCAAGGCTTATTCTAATCACTGTTCGTACTTAAGTAATGTATTTCATGCAATAATTTTATTTGTGTCATTGGATGAACATTTCGTCATTTTGTGCATACCAAGCCTTATTCTAATCACTTTTCGTACTTAAGGAATGTAGTTCATCCATTAAGTGCATTTGTGTCAATGGATGAACATTTACGTCATTTGGTGCATCCCAAGGCTTATTCTAATCACTTTTCGTACTTAAGGAATGTTGTTCATCCAATAAGTGCATTTGTGTCATTAGTTGATCATTTACGTCATTTTGTGCATCCCAAGGCTTATTCTAATCACTTTTCGTACTTAAGGAATGTAGTTCATCCAATAAGTGCATTGGTGTCATTGGATGAACATTTACGTCATTTTGTGCACCACAAGACTTATTCAAATCACGTTTCGTACTTAAGGAATGTAGTTCATCCAATAAGTGCATTTGTGTCATTGGATGAACGTTTTGTGCATCAAAGGCTTATTCTAATCATTTTTCGTACTTAAGGAATGTATTTCATGCAATAATTTTATTTGTGTCATTGGATGAACATTTCGTCATTTTGTGCATACCAAGCCTTATTCTAATCACTTTTCGTACTTAAGGAATGTAGTTCATCCATTAAGTGCATTTGTGTCAATGGATGAACATTTACGTCATTTGGTGCATCCCAAGGCTTATTCTAATCACTTTTCGTACTTAAGGAATGTTGTTCATCCAATAAGTGCATTTGTGTCATTAGTTGATCATTTACGTCATTTTGTGCATCCCAAGGCTTATTCTAATCACTTTTCGTACTTTAGGAATGTAGTTCATCCATAAGCGCGTTTCTTCCATTGGATGAACATTTACGTCATTTGGTGCATCCCAAGGCTTATTCTAATCACTTTTCGTACATAAGGAATGTAGTTCATCCCATAAGAGCGTTTGTGTTATTAATTTAACATTTACGTGATTTTGTGCATCCCAAGGCTTATTCTAATCACTGTTCGTACTTA
The DNA here is from genome assembly GCA_037974295.1 of Cicer cuneatum. NCBI lineage: Eukaryota > Viridiplantae > Streptophyta > Magnoliopsida > Fabales > Fabaceae > Cicer > Cicer cuneatum. The sequence continues at coordinate 49,084,552 of JBBPBO010000001.1, forward strand.
AGTAATGTATTTCATGCAATAATTTTATTTGTGTCATTGGATGAACATTTCGTCATTTTGTGCATACCAAGCCTTATTCTAATCACTTTTCGTACTTAAGGAATGTAGTTCATCCATTAAGTGCATTTGTGTCAATGGATGAACATTTACGTCATTTGGTGCATCCCAAGGCTTATTCTAATCACTTTTCGTACTTAAGGAATGTAGTTCATCCAATAAGTGCATTGGTGTCATTGGATGAACATTTACGTCATTTTGTGCACCACAAGACTTATTCAAATCACGTTTCGTACTTAAGGAATGTAGTTCATCCAATAAGTGCATTTGTGTCATTGGATGAACGTTTTGTGCATCAAAGGCTTATTCTAATCATTTTTCGTACTTAAGGAATGTAGTTCATCCAATAAGCGCGTTTGTGTCATTAATGTTACATTTACGTCATTTTGTGTATCCCAAGGCTTATTTTAATCACTGTTCGTACTTATGTAATGTAATTAATCCAATAATTGCATTTGTGTCATTGGATGAACATTTCGCCATTTTGTGCATCCCTAGGCTTATTCTAATTACTTTTGGTTAAGGAATCTAGTTCATCCAATAAGAGCGTTTGTGTAATTAATTTAACATTTACGTCATTTTGTGCATTCCAAGGCTTATTCTAATCAGTTTTCGTACTTAAAGAATGTAGTTCATCCAATAAGTGCGTTTGTGTCATTAATTTAACATTTACGTCATTTTGTGCATCCCAAGCCTTATTCTAATCACTTTTCGTACTTTAGGAATGTAGTTCATCCATAAGCGCGTTTCTTCCATTGGATGAACATTTACGTCATTTGGTGCATCCCAAGGCTTATTCTAATCACTTTTCGTACATAAGGAATGTAGTTCATCCCATAAGAGCGTTTGTGTTATTAATTTAACATTTACGTGATTTTGTGCATCCCAAGGCTTATTCTAATCACTGTTCGTACTTAAGTAATGTATTTCATGCAATAATTTTATTTGTGTCATTGGATGAACATTTCGTCATTTTGTGCATACCAAGCCTTATTCTAATCACTTTTCGTACTTAAGGAATGTAGTTCATCCATTAAGTGCATTTGTGTCAATGGATGAACATTTACGTCATTTGGTGCATCCCAAGGCTTATTCTAATCACTTTTCGTACTTAAGGAATGTTGTTCATCCAATAAGTGCATTTGTGTCATTAGTTGATCATTTACGTCATTTTGTGCATCCCAAGGCTTATTCTAATCACTTTTCGTACATAAGGAATGTAGTTCATCCAATAAGTGCATTGGTGTCATTGGATGAACATTTACGTCATTTTGTGCACCACAAGACTTATTCAAATCACGTTTCGTACTTAAGGAATGTAGTTCATCCAATAAGTGCATTTGTGTCATTGGATGAACGTTTTGTGCATCAAAGGCTTATTCTAATCATTTTTCGTACTTAAGGAATGTAGTTCATCCAATAAGCGCGTTTGTGTCATTAATGTTACATTTACGTCATTTTGTGTATCCCAAGGCTTATTTTAATCACTGTTCGTACTTATGTAATGTAATTAATCCAATAATTGCATTTGTGTCATTGGATGAACATTTCGCCATTTTGTGCATCCCTAGGCTTATTCTAATTACTTTTGGTTAAGGAATCTAGTTCATCCAATAAGAGCGTTTGTGTAATTAATTTAACATTTACGTCATTTTGTGCATTCCAAGGCTTATTCTAATCAGTTTTCGTACTTAAAGAATGTAGTTCATCCAATAAGTGCGTTTGTGTCATTAATTTAACATTTACGTCATTTTGTGCATCCCAAGGCTTATTCTAATCACTTTTCGTACTTAAGGAATGTAGTTCATCCAATAAGCGCGTTTGTGTCATTAATTTAACATTTTCGTCATTTGGTGCATACCAAGGCTTATTCTAATCCATTTTCGTACTTAAGAAATGTAGTTCATCCAATAAGAGCGTTTGTGTCATTAATTTATCATTTACGTCGTTTTGTGAAACCCAAGGCTTATTCAAATCACTTTTCGTACTTAAGGAATGTAGTTCATCCAATAAGCGCGTTTGTGTCATTAATTTAATATTTACGTCATTTTGTGCATCCCAAGGCTTATTCTAATCACTTTTCGTACTTAAGGAATGTAGTTCATCCAATGAGCGCGTTTGTGTCATTAATTTAACATTTACGTCATTTGGTGCATACCAAGGCTTATTCTAATCCATTTTCGTACTTAAGAAATGTAGTTCATCCAATAAGAGCGTTTGTGTCATTAATTTATCATTTACGTCGTTTTGTGAAACCCAAGGCTTATTCAAATCACTTTTCGTACTTAACGAATGTAGTTCATCCAATAAGCGCGTTTGTGTCATTAATTTAATATTTACGTCATTTTGTGCATCCCAAGGCTTATTCTAATCACTTTTCGTACTTAAGGAATGTAGTTCATCCAATGAGCGCGTTTGTGTCATTAATTTAACATTTACGTCATTTGGTGCATACCAAGGCTTATTCTAATCCATTTTCGTACTTAAGAAATGTAGTTCATCCAATAATAGCGTTTGTGTCATTAATTTATCATTTACGTCGTTTTGTGAAATCCAAGGCTTATTCAAATCACTTTTCGTACTTAAGGAATGTAGTTCATCCAATAAGCGCGTTTGTGTCATTAATTACGTCATTTAAGTGATATTACCCTTCGTACTTAAGGAATGTAGTTCATCCAATTAGTGCGTTTGTGTCATTTAATGAACATTTACGTCATTTTGTGCATCCCAAGGCTTATTCTTATCACTTTTCGTACTTAAGGAATGTAGTTCATCCAATAAGTGCATTTGTGTCATTGGATGAACATTTACGTCATTTTGTGCATCCCAAGGCTTATTCTAATCAGTTTTCGTACTTAAAGAATGTAGTTCATCCAATAAGTGCTTTGTGTCATTGGATAAACATTTACGTCATTTTGAGCATCCCAAGGCTATTCTTATCTCTTTTCGTACTTAAGGAATGTAGTTCATCCAATAAGTGCATTTGTGTCATTGGATGAACATTTACGTCATTTTGTGCATCGTAAGACTTATTCTAATCACTTTTCGTACTTAAGAAATGTAGTTCATCAAATAAGCGCGTTTGTGTCATTAATTTAACATTTACGTCATTTTGTGCATCCCAAGGCTTATTCTAATCACTTTTCGTACTTAAGGAGTGTAGTTCATCCAATAACTGCATTTGTGTCATTGGATTAACATTTACGTTGTTTTGTGCATCCCAAGACTTATTCTAATCACTTTTCGAACATAAGGAACGTAGTTCATCCAATAAGCGCATTTGTGTCATTAATTTAACATTTACGTCATTTTGTGCATCCCAAGGCTTATTATAATTACTTTTCGTACTTAAGGAATGTATTTCATCCAATAAGTGCATTTGTGTCATTGGATGAACATTTACGTTATTTTGTGCAATCCAAGGGTTTTTCTAATCACTTTTCGTACTTAAGGAATGTAGTTCATCCAATAAGCGCGTTTGTGTCATTAATTCAACATTTAAGTCATTTTGTGCATCCCAAGGCTTATTCTAATCACTTTTCGTACTTAAGGAATGTAGTTATCCAATAAGTGCATTTGTGTCATTGGATGAACATTTACGTCATTTTGTGCATCCCAAGGCTTATTCAAATCACTTTTTGTACTTAAGGAACGTAGTTCATCCAATAAGAGCGTTTGTGTCATTAATTTCACATTTACGTCATTTTGTGCATCCCAAGGCTTATTCTAATCACTTTTCGTACTTAATGAGTGTATTTCATCCAATAAGTGCATTTGTGTCATTGGATGAACATTTACGTCATTTTGTTCATCCCAAGACTTATTCTAATCACTTTTTCGTACTTAAGGAATGTAGTTCATCTAATAAGTGCATTTGTGTCATTGGATGAACATTTACGTCATTTTGTGCATCCAAAGACTTATTCTAATCACTTTTCGTACTTAAGGAATGTAGTTATCCAATAAGTGCATTTGAATCATTGGATGAACATTTACGTCATTTTGTGCATCCCTAGGCTTATTTATGTCATTAATTTCACATTTAGGTCATTTTGTGCATTCCAAGGCTTATTCTAATCATTTTTCCTACTTAAGGATGTAGTTCATCCCATAAGTGCATTTGTGTCATTGGATGAACAATTACGTCATTTTGTGCATCCCAAGGCTTATTCTAATCACTTTTCGGACTTCAGGAATGTAGTTCATCCAATAAGTGCGTTTGTGTCATTAATCTAACATTTACGACATTTTCTGCGTCCCAAGTCTTATTCTAATCACTTTTCGTACTTAAAGAATGTAGTACATCCAATAAGTGATTTTGGGTCATTGGATGAACAATTACGTCATTTTGTGCATCCCAATGCTTATTCTAATCACTTTTTGTACTTAAGGAATGTAGTTCATCCAATAAGCGCGTCTGTGTCATTAATTTAACATTTACGTCATTTTGTGCATCCCAAGAGTTATTCTAATCACTTTTCGTACTTAAGGAATGTAGTTCATCTAATAAGCACGTTTGTCTCATTAATTTAATATTTTTCGTCATTATGTGCATCGCAAGGCTTATTATAATTACTTTTCGTACTTAAGGAATGTATTTCATCCAATAAGAGCATTTGTGTCATTGGATGAAAATTTATGCCATTTTGTGCATCCCAAGGCTTTTGCTAATCACTTTTTGTACTAAAGGAATGTAGTTATCCAATAAGTGCATTTGTGTCATTGGAAGAACATTATGTCATTTTGTGCATCCCAAGGCTTATTCTAATCACTTTTCGTACTTAAGGAATGTACTTCATCCAATAAGAGCATTTGTGTCATTGGATGAACATTTATATTATTTTGTGCATCCCAAAGCTTATTCTAATCGCTTTTCGTACTTAAGGAATGTAGTTCATCCAATAAGTGCATTTGTGTCATTGGAAGAACATTTACGTCATTTATTGCATCTCAATGCTTATTCAAATCACTTTTCGTACTTAAGCAACGTAGTTTATCCAATAAGAGCGTTTGTGTCATTAATTTCACATTTACGTCATTTTGTCCATCCAAAGGCTTATTCTTATCACTTTTCGTACTTAAGGAGTGTACTTCATCCAATAAGTTCGTTTGTCTCATTAATTTAACATTTTTCGTCATTATGTGCATCCAAAGGTTTATTATAATTACTTTTCGTACTTAAGGAATGTATTTCATCCAATAAGAGCATTTGTGTCATTGGATGAACATTTACGCCATTTTGTGCATCCCAAGGCTTTTTCTAATCACTTTTGGTACTAAAGGTATGTAGTTATCCAATAAGTGCATTTGTGTCATTGGAAGAACATTATGTCATTTTGTGCATCCCAAGGCTTATTCTAATCACTTTTCGTACTAAAGGAATGTAGTTTTCCAAAAAGTGCATTTGTGTCATTGGAAGAACATTTACGTCATTTTGTGCATCCCAAGGCTTATTCTAATCACTTGTCGTACTTAAGGAATGTAGTTCATCCAATAAGCACGTCTGTGTCATTAATTTAACATTTACGTCATTTTGTGCATCCCAAGACTTATTCTAATCACTTTTCGTACTTAAGGAATGTAGTTCATCCAATAAGTTCGTTTGTCTCATTAATTTAACATTTTTCGTCATTATGTGCATCCAAAGGTTTATTATAATTACTTTTCGTACTTAAGGAATGTATTTCATCCAATAAGAGCATTTGTGTCATTGGATGAACATTTACGCCATTTTGTGCATCCCAAGGCTTTTTCTAATCACTTTTGGTACTAAAGGAATGTAGTTATCCAATAAGTGCATTTGTGTCATTGGAAGAACATTATGTCATTTTGTGCATCCCAAGGCTTATTCTAATCACTTTTCGTACTTAAGGAATGTAGTTCATCCAATAAGTGCACTTGTGTCATTGGAAGAACATTTACGTCATTTTGTGCATCTTAATGCTTATTCTAATCACTCTTCGTACTTAAGGAATGTAGTTCATCCAATAAGGGTGTTTGTGTCATTAATTTCACATTTAGGTCATTTTGTGCATTCCAAGGCTTCTTCTAATCATTTTTCCTAGTTAAGGATGTAGTTCATCCCATAAGTGCATTTGGGTCCTTGGATGAACAATTACGTCATTTTGTGCATCCCAAGGCTTATTCTAATCACTTTTCGGACTTAAGGAATGTAGTTCATCCAATAAGTGCGTTTGTGTCATTAATCTAACATTTACGTCATTTTCTGCGTCCCAAGTCTTATTCTAATCACTTTTCGTACTTAAAGAATGTAGTACATCCAATAAGTGATTTTGGGTCATTGGATGAACAATTACGTCATTTTGTGCAGCCCAATGCTTATTCTAATCACTTTTTGTACTTAAGGAATGTAGTTCATCCAATAAGTGCATTTTTGTCATTGGATGAACATTTACGTTGTTTTGTGCATCCCAAGACTTATTCTAATCACTTTTCGTACTTAAGGAATGTAGTTCATCCAATAAGCGCGTTTGTGTCATTAATTTAACATTTACGTCATGATGTGCATCCCAAGGCTTATTATAATTACTTTTCGTACTTAAGGAATGTATGTCATCCAATAAGTGCATTTGTGTCATTGGATGAACATTTACGTTATTTTGTGCATTCCAAGGGTTTTTCTAATCACTTTTCGTACTTAAGGAATGTAGTTCATCCAATAAGCGCGTCTGTGTCATTAATTTAACATTTACGTCATTTTGTGCATCCCAAGACTTATTCTAATCACTTTTCATACTTAAGGAATGAAGTTCATCCCATAAGAGCGTTTGTGTTATTAATTTAACATTTACGTGATTTTGTGCATCCCAAGGCTTATTCTAATCACTGTTCGTACTTAAGTAATGTATTTCATGCAATAATTTTATTTGTGTCATTGGATGAACATTTCGTCATTTTGTGCATACCAAGCCTTATTCTAATCACTTTTCGTACTTAAGGAATGTAGTTCATCCATTAAGTGCATTTGTGTCAATGGATGAACATTTACGTCATTTGGTGCATCCCAAGGCTTATTCTAATCACTTTTCGTACTTAAGGAATGTTGTTCATCCAATAAGTGCATTTGTGTCATTAGTTGATCATTTACGTCATTTTGTGCATCCCAAGGCTTATTCTAATCACTTTTCGTACTTAAGGAATGTAGTTCATCCAATAAGTGCATTGGTGTCATTGGATGAACATTTACGTCATTTTGTGCACCACAAGACTTATTCAAATCACGTTTCGTACTTAAGGAATGTAGTTCATCCAATAAGTGCATTTGTGTCATTGGATGAACGTTTTGTGCATCAAAGGCTTATTATAATCATTTTTCGTACTTAAGGAATGTAGTTCATCCAATAAGCGCGTTTGTGTCATTAATGTTACATTTACGTCATTTTGTGTATCCCAAGGCTTATTTTAATCACTGTTCGTACTTATGTAATGTAATTAATCCAATAATTGCATTTGTGTCATTGGATGAACATTTCGCCATTTTGTGCATCCCTAGGCTTATTCTAATTACTTTTGGTTAAGGAATCTAGTTCATCCAATAAGAGCGTTTGTGTAATTAATTTAACATTTACGTCATTTTGTGCATTCCAAGGCTTATTCTAATCAGTTTTCGTACTTAAAGAATGTAGTTCATCCAATAAGTGCGTTTGTGTCATTAATTTAACATTTACGTCATTTTGTGCATCCCAAGGCTTATTCTAATCACTTTTCGTACTTAAGGAATGTAGTTCATCCAATAAGCGCGTTTGTGTCATTAATTTAACATTTACGTCATTTGGTGCATACCAAGGCTTATTCTAATCCATTTTCGTACTTAAGAAATGTAGTTCATCCAATAAGAGCGTTTGTGTCATTAATTTATCATTTACGTCGTTTTGTGAAACCCAAGGCTTATTGAAATCACTTTTCGTACTTAAGGAATGTAGTTCATCCAATAAGCGCGTTTGTGTCATTAATTTAATATTTACGTCATTTTGTGCATCCCAAGGCTTATTCTAATCACTTTTCGTACTTAAGGAATGTAGTTCATCCAATGAGCGCGTTTGTGTCATTAATTTAACATTTACGTCATTTGGTGCATACCAAGGCTTATTCTAATCCATTTTCGTACTTAAGAAATGTAGTTCATCCAATAAGAGCGTTTGTGTCATTAATTTATCATTTACGTCGTTTTGTGAAACCCAAGGCTTATTCAAATCACTTTTCGTACTTAAGGAATGTAGTTCATCCAATAAGCGCGTTTGTGTCATTAATTACGTCATTTAAGTGATATTACCCTTCGTACTTAAGGAATGTAGTTCATCCAATTAGTGCGTTTGTGTCATTGGATGAACATTTACGTCATTTTGTGCATCCCAAGGCTTATTCTTATCACTTTTCGTACTTAAGGAATGTAGTTCATCCAATAAGTGCATTTGTGTCATTGGATGAATATTTACGTCATTTTGTGCATCCCAAGGCTTATTCTAATCAGTTTTCGTACTTAAAGAATGTAGTTCATCCAATAAGTGCTTTGTGTCATTGGATAAACATTTACGTCATTTTGCGCATCCCAAGGCTATTCTTATCTCTTTTCGTACTTAAGGAATGTAGTTCATCCAATAAGTGCATTTGTGTCATTGGATGAACATTTACGTCATTTTGTGCATCGTAAGACTTATTCTAATCACTTTTCGTACTTAAGAAATGTAGTTCATCAAATAAGCGCGTTTGTGTCATTAATTTAACATTTACGTCATTTTGTGCATCCCAAGGCTTATTCTAATCACTTTTCGTACTCAAGGAGTGTAGTTCATCCAATAAGTGCATTTGTGTCATTGGATTAACATTTACGTTGTTTTGTGCATCCCAAGACTTATTGTAATCACTTTTCGAACATAAGGAACGTAGTTCATCCAATAAGCGCATTTGTGTCATTAATTTAACATTTACGTCATTTTGTGCATCCCAAGGCTTATTATAATTACTTTTCGTACTTAAGGAATGTATTTCATCCAATAAGTGCATTTGTGTCATTGGATGAACATTTACGTTATTTTTGTGCAATCCAAGGGTTTTTCTAATCACTTTTCGTACTTAGGGAATGTAGTTCATCCAATAAGCGCGTTTGTGTCATTAATTCAACATTTAAGTCATTTTGTGCATCCCAAGGCTTATTCTAATCACTTTTCGTACTTAAGGAATGTAGTTATCCAATAAGTGCATTTGTGTCATTGGATGAACATTTACGTCATTTTGTGCATCCCAAGGCTAATTCTAATCACTTTTCGTACTTAAGGAATGTAGTTCATCCGATAAGTACATTTCTGTCATTGGATGAACATTTACGTCATTTTGTGCATCCCAAGACTTATTCTAATCACTTTTTGTTCTTAAGGAATGTAGTTCATCCAATAATTGCATTTGTGTCATAGGAGGAACATTTACGTCATTTTGTGCTTCCCAAGGTTTATTCTAATCACTTTTTGTACTTAAGGAATGTAGTTCATACAATAAGTGCATTTGTGTCATTGGATGAACATTTACGTCATTTTGTGCATCCCAAGGCTTATTCTAATCACTTTTCGCACTTAAGGAATGTAGTTTATTCAATAAGCGCATTTGTGTCATTGGATGAACATTTCCGTCATTTTGTGCATCCTAAGGCTTATTCTAATCACTTTTTGTTCTTAACGAATGTAGTTCATCCAATAAGTGCATTTGTGTCATAGGAGGAACATTTACGTAAGTTTGTGCTTCCCAAGGTTTATTCTAATCACTTTTTGTACTTAAGGAATGTAGTTCATCAAATAAGTGCATTTGTGTCATTGGATGAACATTTACGTCATTTTGTGCATTCCAAGGCTTATTCTAATCACTTTTCGTACTTAAGGAATGTAGTTCATCCAATAAGTGCATTTGTGTCATTGGATGAACATTTACGTCATTTTGTGCATCCCAAGGCTTATTCTAATCACTTTTCGTACATAAGGAATGTAGTTCATCCAATAAGTGCATTTGTGTCATTGGATGAACATTTACGTCATTTTGTGCATCCCAAGGCTTATTCTAATCACTTTTCGTACTTAAGGAATGTAGTTCATCCAATAAGCGCGTTTGTGTCATTAATTTAACATTTACGTCATTTTGTGCATCCCAAGGCTTATTCTAATCACTTTTCGTACTTAAGGAATGTAGTGCATCCAATAAGCGCGTTTGTGTCATTAATTTAACATTTACGTCAGTTTGTGCATCCCAAGGCTTATTCTAATCACTTTTCGTACTTTAGGAATGTAGTTCATCCAATAAGTGCATTTTTATCATTGGATGAACATTTACGTCATTTTGTGCATCCCAAGGCTTATTCTAATCACATTTCGTACTTAACGAATGTAGTTCATCCAATATGTGCGTTTGTGTCATTGGATGAACATTTACGTCATTTTGTGCATCCCAAGGCTTATTCTAATAACTTTTCGTACTTAAGGAATGTAGTTCATCCAATAAGAGCGTTTGTGTCATTAATTTAACATTTACGTCATTTTGTGCATCCCAAGGCTTATTCTAATCACTTTTCGTACTTAAGGAATGTAGTTCATCCAATAAGCGCGTTTGTGTCATTAATTAAACATTTTTCGTCATTTTGTGCATCCGAAGGCTTATTCTAATCACTTTTCGTACTTAAGGAATGTAGTTATCCAATTAGTGCAATTGTGTCATTGGATGAACATTTACGTCATTTTGTGCATCCCAAGGCTTATTCTAATCACTTTTCGTACTTAAGGTATGTAGTTCATCCAATAAGTACATTTCTGTCATTGGATGAACATTTATGTCATTTTGTGGATCCCAAGGCTTATTCTAATCAATTTTCATACTTAAGGAATGTAGTTCATCCAATAAGCTTGTTTGTGTCATTAATTTAACATTTGGGTCATTTTGGGCATTCCAACGCTTATTCTAATCATTTTTCTTACTTAAGGATGTAGTTCATCCAATAAGTGCATTTGTCTCATTGGATGAACATTTACGTCATTTTGTGCATCCCAAGACTTATTCTAATCACTTTTCGTACTTAAGGAATGTAGTTCATCCAATAAGCGCGTTTGTGTCATTAATTAAACATTTTTCGTCATTTTGTGCATCCGAAGGCTTATTCTAATCACTTTTCGTACTTAAGGAATGTAGTTATCCAATTAGTGCAATTGTGTCATTGGATGAACATTTACGTCATTTTGTGCATCCCAAGGCTTATTCTAATCACTTTTCGTACTTAAGGTATGTAGTTCATCCAATAAGTACATTTCTGTCATTGGATGAACATTTATGTCATTTTGTGGATCCCAAGGCTTATTCTAATCAATTTTCGTACTTAAGGAATGTAGTTCATCCAATAAGTGCACTTGTGTCATTGGAAGAACATTTACGTCATTTTGTGCATCTTAATGCTTATTCTAATCACTCTTCGTACTTAAGGAATGTAGTTCATCCAATAAGGGTGTTTGTGTCATTAATTTCACATTTAGGTCATTTTGTGCATTCCAAGGCTTCTTCTAATCATTTTTCCTAGTTAAGGATGTAGTTCATCCCATAAGTGCATTTGTGTCCTTGGATGAACAATTACGTCATTTTGTGCATCCCAAGGCTTATTCTAATCACTTTTCGGACTTAAGGAATGTAGTTCATCCAATAAGTGCGTTTGTGTCATTAATCTAACATTTACGTCATTTTCTGCGTCCCAAGTCTTATTCTAATCACTTTTCGTACTTAAAGAATGTAGTACATCCAATAAGTGATTTTGGGTCATTGGATGAACAATTACGTCATTTTGTGCAGCCCAATGCTTATTCTAATCACTTTTTGTACTTAAGGAATGTAGTTCATCCAATAAGTGCATTTTTGTCATTGGATGAACATTTACGTTGTTTTGTGCATCCCAAGACTTATTCTAATCACTTTTCGTACTTAAGGAATGTAGTTCATCCAATAAGCGCGTTTGTGTCATTAATTTAACATTTACGTCATGATGTGCATCCCAAGGCTTATTATAATTACTTTTCGTACTTAAGGAATGTATGTCATCCAATAAGTGCATTTGTGTCATTGGATGAACATTTACGTTATTTTGTGCATTCCAAGGGTTTTTCTAATCACTTTTCGTACTTAAGGAATGTAGTTCATCCAATAAGCGCGTCTGTGTCATTAATTTAACATTTACGTCATTTTGTGCATCCCAAGACTTATTCTAATCACTTTTCATACTTAAGGAATGAAGTTCATCCAATAAGCTCCTTTGTGTCATTAATTTAACATTTTTCGTCATTTTGTGCATCCCATGGCTTATTCTAATCACTTTTCGTACATAAGGAATGTATTTATCCAATAAGTGCATTTGTGTCATTGGATGAACATTTACGTTATTTTGTGCATCCCAAGGCTTTTTCTAATCACTTTTCATACTTAGGGAATGTAATTCATCCAATAAGCTCGTCGATGTCATTAATTTAACATTTACGTCATTTTGTGCATCCCAAGACTTATTCTAATCACTTTTCGTACTTAAGGAATGTAGTTCATCCAATAAGCTCGTTTGTGTCATTAATTTAACATTTTTCGTCATTTTGTGCATCCCAAGGTTTATTCTAATCACCTTTCATACTTAAGGAATGTATTTATCCATTAAGTGCATTTGTGTCATTGGATGAACATTGACGTCATTTTGTGCATCACAAAGCTTATTCTAATCACTTTTCGTACTTAAGGAATGTTGTTCATCCAATAACTGCATTTTTGTCATTGGATGAACATTTACGTCATTTTGTGCATCCCAAGGCTTATTCTAATCACTTTTCGTACATAAGGAATGTAGTTCATCCAATAAGAGTCTTTGTGTCATTAGATAAACATTTACGTCATTTTTTGCATCCCAAGGCTTATTCTAATCACTTTTCAGACGTAAGGAATGTAGTTCACCCAATAAGCGCGTTTGTGTCATTAATGTAACATTCACGTCAATTTGTGCATCCCAAGGCTTATTCGAATCACTTTTCGTACTTAAAGAATGTAGAACATCCAATAAACGTATTTGTGTCATTAATTTAACATTTACGTCATTTTGTGCATCCCAATGCTTATTCTAATCACTTTTTGTACTTAAGGAATGTAGTTCATCCAATAAGAGCATTTGTGTCATTTATTTAACATTTACGTCATTTTGTGCATCCCAAGGCTTATGATAATCACTTTTCGTACTTAAGGAATGTATTTCATCCAATAAGTGCATTTGTGGTATTGGATGAACATTTACGTCATTTTGTGCATCCCAAGGCTTTTTCTAATCACTTTTCCTACTTAAGGAATGTAGTTCATCCAATAATCGCATTTGTGTCATTAATTTAACATTTACGTCAATTTGTGCATCCCAAGGCTTATTCTAATCACTTTTCGTACTTAAGGAATGTAGTTCATCCAATAAGTACATTTCTGTCATTGGATGAACATTTACGTTATTTTGGGGATCCCAAGGCTTATTCTAATCAATTTTCATACTTAAGGAATGTAGTTCATCCAATAAGCTTGTTTGTGTCATTAATTTAACATTTGGGTCATTTTGGGCATTCCAACGCTTATTCTTATCATATTTCTTACTTAAGGATGTAGGTCATCCAATAAGTGCATTTGTGTCATTGGATGAACATTTACGTCATTTTGTGCATCCCAGGGCTTATTCTAATCACTTTTCGTACTTAAGGAATGTAGTTCATCCAATAAGTGCATTTGTGTCATTGGTGAACATTTGCGTCATCTTATGCATCCCAAGGCTTATTCTAATCACTTTTCGTACTTAAGGAATGTAGTTCATCCAATAAGCGCGTCTGTGTCATTAATTTAACATTTACATCATTTTGTGCATCCCAAGACTTATTCTAATCACTTTTCGTACTTAAGGAATGTAGTTCATCCAATAAGCGCGTTTGTGTCATTAATTAAACATTTGTCGTCATTTTGTGCAATTGAAGGCTTATTCTAATCAATTTTCGTAATTAAGGAATGTAGTTATCCAATAAGTGCAATTGTATCATTGGATGAACATTTACGTCATTTTGTGCATCCCAAGGCTTATTCTAATCACTTTTCGTACTTAAGGAATGTAGTTCATCCAATAAGTACATTTTTGTCATTGGATGAACATTTACGTCATTTTGTGGATCCCAAGGCTTATTCTAATCAATTTTCATACTTAAGGAATGTAGTTCATCCAATAAGCTTGTTTGTGTCATTAATTTAACATTTGGGTCATTTTGGGGATTCCAACGCTTATTCTAATCATTTTTCTTACTTAAGGATGTAGTTCATCCAATAAGTGTATTTGTGTCATTGGATGAACATTTACGTCATTTTGTGCATCCCGAGGCTTATTCTAATCACTTTTCGTACTTAAGGAATGTAGTTCATCCAATAAGTGCATTTGTGTCATTTGATGAACATTTACGTCATTTTGTGCTTCTTAAGGCTTATTCTAATCACTTCTCGTACTTAAGGAATGTAGTTCAACCAATAAGCGCGTCTGTGTCATTAATTTAACATTTACGTCATTTTATGCATCCCAAGGCTTATTCTAATCAATTTTCGTACATAAGGAATGTAGTTATCCAATAAGTGCATTTCTGTCATTGGATGAACAATTACGTCATTTTGTGGATCCCAAGGCTTATTCTAATCAATTTTCGTACTTAAGGAATGTAGTTCATCCAATAAGGTCGTTTGTGTCATTAATTTAACAATTGGGTCATTTTGGGCATTCCAACGCTTATTCTAATTATTTTTCTTACTTAAGGAATTAGTTCATCCAATAAGTGCATTTGTGTCATTGGATGAACATTTACGTCATTTTATGCATCCCAAAGCTTATTCTAATCACTTTTCGTACATAAGGAATGTAGTTCATCCAATAAGCGTGTTTGTGTCATTAGATGAACATTTACGTCATTTTTTGCATCCCAAGGCTTATTCTGATCACTTTTCATACGTAAGGAATGTAGTTATCCAATAAGTGCATTTGTGTCATTGATGAACATTTACGAAATTTTGTGCATCCCAAGGCTTATTCTAATCACTTTTCGTACTTAACGAATGTAGTTCATCCAGTAAATACATTTCTTTCATTGGATGAACATTTACATCATTTTGTGGATCCCAAGGCTTATTTTAATCACTTTTCGTACATAAGGAATGTAGTTCATCCAATAAGTGCATTTGTGTCATTGGATGAA
>JBBPBO010000001.1:49099887-49115973 GCA_037974295.1 Cicer cuneatum
GGCTTATTCTAATCACTTTTCGGACTTCAGGAATGTAGTTCATCCAATAAGTGCGTTTGTGTCATTAATCTAACATTTACGACATTTTCTGCGTCCCAAGTCTTATTCTAATCACTTTTCGTACTTAAAGAATGTAGTACATCCAATAAGTGATTTTGGGTCATTGGATGAACAATTACGTCATTTTGTGCATCCCAATGCTTATTCTAATCACTTTTTGTACTTAAGGAATGTAGTTCATCCAATAAGCGCGTCTGTGTCATTAATTTAACATTTACGTCATTTTGTGCATCCCAAGAGTTATTCTAATCACTTTTCGTACTTAAGGAATGTAGTTCATCTAATAAGCACGTTTGTCTCATTAATTTAATATTTTTCGTCATTATGTGCATCGCAAGGCTTATTATAATTACTTTTCGTACTTAAGGAATGTATTTCATCCAATAAGAGCATTTGTGTCATTGGATGAACATTTATGCCATTTTGTGCATCCCAAGGCTTTTGCTAATCACTTTTTGTACTAAAGGAATGTAGTTATCCAATAAGTGCATTTGTGTCATTGGAAGAACATTATGTCATTTTGTGCATCCCAAGGCTTATTCTAATCACTTTTCGTACTTAAGGAATGTACTTCATCCAATAAGTGCATTTGTGTCATTGGAAGAACATTTACGTCATTTATTGCATCTCAATGCTTATTCAAATCACTTTTCGTACTTAAGCAACGTAGTTTATCCAATAAGAGCGTTTGTGTCATTAATTTCACATTTACGTCATTTTGTCCATCCGAAGGCTTATTCTTATCACTTTTCGTACTTAAGGAGTGTACTTCATCCAATAAGTTCGTTTGTCTCATTAATTTAACATTTTTCGTCATTATGTGCATCCAAAGGTTTATTATAATTACTTTTCGTACTTAAGGAATGTATTTCATCCAATAAGAGCATTTGTGTCATTGGATGAACATTTACGCCATTTTGTGCATCCCAAGGCTTTTTCTAATCACTTTTGGTACTAAAGGAATGTAGTTATCCAATAAGTGCATTTGTGTCATTGGAAGAACATTATGTCATTTTGTGCATCCCAAGGCTTATTCTAATCACTTTTCGTACTTAAGGAATGTAGTTCATCCAATAAGTGCACTTGTGTCATTGGAAGAACATTTACGTCATTTTGTGCATCTTAATGCTTATTCTAATCACTCTTCGTACTTAAGGAATGTAGTTCATCCAATAAGGGTGTTTGTGTCATTAATTTCACATTTAGGTCATTTTGTGCATTCCAAGGCTTCTTCTAATCATTTTTCCTAGTTAAGGATGTAGTTCATCCCATAAGTGCATTTGGGTCCTTGGATGAACAATTACGTCATTTTGTGCATCCCAAGGCTTATTCTAATCACTTTTCGGACTTAAGGAATGTAGTTCATCCAATAAGTGCGTTTGTGTCATTAATCTAACATTTACGTCATTTTCTGCGTCCCAAGTCTTATTCTAATCACTTTTCGTACTTAAAGAATGTAGTACATCCAATAAGTGATTTTGGGTCATTGGATGAACAATTACGTCATTTTGTGCAGCCCAATGCTTATTCTAATCACTTTTTGTACTTAAGGAATGTAGTTCATCCAATAAGTGCATTTTTGTCATTGGATGAACATTTACGTTGTTTTGTGCATCCCAAGACTTATTCTAATCACTTTTCGTACTTAAGGAATGTAGTTCATCCAATAAGCGCGTTTGTGTCATTAATTTAACATTTACGTCATGATGTGCATCCCAAGGCTTATTATAATTACTTTTCGTACTTAAGGAATGTATGTCATCCAATAAGTGCATTTGTGTCATTGGATGAACATTTACGTTATTTTGTGCATTCCAAGGGTTTTTCTAATCACTTTTCGTACTTAAGGAATGTAGTTCATCCAATAAGCGCGTCTGTGTCATTAATTTAACATTTACGTCATTTTGTGCATCCCAAGACTTATTCTAATCACTTTTCATACTTAAGGAATGAAGTTCATCCAATAAGCTCCTTTGTGTCATTAATTTAACATTTTTCGTCATTTTGTGCATCCCATGGCTTATTCTAATCACTTTTCGTACATAAGGAATGTATTTATCCAATAAGTGCATTTGTGTCATTGGATGAACATTTACGTTATTTTGTGCATCCCAAGGCTTTTTCTAATCACTTTTCATACTTAGGGAATGTAATTCATCCAATAAGCTCGTCGATGTCATTAATTTAACATTTACGTCATTTTGTGCATCCCAAGACTTATTCTAATCACTTCTCGTACTTAAGGAATGTAGTTCATCCAATAAGCTCGTTTGTGTCATTAATTTAACATTTTTCGTCATTTTGTGCATCCCAAGGTTTATTCTAATCACCTTTCATACTTAAGGAATGTATTTATCCATTAAGTGCATTTGTGTCATTGGATGAACATTGACGTCATTTTGTGCATCACAAAGCTTATTCTAATCACTTTTCGTACTTAAGGAATGTTGTTCATCCAATAACTGCATTTTTGTCATTGGATGAACATTTACGTCATTTTGTGCATCCCAAGGCTTATTCTAATCACTTTTCGTACATAAGGAATGTAGTTCATCCAATAAGAGTCTTTGTGTCATTAGATAAACATTTACGTCATTTTTTGCATCCCAAGGCTTATTCTAATCACTTTTCAGACGTAAGGAATGTAGTTCACCCAATAAGCGCGTTTGTGTCATTAATGTAACATTCACGTCAATTTGTGCATCCCAAGGCTTATTCGAATCACTTTTCGTACTTAAAGAATGTAGAACATCCAATAAACGTATTTGTGTCATTAATTTAACATTTACGTCATTTTGTGCATCCCAATGCTTATTCTAATCACTTTTTGTACTTAAGGAATGTAGTTCATCCAATAAGAGCATTTGTGTCATTTATTTAACATTTACGTCATTTTGTGCATCCCAAGGCTTATGATAATCACTTTTCGTACTTAAGGAATGTATTTCATCCAATAAGTGCATTTGTGGTATTGGATGAACATTTACGTCATTTTGTGCATCCCAAGGCTTTTTCTAATCACTTTTCCTACTTAAGGAATGTAGTTCATCCAATAATCGCATTTGTGTCATTAATTTAACATTTACGTCAATTTGTGCATCCCAAGGCTTATTCTAATCACTTTTCGTACTTAAGGAATGTAGTTCATCCAATAAGTACATTTCTGTCATTGGATGAACATTTACGTTATTTTGGGGATCCCAAGGCTTATTCTAATCAATTTTCATACTTAAGGAATGTAGTTCATCCAATAAGCTTGTTTGTGTCATTAATTTAACATTTGGGTCATTTTGGGCATTCCAACGCTTATTCTTATCATATTTCTTACTTAAGGATGTAGGTCATCCAATAAGTGCATTTGTGTCATTGGATGAACATTTACGTCATTTTGTGCATCCCAGGGCTTATTCTAATCACTTTTCGTACTTAAGGAATGTAGTTCATCCAATAAGTGCATTTGTGTCATTGGATGAACATTTGCGTCATCTTATGCATCCCAAGGCTTATTCTAATCACTTTTCGTACTTAAGGAATGTAGTTCATCCAATAAGCGCGTCTGTGTCATTAATTTAACATTTACATCATTTTGTGCATCCCAAGACTTATTCTAATCACTTTTCGTACTTAAGGAATGTAGTTCATCCAATAAGCGCGTTTGTGTCATTAATTAAACATTTGTCGTCATTTTGTGCAATTGAAGGCTTATTCTAATCAATTTTCGTAATTAAGGAATGTAGTTATCCAATAAGTGCAATTGTATCATTGGATGAACATTTACGTCATTTTGTGGATCCCAAGGCTTATTCTAATCAATTTTCGTACTTAAGGAATGTAGTTCATCCAATAAGGTCGTTTGTGTCATTAATTTAACAATTGGGTCATTTTGGGCATTCCAACGCTTATTCTAATTATTTTTCTTACTTAAGGAATTAGTTCATCCAATAAGTGCATTTGTGTCATTGGATGAACATTTACGTCATTTTATGCATCCCAAAGCTTATTCTAATCACTTTTCGTACATAAGGAATGTAGTTCATCCAATAAGCGTGTTTGTGTCATTAGATGAACATTTACGTCATTTTTTGCATCCCAAGGCTTATTCTGATCACTTTTCATACGTAAGGAATGTAGTTATCCAATAAGTGCATTTGTGTCATTGATGAACATTTACGAAATTTTGTGCATCCCAAGGCTTATTCTAATCACTTTTCGTACTTAACGAATGTAGTTCATCCAGTAAATACATTTCTTTCATTGGATGAACATTTACATCATTTTGTGGATCCCAAGGCTTATTTTAATCACTTTTCGTACATAAGGAATGTAGTTCATCCAATAAGTGCATTTGTGTCATTGGATGAACATTTACGTCATTTTGTCAATCCCAAGGCTTATTCTATTCACTTTTCGTAGTTAAGGAATGTAGTTCATCCAATAAGCGCGTTTATGTCATTAATCTAACATTTACGTCATTTTCCGCATCGCAAGTCTTATTCTAATCACTTTTCGTACATAAGGAATGTAGTTCATCCAATAAGCGTGTTTGTGTCATTAGATGAACATTTACGTCATTTTTTGCATCCCAAGGCTTATTCTGATCACTTTTCATACGTAAGGAATGTAGTTATCCAATAAGTGCATTTGTGTCATTGATGAACATTTACGACATTTTGTGCATCCCAAGGCTTATTCTAATCACTTTTCGTACTTAAGGAATGTAGTTCATCCAGTAAATACATTTCTTTCATTGGATGAACATTTACATCATTTTGTGGATCCCAAGGCTTATTTTAATCACTTTTCGTACATAAGGAATGTAGTTCATCCAATAAGTGCATTTGTGTCATTGGATGAACATTTACGTCATTTTGTCAATCCCAAGGCTTATTCTATTCACTTTTCGTAGTTAAGGAATGTAGTTCATCCAATAAGCGCGTTTATGTCATTAATCTAACATTTACGTCATTTTCCGCATCGCAAGTCTTATTCTAATCACTTTTCGTACTTAAATAATGTAATACATCCAATAAGTGCTTTTGGGTCATTGGAGTAACATTTACGTCATTTTGTGCATCCCAATGCTTATTCTAATCACTTTTTGTACTTAAGGAATGTAGTTCATCCAATAAGCGCGTTTGTGTCATTAATTAAACATTTTTCGTCATTTTGTGCATCCGAAGGCTTATTCTAATCACTTTTCGTACTTAAGGAATGTAGTTATCCAATTAGTGCAATTGTGTCATTGGATGAACATTTACGTCATTTTGTGCATCCCAAGGCTTATTCTAAATACTTTTCGTACTTAAGGTACGTAGTTCATCCAATAAGTACATTTCTGTCATTGGATGAACATTTATGTCATTTTGTGGATCCCAAGGCTTATTCTAATCAATTTTCATACTTAAGGAATGTAGTTCATCCAATAAGCTTGTTTGTGTCATTAATTTAACATTTAAGTCATTTGGTACATTCCAAGGCTTATTCTAATCTTTTTTCGTACTTAAGGATGTAGTTCATCCCATAAATGCATTTGTGTCATTGGATAAACAATTACGTCATTTTGTGCATCCCAAGGCTTATTCTAATCACTTTTTGTACTTAAGGAATGTAGTTGATCCAACAAGAGCGTTTGTGTCATTAATTTAACATTTACGTCATTTTGTGCATCCCAAGGCTTATTCTAATCACTTTTCGTACTTAAGAAATGTAGTTATCGAATATGTGCATTTGTTTCATTGGATGAACATTTACGTCATTTTGTGCATCCCAAGGCTTATTCTAATCACTTTTCGTACTTGAGGAATGTAGTTCATCCAATAAGCGCGTCCGTGTCATTAATTTAACATTTACGTCATTTTGTGCATCCCAAGACTTATTCTAATCACTTTTCGTACTTAAGGAATGTAGTTCATCCAATAAGCGCGTTTGTGTCATTAATTAAACATTTTTCGTCATTTTGTGCATCCGAAGGCTTATTCTAATCACTTTTCGTACTTAAGGAATGTAGTTATCCAATTAGTGCAATTGTGTCATTGGATGAACATTTACGTCATTTTGTGCATCCCAAGGCTTATTCTAATCACTTTTCGTACTTAAGGTATGTAGTTCATCCAATAAGTACATTTCTGTCATTGGATGAACATTTATGTCATTTTGTGGATCCCAAGGCTTATTCTAATCAATTTTCGTACTTAAGGAATGTAGTTCATCCAATAAGTGCACTTGTGTCATTGGAAGAACATTTACGTCATTTTGTGCATCTTAATGCTTATTCTAATCACTCTTCGTACTTAAGGAATGTAGTTCATCCAATAAGGGTGTTTGTGTCATTAATTTCACATTTAGGTCATTTTGTGCATTCCAAGGCTTCTTCTAATCATTTTTCCTAGTTAAGGATGTAGTTCATCCCATAAGTGCATTTGTGTCCTTGGATGAACAATTACGTCATTTTGTGCATCCCAAGGCTTATTCTAATCACTTTTCGGACTTAAGGAATGTAGTTCATCCAATAAGTGCGTTTGTGTCATTAATCTAACATTTACGTCATTTTCTGCGTCCCAAGTCTTATTCTAATCACTTTTCGTACTTAAAGAATGTAGTACATCCAATAAGTGATTTTGGGTCATTGGATGAACAATTACGTCATTTTGTGCAGCCCAATGCTTATTCTAATCACTTTTTGTACTTAAGGAATGTAGTTCATCCAATAAGTGCATTTTTGTCATTGGATGAACATTTACGTTGTTTTGTGCATCCCAAGACTTATTCTAATCACTTTTCATACTTAAGGAATGAAGTTCATCCAATAAGCTCCTTTGTGTCATTAATTTAACATTTTTCGTCATTTTGTGCATCCCATGGCTTATTCTAATCACTTTTCGTACATAAGGAATGTATTTATCCAATAAGTGCATTTGTGTCATTGGATGAACATTTACGTTATTTTGTGCATCCCAAGGCTTTTTCTAATCACTTTTCATACTTAGGGAATGTAATTCATCCAATAAGCTCGTCGATGTCATTAATTTAACATTTACGTCATTTTGTGCATCCCAAGACTTATTCTAATCACTTTTCGTACTTAAGGAATGTAGTTCATCCAATAAGCTCGTTTGTGTCATTAATTTAACATTTTTCGTCATTTTGTGCATCCCAAGGTTTATTCTAATCACCTTTCATACTTAAGGAATGTATTTATCCATTAAGTGCATTTGTGTCATTGGATGAACATTGACGTCATTTTGTGCATCACAAAGCTTATTCTAATCACTTTTCGTACTTAAGGAATGTTGTTCATCCAATAACTGCATTTTTGTCATTGGATGAACATTTACGTCATTTTGTGCATCCCAAGGCTTATTCTAATCACTTTTCGTACATAAGGAATGTAGTTCATCCAATAAGAGTGTTTGTGTCATTAGATAAACATTTACGTCATTTTTTGCATCCCAAGGCTTATTCTAATCACTTTTCAGACGTAAGGAATGTAGTTCACCCAATAAGCGCGTTTGTGTCATTAATGTAACATTCACGTCAATTTGTGCATCCCAAGGCTTATTCGAATCACTTTTCGTACTTAAAGAATGTAGAACATCCAATAAACGTATTTGTGTCATTAATTTAACATTTACGTCATTTTGTGCATCCCAATGCTTATTCTAATCACTTTTTGTACTTAAGGAATGTAGTTCATCCAATAAGAGCATTTGTGTCATTTATTTAACATTTACGTCATTTTGTGCATCCCAAGGCTTATGATAATCACTTTTCGTACTTAAGGAATGTATTTCATCCAATAAGTGCATTTGTGGTATTGGATGAACATTTACGTCATTTTGTGCATCCCAAGGCTTTTTCTAATCACTTTTCCTACTTAAGGAATGTAGTTCATCCAATAATCGCATTTGTGTCATTAATTTAACATTTACGTCAATTTGTGCATCCCAAGGCTTATTCTAATCACTTTTCGTACTTAAGGAATGTAGTTCATCCAATAAGTACATTTCTGTCATTGGATGAACATTTACGTTATTTTGGGGATCCCAAGGCTTATTCTAATCAATTTTCATACTTAAGGAATGTAGTTCATCCAATAAGCTTGTTTGTGTCATTAATTTAACATTTGGGTCATTTTGGGCATTCCAACGCTTATTCTTATCATATTTCTTACTTAAGGATGTAGGTCATCCAATAAGTGCATTTGTGTCATTGGATGAACATTTACGTCATTTTGTGCATCCCAGGGCTTATTCTAATCACTTTTCGTACTTAAGGAATGTAGTTCATCCAATAAGTGCATTTGTGTCATTGGATGAACATTTGCGTCATCTTATGCATCCCAAGGCTTATTCTAATCACTTTTCGTACTTAAGGAATGTAGTTCATCCAATAAGCGCGTCTGTGTCATTAATTTAACATTTACATCATTTTGTGCATCCCAAGACTTATTCTAATCACTTTTCGTACTTAAGGAATGTAGTTCATCCAATAAGCGCGTTTGTGTCATTAATTAAACATTTGTCGTCATTTTGTGCAATTGAAGGCTTATTCTAATCAATTTTCGTAATTAAGGAATGTAGTTATCCAATAAGTGCAATTGTATCATTGGATGAACATTTACGTCATTTTGTGGATCCCAAGGCTTATTCTAATCAATTTTCGTACTTAAGGAATGTAGTTCATCCAATAAGGTCGTTTGTGTCATTAATTTAACAATTGGGTCATTTTGGGCATTCCAACGCTTATTCTAATTATTTTTCTTACTTAAGGAATTAGTTCATCCAATAAGTGCATTTGTGTCATTGGATGAACATTTACGTCATTTTATGCATCCCAAAGCTTATTCTAATCACTTTTCGTACATAAGGAATGTAGTTCATCCAATAAGCGTGTTTGTGTCATTAGATGAACATTTACGTCATTTTTTGCATCCCAAGGCTTATTCTGATCACTTTTCATACGTAAGGAATGTAGTTATCCAATAAGTGCATTTGTGTCATTGATGAACATTTACGAAATTTTGTGCATCCCAAGGCTTATTCTAATCACTTTTCGTACTTAACGAATGTAGTTCATCCAGTAAATACATTTCTTTCATTGGATGAACATTTACATCATTTTGTGGATCCCAAGGCTTATTTTAATCACTTTTCGTACATAAGGAATGTAGTTCATCCAATAAGTGCATTTGTGTCATTGGATGAACATTTACGTCATTTTGTCAATCCCAAGGCTTATTCTATTCACTTTTCGTAGTTAAGGAATGTAGTTCATCCAATAAGCGCGTTTATGTCATTAATCTAACATTTACGTCATTTTCCGCATCGCAAGTCTTATTCTAATCACTTTTCGTACTTAAGGAATGTAGTTCATTTAATAAGCGCGTTTGTGTCATTGATTTAACATTTACGTCAATTTGTGCATCCCAAGGCTTATTCTAATCACTTTTCGTACTTAAGGAATGTAGTTCATCCAATAAGTACATTTCTGTCATTGGATGAACATTTACGTTATTTTGGGGATCCCAAGGCTTATTCTAATCAATTTTCATATTAAGGAATGTAGTTCATCCAATAAGCTTGTTTGTGTCATTAATTTAACATTTGGGTCATTTTGGGCATTCCAACGCTTATTCTTATCATATTTCTTACTTAAGGATGTAGGTCATCCAATAAGTGCATTTGTGTCATTTGATGAACATTTACGTCATTTTGTGCATCCCAGGGCTTATTCTAATCACTTTTCGTACTTAAGGAATGTAGTTCATCCAATAAGTGCATTTGTGTCATTGGATGAACATTTGCGTCATCTTATGCATCCCAAGGCTTATTCTAATCACTTTTCGTACTTAAGGAATGTAGTTCATCCAATAAACGCGTCTGTGTCATTAATTAAAGATTTACATCATTTTGTGCATCCCAAGACTTATTCTAATCACTTTTCGTACTTAAGGAATGTAGTTCATCCAATAAGCGCGTTTGTGTCATTAATTAAACATTTGTCGTCATTTTGTGCAATTGAAGGCTTATTCTAATCAATTTTCGTAATTAAGGAATGTAGTTATCCAATAAGTGCAATTGTATCATTGGATGAACATTTACGTCATTTTGTGCATCCCAAGGCTTATTCTAATCACTTTTCGTACTTAAGGAATGTAGTTCATCCAATAAGTACATTTTTGTCATTGGATGAACATTTACGTCATTTTGTGGATCCCAAGGCTTATTCTAATCAATTTTCATACTTAAGGAATGTAGTTCATCCAATAAGCTTGTTTGTGTCATTAATTTAACATTTGGGTCATTTTGCGGATTCCAACGCTTATTCTAATCATTTTTCTTACTTAAGGATGTAGTTCATCCAATAAGTGCATTTGTGTCATTGGATGAACATTTACGTCATTTTGTGCATCCCAAGGCTTATTCTAATCACTTTTCATACGTAATGAATGTAGTTGATCCAATAAGCGCGTTTGTGTCATTAATGTAACATTCACGTCAATTTGTGCATCCCAAGGCTTATTCTAATCAGTTTTCGTACTTAAAGAATGTAGTACATCCAATAAGTGTATTTGTGTCATTGGATGAACATTTAGGTCATTTTGTGCACCCCGAGGCTTATTCTAATCACTTTTCGTACTTAAGGAATGTAGTTCATCCAATAAGTGCATTTGTGTCATTTGATGAACATTTACGTCATTTTGTGCATCTTAAGGCTTATTCTAATCACTTCTCGTACTTAAGGAATGTAGTTCAACCAATAAGCGCGTCTGTGTCATTAATTTAACATTTACGTCATTTTATGCATCCCAAGGCTTATTCTAATCACTTTTCGTACATAAGGAATGTAGTTATCCAATAAGTGCATTTCTGTCATTGGATGAACATTTACGTCATTTTGTGGATCCCAAGGCTTATTCTAATCAATTTTCGTACTTAAGGAATGTAGTTCATCCAATAAGCTCGTTTGTGTCATTAATTTAACAATTGGGTCATTTTGGGCATTCCAACGCTTATTCTAATCATTTTTCTTACTTAAGGATGTAGTTCATCCAATAAGTGCATTTGTGTCATTGGATGAACATTTACGTCATTTTATGCATCCCAAGGCTTATTCTAATCACTTTTCGTACATAAGGAATGTAGTTCATCCAATAAGCGTGTTTGTGTCATTAGATGAACATTTACGTCATTTTTTGCATCCCAAGGCTTATTCTGATCACTTTTCATACGTAAGGAATGTAGTTATCCAATAAGTGCATTTGTGTCATTGATGAACATTTACGAAATTTTGTGCATCCCAAGACTTATTCTAATCACTTTTCGTACTTAAGGAATGTAGTTCATCCAGTAAATACATTTCTTTCATTGGATGAACATTTACATCATTTTGTGGATCCCAAGGCTTATTTTAATCACTTTTCGTACATAAGGAATGTAGTTCATCCAATAAGTGCATTTGTGTCATTGGATGAACATTTACGTCATTTTGTCAATCCCAAGGCTTATTCTATTCACTTTTCGTAGTTAAGGAATGTAGTTCATCCAATAAGCGCGTTTATGTCATTAATCTAACATTTACGTCATTTTCCGCATCGCAAGTCTTATTCTAATCAATTTTCGTACATAAGGAATGTAGTTCATCCAATAAGCGTGTTTGTGTCATTAGATGAACATTTACGTTATTTTTTGCATCCCAAGGCTTATTCTGATCACTTTTCATACGTAAGGAATGTAGTTATCCAATAAGTGCATTTGTGTCATTGATGAACATTTACGACATTTTGTGCATCCCAAGGCTTATTCTAATCACTTTTCGTACTTAAGGAATGTAGTTCATCCAGTAAATACATTTCTTTCATTGGATGAACATTTACATCATTTTGTGGATCCGAAGGCTTATTTTAATCACTTTTCGTACATAAGGAATGTAGTTCATCCAATAAGTGCATTTGTGTCATTGGATGAACATTTACGTCATTTTGTGCATCCCAAGGCTTATTCTAATCACTTTTCGTACTTAACGAATGTAGTTCATCAAATAAGTGCATTTATGTCTTTGCATGAACATTTACGTCATTTTGTGCATCCAAATGCTTATTCTAATCACTTTTTGTACTTAAGGAATGTACTTCATCCAATAAAAGCGTTTTTGTCATTTACTTAACATTTACGTCATTTTGTGCATCCGAAGGCTTATTCTAATCACTTTTCGTACTTAAGGAATGTAGTTCATCCCATAAGTGCATTTGTATCATTGGTTGAACATTTACGTCATTTTGTGCATCCCAAGACTTATTCTAATCACTTTTCGTACTTAAGGAATGTAGTTCATCCAATAAGCGCGTTTGTGTCATTAATGTAACATTCATGTCAGTTTGTGCATCCCAAGGCTTATTCTAATCACTTTTCATACTTAAAGAATGTAGTACATCCAATAAGTGCATTTGTGTCATTGGATGAACATTTACGTCATTTTGTGCATCCCAAGGCTTATTCTAATCACTTTTCGTGCCTTAAGGAATGTAGTTCATCCAATAAGCGTGTTTGTGTCATTAATTTAACATTTTTCGTCATTTTGTGCATCCCAAGTCTTATTCTAATCACTTTTCGTACTTAAGGAATGTAGTTATCCAATAAGTGCATTTGTGTCATTGGATGACATTAACGTCATTTTGTGCATCCCAAGGCTTATTCAAATCACTTTTCGTACATAAGGAATGTAGTTCATCCAATAAGCGCGTCTGTGTCATTAATTTAACATTTACGTCATTTTGTACATCCCAAGACTTATTCTAATCACTTTTCATACTTAAGGAATGTAGTTCATCCAATAAGCGCGTTTGTGTCATTAATTTAACATTTTTCGTCATTTTGTGCATCCCTAGGCTTATTCTAATCACTTTTCGTACTTAAGGAATGTAGTTCATCCAATAAGTACATTTCTTTCATTGGATGAACATTTACATCATTTTGTGGATCCCAAGGCTTATTTTAATCACGTTTCGTACATAAGGAATGTAGTTCAATCAATAAGCTCGTTTGTGTCATTAATTTAACATTTGGGTCATTGGATAAACATTAACGTCATTTTGTGCATCCCAAGGCTTATTCAAATCAATTTTCGTGCATAAGGAATGTAGTTCATCCAATAAGCGCGTCTGTGTCATTAATTTAACATTTATGTCATTTTGTACATCCCAAGACTTATTCTAATCACTTTTCGTACTTAAGGAATGTAGTTCATCCAATAAGCGCATTTGTGTCATTAATTTAACATTTTTCGTCATTTTGTGCATCCCTAGGCTTATTCTAATCACTTTTCGTACTTAAGGAATGTAGTTATCCAATAAGTGCATTTGTGTCATTGGATGAACATTTACGACATTTTGTGCATCCCAAGGCTTATTCTAATCACTTTTCGTACTTAAGGAATGTAGTTCATCCAATAAGTACATTTCTTTCATTGGATGAACATTTACATCATTTTGTGGATCCCAAGGCTTATTTTCATCACCTTTCGTACATAAGGAATGTAGTTTATCCAATAAGCTCGTTTGTGTCATTAATTTAACATTTGGGTCATTTTGGGCATTCCAACGCTTATTCTAATCATTTTTCTTACTTAAGGATGTAGTTCATCCAATAAGTGCATTTGTGTCATTGGATGAACATTTACGTCATTTTATGCATCCCAAGGCTTATTCTAATTATTTTTCGTACATAAGGAATGTAGTTCATCCAATAAGTACATTTCTTTCATTGGATGAACATTTACATCATTTTGTGGATCCCAAGGCTTATTTTCATCACCTTTCGTACATAACGAATGTAGTTTATCCAATAAGCTAGTTTGTGTCATTAATTTAACATTTGGGTCATTTTGGGCATTCCAACGCTTATTCTAATCATTTTTCTTACTTAAAGAATGTAGTACATCCAATAAGTGCATTTGTGTCATTGGATGAACATTTACGTCATTTTGTGCATCCCAAGGCTTATTCTAATTATTTTTCGTACATAAGGAATGTAGTTCATCCAATAAGCGTGTTTGTGTCATTAGATGAACATTTACGTCATTTTTTGCATCCCAAGGCTTATTCTAATAACTTTTCATACGTAAGGAATGTAGTTATCGAATATGTGCATTTGTGTCATTGGATGAACATTTACGACATTTTGTGCATCCCAAGGCTTATGCTAATCACTATTCGTACTTAAGGAATGTAGTTCATCCAATAAGTACATTTCTTTCATTGGATGAACATTTATAAGGAATGTAGTTCATCCAATAAGCTCGTTTGTGTCATTAATTTAACATTTGGGTCATTTTGGGCATTCCAACGCTTATTCTAATCATTTTTCTTACTTAAGGATGTAGTTCATCCAATAAGTGCATTTATGTCATTGGATGAACATTTACGTCATTTTGTGCATCCCAGGGCTTATTCTAATCACTTTTCGTACATAAGGACTGTAGTTCATCCAATAAGCGTGTTTGTGTAATTAGATGAACATTTACGTCATTTTTTGCATCCCAAGGCTTATTCTAATCACTTTTCGTACTTAAGGAATGTAGTTCATCCAATAAGCGCATTTGTGTCATTAATGCAACATTCACGTCAATTTGTGCATCCCAAGGCTTATTCTAATCACTTTTCGTATATAAAGAATGTAGTACATCCAATAAGTGCATTTGTGTCATTGGATGAACATTTACGTCATTTTGTGCATCCCAAGGCTTACTCTAATCACTTTTCGTACTTAAGGAATGTAGTTCATCCAATAAGTGCATTTTTATCATTGCATGAACATTTACGTCATTTTGTGCATCCCAATGCTTATTCTAATCAGTTTTTGTACTTAAGGAATGTACTTCATCCAATAAGAGCGTTTTTGTCACTTATTTAACATTTACGTCATTTGGTGCATCCGAAGGCTTATTCTAATCACTTTTCGTACTTAAGGAATGTAGTTCATCCAATAAGTGCATCTGTGTCATTGGATGAACATTTACGTCATTTTGTGCATCCCAAGACTTATTCTAATCACTTTTCGTACTCAAGGAATGTAGTTCATCCAATAAGCGCGTTTGTGTCATTAATGTAACATTCACGTCAATTTGTGCATCCCAAGGCTTATTCTATCACTTTTCGTACTTAAAGAATGTAGTACATCCAATAAGTGCATTTGTGTCATTGGATGAACATTTACGTCATTTTGTGCATCCCAAGGCTTATTCTAATCACTTTTCGTACATAAGGACTGTAGTTCATCCAATAAGCGTGTTTGTGTAATTAGATGAACATTTACGTCATTTTTTGCATCCCAAGGCTTCTTCTAATCACTTTTCGTACTTAAGGAATGTAGTTCATCCAATAAGCGCGTTTGTGTCATTAATGCAACATTCACGTCAATTGGTGCATCCGAAGGCTTATTCTAATCACTTTTCGTACTTAAGGATGTAGTTCATCCAATAAGTGCATTTGTGTCATTGGATGAACATTTACGTCATTTTGTGCATCCCAAGACTTATTCTAATTATTTTTCGTACATAAGGAATGTAGTTCATCCAATAAGCGTGTTTGTGTCATTAGATGAACATTTACGTCTTTTTTTGCATCCCAAGGCTTATTCTAATCACTTTTCATACGTAAGAAATGTAGTTATCGAATATGTGCATTTGTGTCATTGGATGAACATTTATGACATTTTGTGCATCCCAAGGGTTATGCTAATCACTATTCGTACTTAAGGAATGTAGTTCATCCAATAAGTACATTTCTTTCATTGGATGAACATTTATAAGGAATGTAGTTCATCCAATAAGCTCGTTTGTGTCATTAATTTAACATTTGGGTCATTTTGGGCATTCCAACGCTTATTCTAATCATTTTTCTTACTTAAGGATGTAGTTCATCCAATAAGTGCATTTATGTCATTGGATGAACATTTACGTCATTTTGTGCATCCCAGGGCTTATTCTAATCACTTTTCGTACATAAGGACTGTAGTTCATCCAATAAGC
>JBBPBO010000001.1:49115983-49159800 GCA_037974295.1 Cicer cuneatum
TACTTAAAGAATGTAGTACATGCAATAAGTGCATTTGTGTCATTGGATGAACATTTACGTCATTTTGTGCATCCCAAGGCTTACTCTAATCACTTTTCGTACTTAAGGAATGTAGTTCATTCAATAAGTGCATTTTTGTCATTGCATGAACATTTACGTCATTTTGTGCATCCCAATGCTTATTCTAATCAGTTTTTGTACTTAAGGAATGTACTTCATCCAATAAGAGCGTTTTTGTCACTTATTTAACATTTACGTCATTTGGTGCATCCGAAGGCTTATTCTAATCACTTTTCGTACTTAAGGAATGTAGTTCATCCAATAAGTGCATCTGTGTCATTGGATGAACATTTACGTCATTTTGTGCATCCCAAGACTTATTCTAATCACTTTTCGTACTTAAGGAATGTAGTTCATCCAATAAGCGTGTTTGTGTCATTAGATGAACATTTACGTCATTTTTTGCATCCCAAGGCTTATTCTAATCACTTTTCATACGTAAGGAATGTAGTTATCGAATATGTGCATTTGTGTCATTGGATGAACATTTACGACATTTTGTGCATCCCAAGGCTTATGCTAATCACTATTCGTACTTAAGGAATGTAGTTCATCCAATAAGTACATTTCTTTCATTGGATGAACATTTATAAGGAATGTAGTTCATCCAATAAGCTCGTTTGTGTCATTAATTTAACATTTGGGTCATTTTGGGCATTCCAACGCTTATTCTAATCATTTTTCTTACTTAAGGATGTAGTTCATCCAATAAGTGCATTTATGTCATTGGATGAACATTTACGTCATTTTGTGCATCCCAGGGCTTATTCTAATCACTTTTCGTACATAAGGACTGTAGTTCATCCAATAAGCGTGTTTGTGTAATTAGATGAACATTTACGTCATTTTTTGCATCCCAAGGCTTATTCTAATCACTTTTCGTACTTAAGGAATGTAGTTCATCCAATAAGCGCATTTGTGTCATTAATGCAACATTCACGTCAATTTGTGCATCCCAAGGCTTATTCTAATCACTTTTCTTACTTAAAGAATGTAGTACATGCAATAAGTGCATTTGTGTCATTGGATGAACATTTACGTCATTTTGTGCATCCCAAGGCTTATTCTAATCACTTTTCATACGTAAGGAATGTAGTTATCGAATATGTGCATTTGTGTCATTGGATGAACATTTACGACATTTTGTGCATCCCAAGGCTTATGCTAATCACTATTCGTACTTAAGGAATGTAGTTCATCCAATAAGTACATTTCTTTCATTGGATGAACATTTATAAGGAATGTAGTTCATCCAATAAGCTCGTTTGTGTCATTAATTTAACATTTGGGTCATTTTGGGCATTCCAACGCTTATTCTAATCATTTTTCTTACTTAAGGATGTAGTTCATCCAATAAGTGCATTTATGTCATTGGATGAACATTTACGTCATTTTGTGCATCCCAGGGCTTATTCTAATCACTTTTCGTACATAAGGACTGTAGTTCATCCAATAAGCGTGTTTGTGTAATTAGATGAACATTTACGTCATTTTTTGCATCCCAAGGCTTATTCTAATCACTTTTCGTACTTAAGGAATGCAGTTCATCCAATAAGCGCGTTTGTGTCATTAATGCAACATTCACGTCAATTGGTGCATCCGAAGGCTTATTCTAATCAATTTTCGTACTTAAGGATGTAGTTCATCCAATAAGTGCATTTGTGTCATTGGATGAACATTTACGTCATTTTGGGCATCCCAAAGCTTATTCTAATAACTTTTCATACTTAACGAATGTAGTACATCCAATAAGTGCATTTGTGTCATTTATTTAACATTTAAGTCATTTTGTGCATCCGAAGGCTTATTCTAATCACTTTTCCTGCCTTAAGGAATGTAGTTCATCCAATAAGCGCATTTGTGTCATTGGATGAACATTTACGTCATTTTGTGCATCCCAAGGCTTATTCTAATTATTTTTCGTACATAAGGAATGTAGTTCATCCAATAAGAGCGTTTTTGTCACTTATTTAACATTTACGTCATTTGGTGCATCCGAAGGCTTATTCTAATCACTTTTCGTACTTAAGGAATGTAGTTCATCCAATAAGCGCGTCTGTGTCATTAATTTAACATTTACGTCATTTTGTACATCCCAAGACTTATTCTAATCACTTTTCATACTTAAGGAATGTAGTTCATCCAATAAGTGCATTTTTTTCATTGCATGAACATTTACGTCATTTTGTGCACCCCAAGGCTTATTCTAATTATTTTTCGTACATAAGGAATGTAGTTCATCCAATAAGCGTGTTTGTGTAATTAGATGAACATTTACGTCATTTTTTGCATCCCAAGGCTTATTCTAATCACTTTTCATACGTAAGGAATGTAGTTATCGAATATGTGCATTTGTGTCATTGGATGAACATTTACGTCATTTTTTGCATCCCAAGGCTTATTCTAATCACTTTTCGTACTTAAGGAATGTAGTTCATCCAATAAGTGCATCTGTGTCATTGGATGAACATTTACGTCATTTTGTGCATCCCAAGACTTATTCTAATCACTTTTCGTACTTAAGAAATGTAGTTCATCCAATAAGCGCGTTTGTGTCATTAATTTAACATTTGCGTCATGTTGGGCATCCCAAGGCTTATTCTAATAACTTTTCATACTTAACGAATGTAGTACATCCAATAAGTGCATTTGTGTCATTGGATGAACATTTATGTCATTTTGTGCATCCCAAGGCTTATTCTAATCACTTTTCGTACTTAAGGAATGTAGTTGATCCAGTAAGTTCATTTGTGTCATTGCATGAACATTTTGTGGATCCCAAGGCTGATTTTAATCACTTTTCATACATAACGAATGTAGTTCATCAAATAAGCTCGTTTGTGTCATTAATTTAACATTTGGGTCATTTTGGGCATTCCAACGCTTATTCTAATCATTTTTCTTTCTTAAGGATGTAGTTCATCCAATAAGTGCATTTGTGTCATTGGATGAACATTTACGTCATTTTGTGCATCCCAAGGCTTATTCTAATCACTTTTCGTGCCTTAAGGAATGTAGTTCATCCAATAAGCGCGTTTGTGTCATTAATGTAACATTCATGTCAATTTGTGCATCCCAAGGCTTATTCTAATCACTTTTCGTACTTAAAGAATGTAGTACATCCAATAAGTGCATTTGTGTCATTGGATAAACATTTATGTCATTTTGTGCATCCCAAGGCTTATTCTAATCACTTTTCGTACTTAAGGAATGTAGTTGATCCAGTAAGTTCATTTGTGTCATTGCATGAACATTTACGTCACTTTGTTCATCCCAATGCTTATTCTAATCACTTTTTGTACTTAAGGAATGTACTTCATCCAATAAGAGCGTTTTTGTCATTTATTTAACATTTACGTCATTTTGTGCATCCGAAGGCTTATTTTAATGACTTTTCGTACTTAAGGAATGTAGTTCGTCCAATAAGTGCATTTGTGTCATTGGATGAACATTTACGTCATTTTGGCATCCCAAGACTTATTCTAATCACTTTTAATATTTAAGGAATGTAGTTCATCCAATAAGCGCGTTTGTGTCATTAATTTAACATTTACGTCATTTTGTGCATCCCAAGGCTTATTATAATCACTTTTTGTACTTAAGGAATGTATTTCATCCAATAAGTGCATTTGTGTGATTGGATGAACAGTTACGTCATTTTGTGCATCCCAAGTCTTATTCTAATAACTTTTCGTACTTAACGAATGTAGTACATCCAATAAGTGCATTTGTGTCATTGGATGAACAATTACGTCATTTTGTGCGTCCCAATACTTCTTCTAATCACTTTTTGTACATAAAGAATGAAGTTCATCCAATAAGAGCGTTTGTGACATTAATTTAACATTTACGTCATTTTGTGCATCCGAAGATTTATTCTATCACTTTTCGTACTTAAGGAATGTAGTTCATCCAATAAGTGCATTTGTGTCATTGGATGAACATTTACGTCATTTTGTGCATCCCAAGCCTTATTCTAATCACTTTTCGTACTTAAGGAATATAGTTCATCCAATAAGTGCATTTGTGTTATTGGATGAACAGTTACGTCATTATGTATATCCCAAGGCTTATTCTAATCACTTTTCGTACTTAAGGAATGTAGTTCATCCAATAAGCGCGTTTGTGTCATTAATTTAATATTTACGTCATTCTGTGCATCCCAAGGCTTATTCTAATCACTTTTCGTACTTAAGGAATGTAGGTCATCCAATAAGCGCGTTTATGTAAATAATTTAATATTTACGTCATTTTGTGCATCCCAAGGCTTATCCTAATCACTATTCGTACTTAAGGAATGTAGTTCATCCAATAAGCGCGATTGTGTCATTAATTTAACATATACGTCATTTGGTGCATACCAAGGCTTATTCTAAACACTTTTCGTACTTAAGGAATGTAATTCATCCAATAAGTGCATTTGTGTCATTGGATGAACATTTACGTCATTTTGTGCATCCCAAGGCTTATTCTAATCATTTTTCGTACTTAAGGAATGTAGTTCATCAAATAAGCACGTTTGTGTCATTAATTTAACATTGATGTCATTTTGTGCATCCCAAGGCTTATTCTAATCACTTTTCGTACTTAAGGAATGTAGTTCATCCAATAAGTGCGTTTCTGTCATTGGATGAACATTTACGTCATTTTGTGCATCCCAAGGCTTATCCTAATCACTATTCGTACTTTAGGAATGTAGTTCATCCAATAAGCGCGATTGTGTCATTAATTTAACATATACGTCATTTGGTGCATACCAAGGCTTATTCTAAACACTTTTCGTACTTAAGGAATGTAGTTCATCCAATAAGTGCATTTGTGTCATTGGATGAACATTTACGTCATTTTGTGCATCCCAAGGCTTATTCTAATCATTTTTCGTACTTAAGGAATGTAGTTCATCCAATAAGCACGTTTGTGTCATTAATTTAACATTGACGTCATTTTGTGCATCCCAAGGCTTATTCTAATCACTTTTCGTACTTAAGGAATGTAGTTCATCCAATAAGTGCGTTTCTGTCATTGGATGAACATTTACGTCATTTTGTGCATCCCAAGGCTTATCCTAATCACTATTCGTACTTTAGGAATGTAGTTCATCCAATAAGCGCGATTGTGTCATTAATTTAACATATACGTCATTTGGTGCATACCAAGGCTTATTCTAAACACTTTTCGTACTTAAGGAATGTAGTTCATCCAATAAGTGCATTTGTGTCATTGGATGAACATTTACGTCATTTTGTGCATCCCAAGGCTTATTCTAATCATTTTTCGTACTTAAGGAATGTAGTTCATCCAATAAGCGCGTTTGTGTCATTAATTTAACATTTAGGTCATTTTGTGCATCCCAAGGCTTAATCTAATCACTTTTCGTACTTAAGGATGTAGTTCATCCAATAAGTGCATTTGTGTCATTGGATGAACATTTACGTCATTTTGTGCATCCCAAGGCTTAATCTAATCACTTTTCGTACTTAAGGAATGTACTTCATCCAATAAGCGCGTTTGTGTCATATATTTTACATTTAGGTCATTTTGTGCATCCCAAGGCTTATTCTAATCACTTTTCGTACTTAAGGATGTAGTTCATCCAATAAGTGCATTTGTGTCATTGGATGAACATTTACGTCATTTTGTGCATCCCAAGGCTTATTCTAATCACTTTTCGTACTTAAGGAATGTAGTTCATCCAATAAGTGCGTTTGTGTCATTGGATGAACATTTACGTCATTTTGTGCATCCCAAGGCTTATTCTAATCACTTTTCGTACTTAAGGAATGTAGTTCATCCAATAAGAGCGTTTGTGTCATTAATTTAACATTTACGTCATTTTATGCATCCCAAAGCTTATTCCAATCACTTTTCGTACATAAGGAATGTAGTTCGTCCAATAAGTGCATTTGTGTCATTGGATGAACATTTACGTCATTTTGTGCATCCCAAGGTTTATTCTAATCACTTTTCATACTTAACGAATGTAGTTCATCCAATAAGTGCATTTCTGTCATTGGATGAACATTTACGTCATTTTGTGCCTCACAAGGCTTATTCTAATTACTTTTCGAACTTAAGGAATGTAGTTCATCCAATAAGAGCGTTTGTGTCATTAATTTATCATTTACTTCATTTTGTGCATTCCAAGGCTTATTCTAATAACTTCTCGTACTTAAGAATGTAGTTCATCCAATAAGTGCATTTGTATCATCAGATGAACATTTACTTCATTTTGTGCATCTGAAGGCTTATTCTAATCACTTTTCGTACTTAAGGAATGTAGTTCGTCCAATAAGAGCGTTTGTGTCATAAATTTAACATTTATGCATTTTGTGCATCCCAAGGCTTATTCTAATCACTTTTCGTACTTAAGGAATGTAGTTCATCCAATAAGAGAGTTTGTGTCATTAATTTAACATTTACGTCATTTTATGCATCCCAAAGCTTATTCCAATCACTTTTCGTACATAAGGAATGTAGTTCATCCAATAAGTGCATTTGTGTCATTGGATGAACATTTACGTCATTTTGTGCATCCCAAGGCTTATTCTAATCACTTTTCGTACTTAACGAATGTAGTTCATCAAATAAGTGCATTTATGTCTTTGCATGAACATTTACGTCATTTTGTGCATCCAAATGCTTATTCTAATCACTTTTTGTACTTAAGGAATGTACTTCATCCAATAAAAGCGTTTTTGTCATTTACTTAACATTTACGTCATTTTGTGCATCCGAAGGCTTATTCTAATCACTTTTCGTACTTAAGGAATGTAGTTCATCCCATAAGTGCATTTGTATCATTGGTTGAACATTTACGTCATTTTGTGCATCCCAAGACTTATTCTAATCACTTTTCGTACTTAAGGAATGTAGTTCATCCAATAAGCGCGTTTGTGTCATTAATGTAACATTCATGTCAGTTTGTGCATCCCAAGGCTTATTCTAATCACTTTTCGTACTTAAAGAATGTAGTACATCCAATAAGTGCATTTGTGTCATTGGATGAACATTTACGTCATTTTGTGCATCCCAAGGCTTATTCTAATCACTTTTCGTACATAAGGACTGTAGTTCATCCAATAAGCGTGTTTGTGTAATTAGATGAACATTTACGTCATTTTTTGCATCCCAAGGCTTATTCTAATCACTTTTCTTACTTAAGGAATGTAGTTCATCCAATAAGCGCGTTTGTGTCATTAATGCAACATTCACGTCAATTGGTGCATCCGAAGGCTTATTCTAATCACTTTTCGTACTTAAGGATGTAGTTCATCCAATAAGTGCATTTGTGTCATTGGATGAACATTTACGTCATTTTGTGCATCCCAAGGCTTATTCTAATTATTTTTCGTACATAAGGAATGTAGTTCATCCAATAAGCGTGTTTGTGTCATTAGATGAACATTTACGTCTTTTTTTGCATCCCAAGGCTTATT
Organism: Cicer cuneatum; assembly: GCA_037974295.1. Taxonomy (NCBI): domain Eukaryota; kingdom Viridiplantae; phylum Streptophyta; class Magnoliopsida; order Fabales; family Fabaceae; genus Cicer; species Cicer cuneatum. The sequence continues at coordinate 49,123,480 of JBBPBO010000001.1, forward strand.
CTAATCACTTTTCATACGTAAGAAATGTAGTTATCGAATATGTGCATTTGTGTCATTGGATGAACATTTATGACATTTTGTGCATCCCAAGGGTTATGCTAATCACTATTCGTACTTAAGGAATGTAGTTCATCCAATAAGTACATTTCTTTCATTGGATGAACATTTATAAGGAATGTAGTTCATCCAATAAGCTCGTTTGTGTCATTAATTTAACATTTGGGTCATTTTGGGCATTCCAACGCTTATTCTAATCATTTTTCTTACTTAAGGATGTAGTTCATCCAATAAGTGCATTTATGTCATTGGATGAACATTTACGTCATTTTGTGCATCCCAGGGCTTATTCTAATCACTTTTCGTACATAAGGACTGTAGTTCATCCAATAAGCGTGTTTGTGTAATTAGATGAACATTTACGTCATTTTTTGCATCCCAAGGCTTATTCTAATCACTTTTCGTACTTAAGGAATGTAGTTCATCCAATAAGCGCATTTGTGTCATTAATGCAACATTCACGTCAATTTGTGCATCCCAAGGCTTATTCTAATCACTTTTCTTACTTAAAGAATGTAGTACATGCAATAAGTGCATTTGTGTCATTGGATGAACATTTACGTCATTTTGTGCATCCCAAGGCTTACTCTAATCACTTTTCGTACTTAAGGAATGTAGTTCATTCAATAAGTGCATTTTTGTCATTGCATGAACATTTACGTCATTTTGTGCATCCCAATGCTTATTCTAATCAGTTTTTGTACTTAAGGAATGTACTTCATCCAATAAGAGCGTTTTTGTCACTTATTTAACATTTACGTCATTTGGTGCATCCAAAGGCTTATTCTAATCACTTTTCGTACTTAAGGAATGTAGTTCATCCAATAAGTGCATCTGTGTCATTGGATGAACATTTACGTCATTTTGTGCATCCCAAGACTTATTCTAATCACTTTTCGTACTTAAGGAATGTAGTTCATCCAATAAGTGCATCTGTGTCATTGGATGAACATTTACGTCATTTTGTGCATCCCAAGACTTATTCTAATCACTTTTCGTACTTAAGGAATGTAGTTCATCCAATAAGCGTGTTTGTGTCATTAGATGAACATTTACGTCATTTTTTGCATCCCAAGGCTTATTCTAATCACTTTTCATACGTAAGGAATGTAGTTATCGAATATGTGCATTTGTGTCATTGGATGAACATTTACGACATTTTGTGCATCCCAAGGCTTATGCTAATCACTATTCGTACTTAAGGAATGTAGTTCATCCAATAAATACATTTCTTTCATTGGATGAACATTTATAAGGAATGTAGTTCATCCAATAAGCTCGTTTGTGTCATTAATTTAACATTTGGGTCATTTTGGGCATTCCAACGCTTATTCTAATCATTTTTCTTACTTAAGGATGTAGTTCATCCAATAAGTGCATTTATGTCATTGGATGAACATTTACGTCATTTTGTGCATCCCAGGGCTTATTCTAATCACTTTTCGTACATAAGGACTGTAGTTCATCCAATAAGCGTGTTTGTGTAATTAGATGAACATTTACGTCATTTTTTGCATCCCAAGGCTTATTCTAATCACTTTTCGTACTTAAGGAATGTAGTTCATCCAATAAGCGCGTTTGTGTCATTAATGCAACATTCACGTCAATTGGTGCATCCGAAGGCTTATTCTAATCACTTTTCGTACTTAAGGATGTAGTTCATCCAATAAGTGCATTTGTGTCATTGGATGAACATTTACGTCATTTTGTGCATCCCAAGGCTTATTCTAATTATTTTTCGTACATAAGGAATGTAGTTCATCCAATAAGCGTGTTTGTGTCATTAGATGAACATTTACGTCTTTTTTTGCATCCCAAGGCTTATTCTAATCACTTTTCATACGTAAGAAATGTAGTTATCGAATATGTGCATTTGTGTCATTGGATGAACATTTATGACATTTTGTGCATCCCAAGGGTTATGCTAATCACTATTCGTACTTAAGGAATGTAGTTCATCCAATAAGTACATTTCTTTCATTGGATGAACATTTATAAGGAATGTAGTTCATCCAATAAGCTCGTTTGTGTCATTAATTTAACATTTGGGTCATTTTGGGCATTCCAACGCTTATTCTAATCATTTTTCTTACTTAAGGATGTAGTTCATCCAATAAGTGCATTTGTGTCATTGGATGAACATTTACGTCATTTTATGCATCCCAAGGCTTATTCTAATCACTTTTCGTACATAAGGAATGTAGTTCATCCAATAAGCGTGTTTGTGTCATTAGATGAACATTTACGTCATTTTTTGCATCCCAAGGCTTATTCTGATCACTTTTCATACGTAAGGAATGTAGTTATCCAATAAGTGCATTTGTGTCATTGATGAACATTTACGACATTTTGTGCATCCCAAGGCTTATTCTAATCACTTTTCGTACTTAAGGAATGTAGTTCATCCAGTAAATACATTTCTTTCATTGGATGAACATTTACATCATTTTGTGGATCCCAAGGCTTATTTTAATCACTTTTCGTACATAAGGAATGTAGTTCATCCAATAAGTGCATTTGTGTCATTGGATGAACATTTACGTCATTTTGTCAATCCCAAGGCTTATTCTATTCACTTTTCGTAGTTAAGGAATGTAGTTCATCCAATAAGCGCGTTTATGTCATTAATCTAACATTTACGTCATTTTCCGCATCGCAAGTCTTATTCTAATCACTTTTCGTACTTAAATAATGTAATACATCCAATAAGTGCTTTTGGGTCATTGGAGTAACATTTACGTCATTTTGTGCATCCCAATGCTTATTCTAATCACTTTTTGTACTTAAGGAATGTAGTTCATCCAATAAGCGCGTTTGTGTCATTAATTAAACATTTTTCGTCATTTTGTGCATCCGAAGGCTTATTCTAATCACTTTTCGTACTTAAGGAATGTAGTTATCCAATTAGTGCAATTGTGTCATTGGATGAACATTTACGTCATTTTGTGCATCCCAAGGCTTATTCTAAATACTTTTCGTACTTAAGGTACGTAGTTCATCCAATAAGTACATTTCTGTCATTGGATGAACATTTATGTCATTTTGTGGATCCCAAGGCTTATTCTAATCAATTTTCATACTTAAGGAATGTAGTTCATCCAATAAGCTTGTTTGTGTCATTAATTTAACATTTAAGTCATTTGGTACATTCCAAGGCTTATTCTAATCTTTTTTCGTACTTAAGGATGTAGTTCATCCCATAAATGCATTTGTGTCATTGGATAAACAATTACGTCATTTTGTGCATCCCAAGGCTTATTCTAATCACTTTTTGTACTTAAGGAATGTAGTTGATCCAACAAGAGCGTTTGTGTCATTAATTTAACATTTACGTCATTTTGTGCATCCCAAGGCTTATTCTAATCACTTTTCGTACTTAAGAAATGTAGTTATCGAATATGTGCATTTGTTTCATTGGATGAACATTTACGTCATTTTGTGCATCCCAAGGCTTATTCTAATCACTTTTCGTACTTGAGGAATGTAGTTCATCCAATAAGCGCGTCCGTGTCATTAATTTAACATTTACGTCATTTTGTGCATCCCAAGACTTATTCTAATCACTTTTCGTACTTAAGGAATGTAGTTCATCCAATAAGCGCGTTTGTGTCATTAATTAAACATTTTTCGTCATTTTGTGCATCCGAAGGCTTATTCTAATCACTTTTCGTACTTAAGGAATGTAGTTATCCAATTAGTGCAATTGTGTCATTGGATGAACATTTACGTCATTTTGTGCATCCCAAGGCTTATTCTAATCACTTTTCGTACTTAAGGTATGTAGTTCATCCAATAAGTACATTTCTGTCATTGGATGAACATTTATGTCATTTTGTGGATCCCAAGGCTTATTCTAATCAATTTTCATACTTAAGGAATGTAGTTCATCCAATAAGCTTGTTTGTGTCATTAATTTAACATTTGGGTCATTTTGGGCATTCCAACGCTTATTCTAATCATTTTTCTTACTTAAGGATGTAGTTCATCCAATAAGTGCATTTGTCTCATGGATGAACATTTACGTCATTTTGTGCATCCCAAGGCTTATTCTAATCACTTTTCATACGTAATGAATGTAGTTCATCCAATAAGCGCGTTTGGGTCATTAATGTAACATTCATGTCAATTTGTGCATCCCAAGGCTTATTCTAATCAGTTTTCGTACTTAAAGAATGTAGTACATCCAATAAGTGCATTTGTGTCATTGGATGAACATTTACGTCATTTTGTGCATCCCAAGGCTTATTCTAATCATTTTTCTTACTTAAGGATGTAGTTCATCCAATAAGTGCATTTGTGTCATTGGATGAACATTTACGTCATTTTGTGCATCCCAAAGCTTATTCTAATCGCTTTTCGTACTTAAGGAATGTAGTTCGTCCAATAAGTGAGTTTGTGTCATTGGATGAACATTTGCGTCATCTTGTGCATCCCCAGGCTTATTCTAATCACTTTTCGTACTTAAGGAATGTAGTTCATCCAATAAGCACGTTTGTGTCATTGATTTAACATTTACGTCAATTTGTGCATCCCAAGGCTTATTCTAATCACTTTTCGTACTTAAGGAATGTAGTTCATCCAATAAGTACATTTCTGTCATTGGATGAACATTTACGTTATTTTGGGGATCCCAAGGCTTATTCTAATCAATTTTCATACTTAAGGAATGTAGTTCATCCAATAAGCTTGTTTGTGTCATTAATTTAACATTTGGGTCATTTTGGGCATTCCAACGCTTATTCTTATCATATTTCTTACTTAAGGATGTAGGTCATCCAATAAGTGCATTTGTGTCATTGGATGAACATTTACGTCATTTTGTGCATCCCAGGGCTTATTCTAATCACTTTTCGTACTTAAGGAATGTAGTTCATCCAATAAGTGCATTTGTGTCATTGGATGAACATTTGCGTCATCTTATGCATCCCAAGGCTTATTCTAATCACTTTTCGTACTTAAGGAATGTAGTTCATCCAATAAGCGCGTCTGTGTCATTAATTTAACATTTACATCATTTTGTGCATCCCAAGACTTATTCTAATCACTTTTCGTACTTAAGGAATGTAGTTCATCCAATAAGCGCGTTTGTGTCATTAATTAAACATTTGTCGTCATTTTGTGCAATTGAAGGCTTATTCTAATCAATTTTCGTAATTAAGGAATGTAGTTATCCAATAAGCGCAATTGTATCATTGGATGAACATTTACGTCATTTTGTGCATCCCAAGGCTTATTCTAATCACTTTTCGTACTTAAGGAATGTAGTTCATCCAATAAGTACATTTTTGTCATTGGATGAACATTTACGTCATTTTGTGGATCCCAAGGCTTATTCTAATCAATTTTCATACTTAAGGAATGTAGTTCATCCAATAAGCTTGTTTGTGTCATTAATTTAACATTTGGGTCATTTTGGGGATTCCAACGCTTATTCTAATCATTTTTCTTACTTAAGGATGTAGTTCATCCAATAAGTGCATTTGTGTCATTGGATGAACATTTACGTCATTTTGTGCATCCCAAGGCTTATTCTAATCACTTTTCGTACTTAAGGAATGTAGTTCATCCAATAAGCGCGTTTGTGTCATTAATTTAAAATTTAGGTCATTTTGTGCATCCCAAGGCTTATTCTAATCACTTTTCGTACTTAAGGATGTAGTTCATCCAATAAGTGCATTTGTGTCATTGGATGAACATTTACGTCATTTTGTGCATCCCAAAGCTTAATCTAATCACTTTTCGTACTTAAGGAATGTACTTCATCCAATAAGCGCGTTTGTGTCATTAATTTAACATTTAGGTCATTTTGTGCATCCCAAGGCTTACTCTAATCACTTTTCGTACTTAAGGATGTAGTTCCTCCAATAAGTGCATTTGTGTCATTGGATGAACATTTACGTCATTTTGTGCATCCCAAGGCTTATTCTAATCACTTTTCGTACTTAAGGAATGTAGTTCATCCAATAAGTGCATTTGTGTCATTGGATGAACATTTACGTCATTTTGTGCATCCCAAGACTTATTCTAATCACTTTTCGTACTTAAGGAATGTAGTTTATCCACTAAGTGCCTTTGTGTCATTGGATGAACCTTTACGTCATTTTGTGCATCCCAAGGCTTTTTCTAATCACTTTTCGTACTTAAAGAATGTAATTCATCCAATAAGCGTGTTTGTGTCATTAATTTAACATTTACGTCATTTTGTGCATCCCTATGCTTATTCTAATCACTTTTCGTAATTAAGGAATGTAGTTCATCCAATAATTGCATTTGTGTCATTAGATGAACATTTACGTCATTTTGTGCATCCCAAGGCTTATTCTAATCACTTTTCGTACTTAAGGAATGTAGGTCATCCAATAAGCGCGTTTGTGTCATTAATTTAATATTTACGTCATTCTGTGCATCCCAAGGCTTATTCTAATCACTTTTCGTACTTAAGGAATGTAGGTCATCCAATAAGCGCGTTTATGTAAATAATTTAATATTTACGTCATCTTGTGCATCCCAAGGCTTATCCTAATCACTATTCGTACTTAAGGAATGTAGTTCATCCAATAAGCGCGATTGTGTCATTAATTTAACATATACGTCATTTGGTGCATACCAAGGCTTATTCTAAACACTTTTCGTACTTAAGGAATGTAGTTCATCCAATAAGTGCATTTGTGTCATTGGATGAACATTTACGTCATTTTGTGCATCCCAAGGCTTATTCTAATCATTTTTGGTACTTAAGGAATGTAGTTCATCCAATAAGCGCGTTTGTGTCAATAATTTAATATTTACGTCATTTTGTGCATCCCAAGGCTTATTCTAATCGCTTTTCGTACTTAAGGAATGTAGTTCATCGAATAAGCGCGATTGTGTCATTAATTTAACATATACGTCATTTGGTGCATACTAAGGCTTATTCTAATCACTTTTCGTACTTAAGGAATGTAGTTCATCCAATAAGTGCATTTGTGTTATTGGATGAACATTTACGTCATTATGTGCATCCCAAGGCTTATTCTAATCACTTTTCGTACTTCAAGAATGTAGTTCATCCAATAAGTGCGTTTGTGTCATTAATTAAACATTTACATCATTTTGTGCATCCAAGGCTTAGTATAATCACTTTTCATACTTAAGGAATGTAGTTCATCCAATAAGTGCGTTTGTGTCATTGGATGAACATTTACGTCATTTTGTGCATTCCAAGGCTTATTCTAATCACTTTTCGAACTTAAGGAATGTAGTTCATCCAATAAGCGCGTTTGTGTCATTAATTTAACATTTACGTCATTTTGTGCATCCCAAGATTTATTCTAATCACTTTTCGTACTTAAGGAATGTAGTTTATCCACTAAGTGCCTTTGTGTTATTGGATGAACCTTTACGTCATTTTGTGCATCCCAAGGCTTATTCTAATCACTTTTCGTACTTAAAGAATGTAATTCATCCAATAAGCGTGTTTGTGTCATTAATTTAACATTTACGTCATTTTGTGCATCCCTATGCTTATTCTAATCACTTTTCGTAATTAAGGAATGTAGTTCATCCAATAATTGCATTTGTGTCATTAGATTAACATTTACGTCATTTTGTGCATCCCAAGGCTTATTCTAATCACTTTTCGTACTTAAGGAATGTAGGTCATCCAATAAGCGCGTTTGTGTCATTAATTTAATATTTACGTCATTTTGTGCATCCCAAGGCGTATTCTAATCACTTTTCGTACTTAAGGAATGTAGTTCATCCAATAAGCTCGTTTGTGTCATTAATTTAACATTTACGTCATTTTGTGCATGCCAAGGATTATTCTAATCAATTTTCGTACATAAAGAATGTAGTTCATCCAATAAGCGCGTTTGTGTCAGTAATTTAACATTTACGTCATTTTGTGCATCCCAAGGCTTATTGTAATCACTTTTCGTACTTAAGGAATGTAGTTCATCCAATAAGTGCGTTTGTGTCATTGGATGAACATTTACATCATTTTGTGCATCCCAAGGCTTATTCTTATCACTTTTCGTACTTAAGGAATGTAGTTCATCCAATAAGCGCGATTGTGTCATTAATTTAACATATACGTCATTTGGTGCATTCCAAGGCTTATTGTAATCGCTTTTCGTACTTAAGGAATGTAGTTCATCCAATAAGTGCGTTTGTGTCATTAATTTAATATTTACGTTATTTTGTGCATCCCAAGGCCTATTCTAATCACTTTTCGTACTTCAGGAATGTAGTTCATCCAATAAGTGTGTTTGTGTCATTGGATGAACATTTACGTCATTTTGTGCATCCCAAGACTTATTCTAATCACTTTTCGTACTTAAGGAATGTAGTTCATCCAATAAGTGCATTTGTGTTATTGGATGAACATTTACATCATTTTGTGCATCCCAAGGCTTATTCTAATCACTTTTCGTACTTAAGGAATGTAGTTCATCCAATAAGCGCGTTTGTGTCATTAATTTAATAGTTACGTCATTTTGTGCATCCCAAGGCGTATTCTAATCAGTTTTCGTACTTAAGTAATTTAGTTCATCCAATAAGTGCATTTGTGTTATTGGATGAACATTTACGTCATTTTGTGCATCCCAAGGCTTATTCTAATCACTTTTCGTACTTAAGGAATGTAGTTCATCCAATAAGCGCGTTTGTGTCATTAATTTAATATTTACGTCATTTTGTGCATCCCAAGACTTATTCTAATCAGTTTTCGTACTTAAGGAATGTAGTTCATCCAATTAGTGTGTTTGTGTCGTTGGATGAACATTTACGTCATTTTGTGCATCCCAAGACTTATTCTAATCACTTTTCTCACTTAAGGAATGTAGTTCATCCAATAAGTGCATTTGTGTTATTGGATGAACATTTACGTCATTATGTGCATCCCAAGGCTTATTCTAATCACTTTTCGTACTGCAAGAATGTAGTTCATCCAATAAGTGCGTTTGTGTCATTAATTAAACATTTACATCATTTTGTGCATCCAAGGCTCAGTCTAATCACTTTTCGTACTTAAGGAATGTAGTTCATCCAATAAGTGCATTTGTGTCATTGGATGAACATTTACATCATTTTGGGCATCCCAAGGCTTATACTAATCACTTTTCGTACTTAAGGAATGTAGTTCATCCAATAAGCGAGTTTGTGTAAATTAATTTAACATTTACTTCATTTTGTGCATCCCAAGGCCTATTAAATCACTTTTCGTACTTCAAGAATGTAGTTCGTCCAATAAGTGTGTTTGTGTCATTGGATCAACAATTACATCATTTTGTGCATCCCAAGATTTATTCTAATCACTTTTCGTACTTAAGGAATGTAGTTCATCCAATAAGTGCATTTGTGTCATTAGATGAACATTTACGTCATTTTGTGCATCCCAAGGCTTATTCTAATCACTTTTCGTACTTAATGAATGTAGTTCATCCAATAAGCGCATTTGTGTCATTGGATGAACATTTACGTCATTTTGTGCATCCCAAGACTTATTCTAATCACTTTTCGTACTTAAGGAATGTAGTTTATCCACTAAGTGCCTTTGTGTCATTGGATGAACGTTTACGTCATTTTGTGCATCCCAAGGCTTATTCTAATCATTTTTCGTACTTAAGGAATGTAGTTCATCCAATAAACGCGTTTGTGTCATTAATTTAACATTGACGTCATTTTGTGCATCCCAAGGCTTATTCTAATCAATTTTCGTACTTAAGGAATGTAGTTTATCCAATAAGTGCGTTTGTGTCATTGGATGAACATTTACGTCATTTTGTGCATTCCAAGGCTTATTCTAATCACTTTTCGAACTTAAGGAATGTAGTTCATCAAATAAGCGCGTTTGTGTCATTAATTTAACATTTACGTCATTTTGTGCATCCCTATGCTTATTCTAATCACTTTTCGTAATTAAGGAATGTAGTTCATCCAATAATATCATTTGTGTCATTAGATGAACATTTACGTCATTTTGTGCATCCCAAGGCTTATTCTAATCACTTTTCGTACTTAAGGAATGTAGGTCATCCAATAAGCGTGTTTGTGTCATTAATTTAATATTTACGTCATTTTGTGCATCCCAAGGCTTATTCTAATCACTTTTCGTACTTAAGGAATGTAGTTCATCGAATAAGCGCGATTGTGTCATTAATTTAACATATACGTCATTTGGTGCATACCAAGGCTTATTCTAATCACTTTTCGTACTTAAGGAATGTAGTTCATCCAATAAGTGCATTTGTGTCATTGGATGAACATTTACGTCATTTTGGGCATCCCAAGGCTTATACTAATCACTTTTCGTACTTAAGGAATGTAGTTCATCCAATCAGTGTGTTTGTGTCATTGGATGAATATTTACGTCATTTTATGCATCCCAAGGCTTATTCTAATCATTTTTCGTACTTAAGGAATGTAGTTCATCCAATAAGCGCGTTTGTGTCATTGGATGAACATTTACGTCATTTTGTGCATCCCAAGACTTATTCTAATCACTTTTCGTACTTAAGGAATGTAGTTTATCCACTAAGTGCCTTTGTGTCATTGGATGAACCTTTACGTCATTTTGTGCATCCCAAGGCTTTTTCTAATCACTTTTCGTACTTAAAGAATGTAATTCATCCAATAAGCGTGTTTGTGTCATTAATTTAACATTTACGTCATTTTGTGCATCCCTATGCTTATTCTAATCACTTTTCGTAATTAAGGAATGTAGTTCATCCAATAATTGCATTTGTGTCATTAGATGAACATTTACGTCATTTTGTGCATCCCAAGGCTTATTCTAATCACTTTTCGTACTTAAGGAATGTAGGTCATCCAATAAGCGCGTTTGTGTCATTAATTTAATATTTACGTCATTTTGTGCATCCCAAGGCGTATTCTAATCACTTTTCGTACTTAAGGAATGTAGTTCATCCAATAAGCTCGTTTGTGTCATTAATTTAACATTTACGTCATTTTGTGCATCCCAAGGATTATTCTAATCAATTTTCGTACATAAAGAATGTAGTTCATCCAATAAGTGCATTTGTGTCATTGGATGAACATTTACGTCATTTTGTGCATCCCAAGGCTTATTCAATTCTTTTTTCATACTTAAGGAATGTAGTTCATCCAATAAGTGCATTTGTGTCATTGGATGATAGTTTTGTGCATCAAAGGCTTATTCTAATCACTTTTCGTACTTAAGGAATGTAGTTCATCCAATAAGCGCGTTTCTGCCATTAAAATAACTTAACGCCATTTTGTGGATCCCAATGCTTATTCTAATCACTTTTCAAACTTAAGGAATGTAGTTTATCCACTAAGTGCATTTGTGTCATTGGATGAACCTTTACGTCATTTTGTGCATCCCAAGGCTTATTCTAATCACTTTTCGTACTTAACGATGTAGTTCATCGAATAAGTGGATTTGTGTCATTGGATGAACATTTACGTCATTTTGTGCATCCCAAGGCTTATTCTAATCACTTATCGTACTTAAGGAATATAGTTCATCCAATAAGCTCGTGTGTGTCATTAATTTAACATTTACGTCATTTTGTGCATCCCAAGGATTATTCTAATCACTTTTGGTACTTAAAGAATGTCGTTCATCCGATAAGTGTGTTTGTGTCATTGGATGAACATTTACGTCATTTTGTGCATCCCAAGGCTTATTCTAATCACTTTTCGTACTTAAGGAATGTAGTTCATCCAATAAGTGCGTTTGTGTCATTGGATGAACATTTACGTCATTTTGTGCATCCCAATGCTTATTCTAATCACTTTTCCTACTAAAGGAATGTAGTTCATCCAATAAGCGCGTTTGTGTCATTAATTTAACATTTACGTCATTTTGTGCATCGCTAGGCTTATTCTAATCACTTTTCGTACTTAAGGAAAGTAGTTCATCCAATAAGTTCATTTGTGTCGTTAGATGAACATTTACGTCATTTTGTGCATCCCAAGGCTTATTCTAATCACTTTTCGTACATAAGGAATGTAGTTCATCCAATAAGAGCGTTTCTGTTATTAATTTAACATTTACGTCATTTTGTGCATCCCAAGGCTTATTCTAATCACTTTTCGTACTTTAGCAATGTAGTTCATCCAATAAGTGCGTTTCTTCCATTGGATGAACATTTACGTCATTTGGTGCATCCCAAGGCTTATTCTAATCACTTTTCGTACTTAAGGAATGGAGTTCATCCAATTAGCGCGTTTGTGTGATTAATTTAACATTTACGTCATTTGGTGAATCCCAAGGCTTATTCTAATCACTTTTCGTACTTAAGGAATGTTGTTCATCCAATAAGTGCATTTGTGTCATTCGGTGAACATTTACGTCATTTTGTGCATCCCAAGGCTTATTCTAATCACTTTTTGTACTTAAGGAATGTAGTTCATCCAATAAGTGCATTGGTGTCATTAGATGAACATTTACGTCATTTTGTGCATCCCAAGGCTTATTCTAATCACTTTTCGTAATTAAGGAATGAAGTTCATCCAATAAGAGCGTTTGTGTTATTAATTTAACATTTACGTCATTCTGTGCATCCCAAGGCTTATTCTAATCACTTTTCGTACTTAAGGAATGTTGTTCATCCAATAAGTGCATTTGTGTCATTGGGTGAACATTTACGTCATTTTGTGAATCCCAAGGCTTATTCTAATCACTTTTTGTACTTAAGGAATGTAGTTCATCCAATAAGTGCATTGGTGTCATTGGATGAACATTTACGTCATTTTGTGCATCCCAAGGCTTATTCTAATAACTTTTCGTACTTAAGGAATGTTGTTCATCCAATAAGTGCATTTCTGTCATTGGGTGAACATTTACGTCATTTTGTGCATCCCAAGGCTTATTCTAATCACTTTTTGTGCTTAAGGAATGTAGTTCATCCAATAAGTGCATTGGTGTCATTGGATGAACATTTATGCATTTTGTGCATCCCAAGGCTTATTCTAATCACTTTTCGTACTTAAGGAATGTAGTTCATCCAATAAGAGCGTTTGTGTTATTAATTTAACATTTACGTCATTTTGTGCATCCCAAGGCTTATTCTAATCACTTTTTGTACTTTAGGAATGTAGTTCATCCAATAAGTGCGTTTCTTCCATTGGATGAACATTTACGTCATTTGGTGCATCCCAATGCTTATTCTAATCACCTTTCGTACTTAAGGAATGGAGTTCATCCAATAAGCGCGTTTGTGTGATTAATTTAACATTTACGTCATTTGGTGCATCCCAAGGCTTATTATAATCACTTTTCGTACTTAAGGAATGTTGTTCATCTAATAAGTGCATTTGTGTCATTGGGTGAACATTTACGTCATTTTGTGCATCCCAAGGCTTATTCTAATCACTTTTTGTACTTAAGGAATGTAGTTCATCCAATAAGTGCATTGGTGTCATTGGATGAACATTTACGTCATTTTGTGCATCCCAAGGCTTATTCTAATCACTTTTCGTACTTAAGGAATGTAGTTCATCCAATAAGAGCGTTTGTGTTATTAATTTAACATTTACGTCATTTTGTGCATCCTAAGGCTTATTCTAATCACTTTTCGTACTTTAGGAATGTAGTTCATCCATAAGTGCGTTTCTTCCATTGGATGAAGATTTACGTCATTTGGTGCATCCCAAGGCTTATTCTAATCACTTTTCGTACATAAGGAATGTAGTTCATCCAATAAGAGCGTTTGTGTTATTAATTTAACATTTACGTGATTTTGTGCATCCCAAGGCTTATTCTAATCACTGTTCGTACTTAAGTAATGTATTTCATGCAATAATTTTATTTGTGTCATTGGATGAACATTTCGTCATTTTGTGCATCCCAAGCCTTATTCTAATCACTTTTCGTACTTAAGGAATGTAGTTCATCCAATAAGTGCATTTGTGTCAATGGATGAACATTTACGTCATTTGATGCATCCCAAGGCTTATTCTAATCACTTTTCGTACTTAAGGAATGTTGTTCATCCAATAAGTGCATTTGTGTCATTAGGTGAACATTTACGTCATTTTGTGCATCCCAAGGCTTATTCTAATCACTTTTCGTACTTAATGAATGTAGTTCATCCAATAAGAGCGTTTGTCTTATTAATTTAACATTTACGTCATTTTGTGCATCCCAAGACTTATTCTAATCACTTTTCGTACTTTAGGAATGTAGTTCATCCAATAAGTGCGTTTCTTCCATTGGATGAACATTTACGTCATTTGGTGCATCCCAAGGCTTATTCTAATCACTTTTCGTACTTAAGGAATGGAGTTCATCCAATAAGCGCGTTTGTGTGATTAATTTAACATTTACGTCATTTGGTGAATCCCAAGGCTTATTCTAATCACTTTTCGTACTTAAGGAATGTTGTTCATCCAATAAGTGCATTTGTGTCATTGGGTGAACATTTACGTCATTTTGTGCATCCCAAGGCTTATTCTAATCACTTTTTGTACTTAAGGAATGTAGTTCATCCAATAAGTGCATTGGTGTCATTGGGTGAACATTTACGTCATTTTGTGCATCCCAAGGCTTATTCTAATCACTTTTCGTACTTTAGGAATGTAGTTCATCCAATAAGTGCGTTTCTTCCATTGGATGAACATTTGCGTCATTTGGTGAATCCCAAGGCTTATTCTAATCACTTTTCGTACTTAAGGAATGTTGTTCATCCAATAAGTGCATTTGTGTCATTGGGTGAACATTTACGTCATTTTGTGCATCCCAAGACTTATTCTAATCACTTTTTGTACTTAAGGAATGTAGTTCATCCAATAAGTGCATTGGTGTCATTAGATGAACATTTACGTCATTTTGTGCATCCCAAGGCTTATTCTAATCACTATTCGTAATTAAGGAATGTAGTTCATCCAATAAGAGCGTTTGTGTTATTAATTTAACATTTACGTCATTCTGTGCATCCCAAGGCTTATTCTAATCACTTTTCGTACTTAAGGAATGTTGTTCATCCAATAAGTGCATTTGTGTCATTGGGTGAACATTTACGTCATTTTGTGCATCCCAAGGCTTATTCTAATCACTTTTTGTACTTAAGGAATGTAGTTCATCCAATAAGTGCATTGGTGTCATTGGATGAACATTTACGTCATTTTGTGCATCCCAAGGCTTATTCTAATCACTTTTCGTAATTAAGGAATGTAGTTCATCCAATAAGAGCGCTTGTGTTATTAATTTAACATTTACGTCATTTTGTGCATCCCAAGGCTTATTCTAATCACTTTTCGTACTTTAGGAATGTAGTTCATCCAATAAGTGCGTTTCTTCCATTGGATGAACATTTACGTCATTTGGTGCATCCCAAGGCTTATTCTAATCACTTTTCGTACTTAAGGAATGGAGTTCATCCAATAAGCGCGTTTGTGTGATTAATTTAACATTTACGTCATTTGGTGCATCCCAAGGCTTATTATAATCACTTTTCGTACTTAAGGAATGTTGTTCATCTAATAAGTGCATTTGTGTCATTGGGTGAACATTTACGTCATTTTGTGCATCCCAAGGCTTATTCTAATCACTTTTTGTACTTAAGGAATGTAGTTCATCCAATAAGTGCATTGGTGTCATTGGATGAACATTTACGTCATTTTGTGCATCCCAAGGCTTATTCTAATCACTTTTCGTACTTAAGGAATGTAGTTCATCCAATAAGAGCGTTTGTGTTATTAATTTAACATTTACGTCATTTTGTGCATCCTAAGGCTTATTCTAATCACTTTTCGTACTTTAGGAATGTAGTTCATCCATAAGTGCGTTTCTTCCATTGGATGAAGATTTACGTCATTTGGTGCATCCCAAGGCTTATTCTAATCACTTTTCGTACATAAGGAATGTAGTTCATCCAATAAGAGCGTTTGTGTTATTAATTTAACATTTACGTGATTTTGTGCATCCCAAGGCTTATTCTAATCACTGTTCGTACTTAAGTAATGTATTTCATGCAATAATTTTATTTGTGTCATTGGATGAACATTTCGTCATTTTGTGCATCCCAAGCCTTATTCTAATCACTTTTCGTACTTAAGGAATGTAGTTCATCCAATAAGTGCATTTGTGTCAATGGATGAACATTTACGTCATTTGATGCATCCCAAGGCTTATTCTAATCACTTTTCGTACTTAAGGAATGTTGTTCATCCAATAAGTGCATTTGTGTCATTAGGTGAACATTTACGTCATTTTGTGCATCCCAAGGCTTATTCTAATCACTTTTCGTACTTAATGAATGTAGTTCATCCAATAAGAGCGTTTGTCTTATTAATTTAACATTTACGTCATTTTGTGCATCCCAAGACTTATTCTAATCACTTTTCGTACTTTAGGAATGTAGTTCATCCAATAAGTGCGTTTCTTCCATTGGATGAACATTTACGTCATTTGGTGCATCCCAAGGCTTATTCTAATCACTTTTCGTACTTAAGGAATGGAGTTCATCCAATAAGCGCGTTTGTGTGATTAATTTAACATTTACGTCATTTGGTGCATCCCAAGGCTTATTCTAATCACTTTTCGTACTTAAGGAATGTTGTTCATCTAATAAGTGCATTTGTGTCATTGGTTGAACATTTACGTCATTTTGTGCATCCCAAGGCTTATTCTAATCACTTTTTGTACTTAAGGAATGTAGTTCATCCAATAATTGCATTGGTGTCATTGGATGAACATTTACGTCATTTTGTGCATCCCAAGGCTTATACTAATCACTTTTCGTACTTAAGGAATGTAGTTCATCCAATAAGCGCGTTTGTGTCATTAATTTAACACTTCCGTCATTTTGTGCATCCCAAGGCTTATTCTAATAAGTTTTCGTACTTAAGGAATGTAGTTCATCTGAGAAGTGCGTTTATGTCATTGGATGAACATTTACGTCAATTTGTGCATCCCAAGACTTATTTCAATCACATTTCGTACTTAAGGAATGTAGTTCATCTAATAAGTGTATTTGTGTATTTTGTTGAACATTTACGTCATTTTGTGCATCCCAAGGCTTATTCTAATCACTTTTCGTACTTAAGGAATGTAGGTTATTCAATAAGCGCGTTTGTGTCATTAATTTAATATTTACGTCATTTTGTGCATCCCAAGGCTTATTCTAATCATTTTTAGTACTTAAGGAATGTAGTTCATCCAATAAGCACGTTTGTGTCATTAATGTTACATTTACGTCATTTTGTGCATCCCAAGGCTTATTATAAGCACTGTTCGTACTTAAGTAATGTAATTAATCCAATAATTGCATTTGTGTCATTGGATGAACATTAACGTCATTTTCTGCATCCCAAGGCTTATTCTAATAACTTTTCGTGCTTAAGGAATGTAGTTCATCCAATAAGTGCATTGGTGTCATTGGATGAACATTTACGTCATTTTGTGCATTCCAAGGCTTATTCTAATCAGTTTTCGTACTTAAAGAATGTAATTCATCCAATAAGTGCGTTTGTGTCATTAATTTAAAATTTACGTCATTTTGTGCATCCCAAGGCTTATTCTAATCACTTTTCGTACTTTAGGAATGTAGTTCATCCATAAGTGCGTTTCTTCCATTGGATGAACATTTACGTCATTTGGTGCATCCCAAGGCTTATTCTAATCATTGTTCGTACTTAAGTAATGTATTTCATGCAATAATTTTATTTGTGTCATTGGATGAACATTTCGTCATTTTGTGCATACCAAGCCTTATTCTAATCACTTTTCGTACTTAAGGAATGTAGTTCATCCATTAAGTGCATTTGTGTCAATGGATGAACATTTACGTCATTTGGTGCATCCCAAGGCTTATTCTAATCACTTTTCGTACTTAAGGAATGTTGTTTATCCAATAAGTGCATTTGTGTCATTAGTTGATCATTTACGTCATTTTGTGCATCCCAAGGCTTATTCTAATCACTTTTCGTACTTAAGGAATGTAGTTCATCCAATAAGTGCATTGGTGTGATTGGATGAACATTTACGTCATTTTGTGCATCACAAGACTTATTCAAATCACGTTTCGTACTTAAGGAATGTAGTTCATGCAATAAGTGCATTTGTGTCATTGGATGAACGTTTTGTGCATCAAAGGCTTATTCTAATCATTTTTCGTACTTAAGGAATGTAGTTCATCCAATAAGCACGTTTGTGTCGTTAATGTTACATTTACGTCATTTTGTGTATCCCAAGGCTTATTTTAATCACTGTTCGTACTTATGTAATGTAATTAATCCAATAATTGCATTTGTGTCATTGGATGAACATTTCGCCATTTTGTGCATCCCCAAGCTTATTCTAATTACTTTTGGTTAAGGAATCTAGTTCATCCAATAAGAGCGTTTGTGTAATTAATTTAACATTTACGTCATTTTGTGCATTCCAAGGCTTATTCTAATCAGTTTTTGTACTTAAAGAATGTAGTTCATCCAATAAGTGCGTTTGTGTCATTAATTTAACATTTACGTCATTTTGTGCATCCCAAGGCTTATTCTAATCACTTTTCGTACTTAAGGAATGTAGTTCATCCAATAAGCGCGTTTGTGTGATTAATTTAACATTTACGTCATTTGGTGCATACCAAGGCTTATTCTAATCCATTTTCGTACTTAAGAAATGTAGTTCATCCAATAAGAGCGTTTGTGTCATTAATTTATCATTTACGTCGTTTTGTGAAACCCAAGGCTTATTCAAATCACTTTTCGTACTTAAGGAATGTAGTTCATCCAATAAGCGCGTTTGTGTCATTAATTTAATATTTACGTCATTTTGTGCATCCCAAGGCTTATTCTAATCACTTTTCGTACTTAAGGAATGTAGTTCATCCAATAAGCGCGTTTTTGTCATTAATTTAACATTTATGTCATTTTTTGCATCCCAAGGCTTATTCTTATCACTTTTCGTACTTAAGGAATGTAGTTCATCCAATAAGTACATTTGTGTCATTGGTTGAACATTTACGTCATGTTGTGCATCCCAAGACTTATTCTAATCACTCTTCGTAGTTAAGGAATGTAGTTCATCGAATAAGTGCATTTCTATCATTGGATGAACATTTACGTCATTTGTGCATCCCATGGCTTATTCTAATCACTTTTCGTACTTCAGGAATGTAGTTCATCCAATAAGCGCGTTTGTGTCATTAATTTAACATTTACGTCATTTTGTGCATCCCAAGGCTTATTCTAATCACTTTTCGTACTTAAGGAACGTAGTTGATCCAGTAAGCGCGTTTGTGTCATTAATTTAACATTTCCATCATTTTGTGCATCCCAAGGCTTATTTTAATAAATTTTCGTACTTAAGGAATGTACTTCATCCAATAAGTACATTTGTGTCATTGATTGAACATTTACGTCATGTTGTGCATCCCAAGACTTATTCTAATCACTCTTCGTAGTTAAGGAATGTAGTTCATCGAATAAGTGCATTTCTGTCATTGGATGAACATTTACGTCATTTGTGCATCCCATGGCTTATTCTAATCACTTTTCGTACTTAAGGAATGTAGTTTATCCAATAAGCGCCTTTGTGTTATTAATTTAACATTTACGTCATTTTGTGCATCCCAAGGCTTATTCTTATCACTTTACGTACTTAAGGAATGTAGTTCATCCAATAAGTGCATTTGTGTCATTGGATGAACATTTACGTCATTTTGTGCATCCCAAGGCTTATTCTAATCACTTTTCGTACTTAAGGAACGTAGTTCATCCAGTAAGCGCGTTTGTGTCATTAATTTAACATTTCCATCATTTTGTGCATCCCAAGGCTTATTTTAATAACTTTTCGTACTTAAGGAATGTAGTTCATCCAATAAGTACATTTGTGTCATTGGTTGAACATTTACGTCATTTTGTGCATCCCAAGACTTATTCTAATCATTCTTCGTAGTTAAGGAATGTAGTTCATCGAATAAGTGCATTTCTGTCATTGGATGAACATTTACGTCATTTGTGCATCCCATGGCTTATTCTAATCACTTTTCGTACTTAAGGAATGTAGTTTATCCAATAAGCGCCTTTGTGTTATTAATTTAACATTTACGTCATTTTGTGCATCCCAAGGCTTATTCTTATCACTTTACGTACTTAAGGAATGTAGTTCATCCAATAAGCGCGTTTTTGTCATTAATTTAACATTTACGTCATTTTGTGCATCCCAAGGCTTATTCTAATCACTCTTCGTAGTTAAGGAATGTAGTTCATCCAATAAGCGCGTTTTTGTCATTAATTTAACATTTACGTCATTTTGTGCATCCCAAGGCTTATTTTAATAAATTTTCGTACTTAAGGAATGTACTTCATCCAATAAGTACATTTGTGTCATTGATTGAACATTTACGTCATGTTGTGCATCCCAAGACTTATTCTAATCACTCTTCGTAGTTAAGGAATGTAGTTCATCGAATAAGTGCATTTCTGTCATTGGATGAACATTTACGTCATTTGTGCATCCCATGGCTTATTCTAATCACTTTTCGTACTTAAGGAATGTAGTTTATCCAATAAGCGCCTTTGTGTTATTAATTTAACATTTACGTCATTTTGTGCATCCCAAGGCTTATTCTTATCACTTTACGTACTTAAGGAATGTAGTTCATCCAATAAGTGCATTTGTGTCATTGGATGAACATTTACGTCATTTTGTGCATCCCAAGGCTTATTCTAATCACTTTTCGTACTTAAGGAACATAGTTCATCTAGTAAGCGCGTTTGTGTCATTAATTTAACATTTCCATCATTTTGTGCATCCCAAGGCTTATTTTAATAACTTTTCGTACTTAAGGAATGTAGTTCATCCAATAAGTACATTTGTGTCATTGGTTGAACATTTACGTCATTTTGTGCATCCCAAGACTTATTCTAATCATTCTTCGTAGTTAAGGAATGTAGTTCATCGAATAAGTGCATTTCTGTCATTGGATGAACATTTACGTCATTTATGCATCCCATGGCTTATTCTAATCACTTTTCGTACTTAAGGAATGTAGTTTATCTAACAAGCGCGTTGTGTCATTAATTTAACATTTACGTCATTTTGTGCATCCCAAGGCTTATTCTAATCACTTTTTGTACATAAGGAATGTAGTTCATCCAATAAGCGCGTTTGTGTCATTAATTTAACATTTACGTCATTTGGTGCATACCAAGGCTTATTCTAATCCATTTTCGTACTTAAGAAATGTAGTTCATCCAATAAGAGCGTTTGTGTCATTAATTTATCATTTACGTCGTTTTGTGAAACCCAAGGCTTATTCAAATCACTTTTCGTACTTAAGGAATGTAGTTCATCCAATAAGCGCGTTTGTGTCATTAATTTAATATTTACGTCATTTTGTGCATCCCAAGGCTTATTCTAATCACTTTTCGTACTTAAGGAATGTAGTTCATCCAATAAGCGCGTTTTTGTCATTAATTTAACATTTATGTCATTTTTTGCATCCCAAGGCTTATTCTTATCACTTTTCGTACTTAAGGAATGTAGTTCATCCAATAAGTACATTTGTGTCATTGGTTGAACATTTACGTCATGTTGTGCATCCCAAGACTTATTCTAATCACTCTTCGTAGTTAAGGAATGTAGTTCATCGAATAAGTGCATTTCTATCATTGGATGAACATTTACGTCATTTGTGCATCCCATGGCTTATTCTAATCACTTTTCGTACTTCAGGAATGTAGTTCATCCAATAAGCGCGTTTGTGTCATTAATTTAACATTTACGTCATTTTGTGCATCCCAAGGCTTATTCTAATCACTTTTCGTACTTAAGGAACGTAGTTGATCCAGTAAGCGCGTTTGTGTCATTAATTTAACATTTCCATCATTTTGTGCATCCCAAGGCTTATTTTAATAAATTTTCGTACTTAAGGAATGTACTTCATCCAATAAGTACATTTGTGTCATTGATTGAACATTTACGTCATGTTGTGCATCCCAAGACTTATTCTAATCACTCTTCGTAGTTAAGGAATGTAGTTCATCGAATAAGTGCATTTCTGTCATTGGATGAACATTTACGTCATTTGTGCATCCCATGGCTTATTCTAATCACTTTTCGTACTTAAGGAATGTAGTTCATCCAATAAGCGCGTTTGTGTCATTAATTTAATATTTACGTCATTTTGTGCATCCCAAGGCTTATTCTAATCACTTTTCGTACTTAAGGAATGTAGTTCATCCAATAAGCGCGTTTTTGTCATTAATTTAACATTTACGTCATTTTGTGCATCCCAAGGCTTATTCTAATCACTCTTCGTAGTTAAGGAATGTAGTTCATCCAATAAGCGCGTTTTTGTCATTAATTTAACATTTACGTCATTTTGTGCATCCCAAGGCTTATTTTAATAAATTTTCGTACTTAAGGAATGTACTTCATCCAATAAGTACATTTGTGTCATTGATTGAACATTTACGTCATGTTGTGCATCCCAAGACTTATTCTAATCACTCTTCGTAGTTAAGGAATGTAGTTCATCGAATAAGTGCATTTCTGTCATTGGATGAACATTTACGTCATTTGTGCATCCCATGGCTTATTCTAATCACTTTTCGTACTTAAGGAATGTAGTTTATCCAATAAGCGCCTTTGTGTTATTAATTTAACATTTACGTCATTTTGTGCATCCCAAGGCTTATTCTTATCACTTTACGTACTTAAGGAATGTAGTTCATCCAATAAGTGCATTTGTGTCATTGGATGAACATTTACGTCATTTTGTGCATCCCAAGGCTTATTCTAATCACTTTTCGTACTTAAGGAACATAGTTCATCTAGTAAGCGCGTTTGTGTCATTAATTTAACATTTCCATCATTTTGTGCATCCCAAGGCTTATTTTAATAACTTTTCGTACTTAAGGAATGTAGTTCATCCAATAAGTACATTTGTGTCATTGGTTGAACATTTACGTCATTTTGTGCATCCCAAGACTTATTCTAATCATTCTTCGTAGTTAAGGAATGTAGTTCATCGAATAAGTGCATTTCTGTCATTGGATGAACATTTACGTCATTTATGCATCCCATGGCTTATTCTAATCACTTTTCGTACTTAAGGAATGTAGTTTATCTAACAAGCGCGTTGTGTCATTAATTTAACATTTACGTCATTTTGTGCATCCCAAGGCTTATTCTAATCACTTTTTGTACATAAGGAATGTAGTTCATCCAATAAGCGCGTTTGTGTCATTAATTTAACATTTACGTCATTTGGTGCATACCAAGGCTTATTCTAATCCATTTTCGTACTTAAGAAATGTAGTTCATCCAATAAGAGCGTTTGTGTCATTAATTTATCATTTACGTCGTTTTGTGAAACCCAAGGCTTATTCAAATCACTTTTCGTACTTAAGGAATGTAGTTCATCCAATAAGCGCGTTTGTGTCATTAATTTAATATTTACATCATTTTGTGCATCCCAAGGCTTATTCTAATCACTTTTCGTACTTAAGGAATGTAGTTCATCCAATAAGCGCGTTTTTGTCATTAATTTAACATTTACGTCATTTTGTGCATCCCAAGGCTTATTCTAATCACTCTTCGTAGTTAAGGAATGTAGTTCATCCAATAAGCGCGTTTTTGTCATTAATTTAACATTTACGTCATTTTGTGCATCCCAAGGCTTATTCTTATCACTTTTCGTACTTAAGGAATGTAGTTCATCCAATAAGTGCATTTGTGTCATTGGATGAACATTTACGTCATTTTGTGCATCCCAAGGCTTATTCTAATCACTTTTCGAACTTAAGGAACGTAGTTCATCCAGTAAGCGCATTTGTGTCATTAATTTAACATTTCCATCGTTTTGTGCATCCCAATGCTTATTTTAATAACTTTTCGTACTTAAGGAATGTCGTTCATCCAATAAGTACATTTGTGTCATTGGTTGAACATTTACGTCATGTTATGCATCCCAAGACTTATTCTAATCACTCTTCGTAGTTAAGGAATGTAGTTTATCGAATAAGTGCATTTCTGTCATTGGATGAACATTTACGTCATTTGTGCATCCCATGGCTTATTCTAATCACTTTTCGTACTTAAGGAATGTAGTTCATCCAATAAGCGCGTTTTTGTCATTAATTTAACATTTACGTCATTTTGTGCATCCCAAGGCTTATTCTTATCACTTTTCGTACTTAAGGAATGTAGTTCATCCAATAAGTGCATTTGTGTCATTGGATGAACATTTACGTCATTTTGTGCATCCCAAGGCTTATTCTAATCACTTTTCGTACTTAAGGAACGTAGTTCATCCAGTAAGCGCGTTTGTGTCATTAATTTAACATTTCCATCATTTTGTGCATCCCAAGGCTTATTTTAATAACTTTTCGTACTTAAGGAATGTAGTTCATCCAATAAGTACATTTGTGTCATTGGTTGAACATTTACGTCATTTTGTGCATCCCAAGACTTATTCTAATCATTCTTCGTAGTTAAGGAATGTAGTTCATCGAATAAGTGCATTTCTGTCATTGGATGAACATTTACGTCATTTGTGCATCCCATGGCTTATTCTAATCACTTTTCGTACTTAAGGAATGTAGTTTATCCAATAAGCGCCTTTGTGTTATTAATTTAACATTTACGTCATTTTGTGCATCCCAAGGCTTATTCTTATCACTTTACGTACTTAAGGAATGTAGTTCATCCAATAAGTGCATTTGTGTCATTGGATGAACATTTACGTCATTTTGTGCATCCCAAGGCTTATTCTAATCACTTTTCGTACTTAAGGAACGTAGTTCATCCAGTAAGCGCGTTTGTGTCATTAATTTAACATTTCCATCATTTTGTGCATCCCAAGGCTTATTTTAATAAATTTTCGTACTTAAGGAATGTACTTCATCCAATAAGTACATTTGTGTCATTGATTGAACATTTACGTCATGTTGTGCATCCCAAGACTTATTCTAATCACTCTTCGTAGTTAAGGAATGTAGTTCATCGAATAAGTGCATTTCTGTCATTGGATGAACATTTACGTCATTTGTGCATCCCATGGCTTATTCTAATCACTTTTCGTACTTAAGGAATGTAGTTCATCCAATAAGCGCGTTTGTGTCATTAATTTAATATTTACGTCATTTTGTGCATCCCAAGGCTTATTCTAATCACTTTTCGTACTTAAGGAATGTAGTTCATCCAATAAGCGCGTTTTTGTCATTAATTTAACATTTACGTCATTTTTTGCATCCCAAGGCTTATTCTTATCACTTTTCGTACTTAAGGAATGTAGTTCATCCAATAAGTACATTTGTGTCATTGGTTGAACATTTACGTCATGTTGTGCATCCCAAGACTTATTCTAATCACTCTTCGTAGTTAAGGAATGTAGTTCATCGAATAAGTGCATTTCTATCATTGGATGAACATTTACGTCATTTGTGCATCCCATGGCTTATTCTAATCACTTTTCGTACTTCAGGAATGTAGTTCATCCAATAAGCGCGTTTGTGTCATTAATTTAACATTTACGTCATTTTGTGCATCCCAAGGCTTATTCTAATCACTTTTCGTACTTAAGGAACGTAGTTGATCCAGTAAGCGCGTTTGTGTCATTAATTTAACATTTCCATCATTTTGTGCATCCCAAGGCTTATTTTAATAAATTTTCGTACTTAAGGAATGTACTTCATCCAATAAGTACATTTGTGTCATTGATTGAACATTTACGTCATGTTGTGCATCCCAAGACTTATTCTAATCACTCTTCGTAGTTAAGGAATGTAGTTCGTCGAATAAGTGCATTTCTGTCATTGGATGAACATTTACGTCATTTGTGCATCCCATGGCTTATTCTAATCACTTTTCGTACTTAAGGAATGTAGTTTATCCAATAAGCGCCTTTGTGTTATTAATTTAACATTTACGTCATTTTGTGCATCCCAAGGCTTATTCTTATCACTTTACGTACTTAAGGAATGTAGTTCATCCAATAAGTGCATTTGTGTCATTGGATGAACATTTACGTCATTTTGTGCATCCCAAGGCTTATTCTAATCACTTTTCGTACTTAAGGAACGTAGTTCATCCAGTAAGCGCGTTTGTGTCATTAATTTAACATTTCCATCATTTTGTGCATCCCAAACTTATTTTAATAACTTTTCGTACTTAAGGAATGTAGTTCATCCAATAAGTACATTTGTGTCATTGGTTGAACATTTACGTCATTTTATGCATCCCAAGACTTATTCTAATCATTCTTCGTAGTTAAGGAATGTAGTTCATCGAATAAGTGCATTTCTGTCATTGGATGAACATTTACGTCATTTATGCATCCCATGGCTTATTCTAATCACTTTTCGTACTTAAGGAATGTAGTTTATCTAACAAGCGCGTTGTCTCATTAATTTAACATTTACGTCATTTTGTGCATCCCAAGGCTTATTCTAATCACTTTTTGTACATAAGGAATGTAGTTCATCCAATAAGCGCGTTTGTGTCATTAATTTAACATTTACGTCATTTGGTGCATACCAAGGCTTATTCTAATCCATTTTCGTACTTAAGAAATGTAGTTCATCCAATAAGAGCGTTTGTGTCATTAATTTATCATTTACGTCGTTTTGTGAAACCCAAGGCTTATTCAAATCACTTTTCGTACTTAAGGAATGTAGTTCATCCAATAAGCGCGTTTGTGTCATTAATTTAATATTTACGTCATTTTGTGCATCCCAAGGCTTATTCTAATCACTTTTCGTACTTAAGGAATGTAGTTCATCCAATAAGCGCGTTTTTGTCATTAATTTAACATTTACGTCATTTTTTGCATCCCAAGGCTTATTCTTATCACTTTTCGTACTTAAGGAATGTAGTTCATCCAATAAGTACATTTGTGTCATTGGTTGAACATTTACGTCATGTTGTGCATCCCAAGACTTATTCTAATCACTCTTCGTAGTTAAGGAATGTAGTTCATCGAATAAGTGCATTTCTATCATTGGATGAACATTTACGTCATTTGTGCATCCCATGGCTTATTCTAATCACTTTTCGTACTTCAGGAATGTAGTTCATCCAATAAGCGCGTTTGTGTCATTAATTTAACATTTACGTCATTTTGTGCATCCCAAGGCTTATTCTAATCACTTTTCATACTTAAGGAATGTAGTTCATCCAATAAGTACATTTGTGTCATTGGTTGAACATTTACGTCATTTTGTGCATCCCAAGACTTATTCTAATCATTCTTCGTAGTTAAGGAATGTAGTTCATCGAATAAGTGCATTTCTGTCATTGGATGAACATTTACGTCATTTGTGCATCCCATGGCTTATTCTAATCACTTTTCGTACTTAAGGAATGTAGTTTATCCAATAAGCGCCTTTGTGTTATTAATTTAACATTTACGTCATTTTGTGCATCCCAAGGCTTATTCTTATCACTTTACGTACTTAAGGAATGTAGTTCATCCAATAAGTGCATTTGTGTCATTGGATGAACATTTACGTCATTTTGTGCATCCCAAGGCTTATTCTAATCACTTTTCGTACTTAAGGAACGTAGTTCATCCAGTAAGCGCGTTTGTGTCATTAATTTAACATTTCCATCATTTTGTGCATCCCAAGGCTTATTTTAATAAATTTTCGTACTTAAGGAATGTACTTCATCCAATAAGTACATTTGTGTCATTGATTGAACATTTACGTCATGTTGTGCATCCCAAGACTTATTCTAATCACTCTTCGTAGTTAAGGAATGTAGTTCATCGAATAAGTGCATTTCTGTCATTGGATGAACATTTACGTCATTTGTGCATCCCATGGCTTATTCTAATCACTTTTCGTACTTCAGGAATGTAGTTCATCCAATAAGCGCGTTTTTGTCATTAATTTAACATTTACGTCATTTTGTGCATCCCAAGGCTTATTCTTATCACTTTTCGTACTTAAGGAATGTAGTTCATCCAATAAGTGCATTTGTGTTATTGGATGAACATTTACGTCATTTTGTGCATCCCAAGGCTTATTCTAATCACTTTTCGAACTTAAGGAACGTAGTTCATCCAGTAAGCGCGTTTGTGTCATTAATTTAACATTTCCATCGTTTTGTGCATCCCAAGGCTTATTTTAATAACTTTTCGTACTTAAGGAATGTCGTTCATCCAATAAGTACATTTGTGTCATTGGTTGAACATTTACGTCATGTTATGCATCCCAAGACTTATTCTAATCACTCTTCATAGTTAAGGAATGTAGTTTATCGAATAAGTGCATTTCTGTCATTGGATGAACATTTACGTCATTTGTGCATCCCATGGCTTATTCTAATCACTTTTCGTACTTAAGGAATGTAGTTCATCCAATAAGCGCGTTTTTGTCATTAATTTAACATTTACGTCATTTTGTGCATCCCAAGGCTTATTCTTATCACTTTTCGTACTTAAGGAATGTAGTTCATCCAATAAGTACATTTGTGTCATTGGTTGAACATTTACGTCATATTGTGCATCCCAAGACTTATTCTAATCACTCTTCGTAGTTAAGGAATGTAGTTCATCGAATAAGTGCATTTCTGTCATTGGATGAACATTTACGTCATTTGTGCATCCCATGGCTTATTCTAATCACTTTTCGTACTTCAGGAATGTAGGTAATCCAATAAGCGCGTTTTTGTCATTAATTTAACATTTACGTCATTTTGTGCATCCCAAGGCTTATTCTAATCCATTTTCGTACTTAAGAAATGTAGTTCATCCAATAAGAGCGTTTGTGTCATTAATTTATCATTTACGTCGTTTTGTGAAACCCAAGGCTTATTCAAATCACTTTTCGTACTTAAGGAATGTAGTTCATCCAATAAGCGCGTTTGTGTCATTAATTTAATATTTACATCATTTTGTGCATCCCAAGGCTTATTCTAATCACTTTTCGTACTTAAGGAATGTAGTTCATCCAATAAGCGCGTTTTTGTCATTAATTTAACATTTACGTCATTTTGTGCATCCCAAGGCTTATTCTAATCACTCTTCGTAGTTAAGGAATGTAGTTCATCCAATAAGCGCGTTTTTGTCATTAATTTAACATTTACGTCATTTTGTGCATCCCAAGGCTTATTCTTATCACTTTTCGTACTTAAGGAATGTAGTTCATCCAATAAGTGCATTTGTGTCATTGGATGAACATTTACGTCATTTTGTGCATCCCAAGGCTTATTCTAATCACTTTTCGAACTTAAGGAACGTAGTTCATCCAGTAAGCGCATTTGTGTCATTAATTTAACATTTCCATCGTTTTGTGCATCCCAATGCTTATTTTAATAACTTTTCGTACTTAAGGAATGTCGTTCATCCAATAAGTACATTTGTGTCATTGGTTGAACATTTACGTCATGTTATGCATCCCAAGACTTATTCTAATCACTCTTCGTAGTTAAGGAATGTAGTTTATCGAATAAGTGCATTTCTGTCATTGGATGAACATTTACGTCATTTGTGCATCCCATGGCTTATTCTAATCACTTTTCGTACTTAAGGAATGTAGTTCATCCAATAAGCGCGTTTTTGTCATTAATTTAACATTTACGTCATTTTGTGCATCCCAAGGCTTATTCTTATCACTTTTCGTACTTAAGGAATGTAGTTCATCCAATAAGTGCATTTGTGTCATTGGATGAACATTTACGTCATTTTGTGCATCCCAAGGCTTATTCTAATCACTTTTCGTACTTAAGGAACGTAGTTCATCCAGTAAGCGCGTTTGTGTCATTAATTTAACATTTCCATCATTTTGTGCATCCCAAGGCTTATTTTAATAACTTTTCGTACTTAAGGAATGTAGTTCATCCAATAAGTACATTTGTGTCATTGGTTGAACATTTACGTCATTTTGTGCATCCCAAGACTTATTCTAATCATTCTTCGTAGTTAAGGAATGTAGTTCATCGAATAAGTGCATTTCTGTCATTGGATGAACATTTACGTCATTTATGCATCCCATGGCTTATTCTAATCACTTTTCGTACTTAAGGAATGTAGTTTATCTAACAAGCGCGTTGTGTCATTAATTTAACATTTACGTCATTTTGTGCATCCCAAGGCTTATTCTAATCACTTTTTGTACATAAGGAATGTAGTTCATCCAATAAGCGCGTTTGTGTCATTAATTTAACATTTACGTCATTTGGTGCATACCAAGGCTTATTCTAATCCATTTTCGTACTTAAGAAATGTAGTTCATCCAATAAGAGCGTTTGTGTCATTAATTTATCATTTACGTCGTTTTGTGAAACCCAAGGCTTATTCAAATCACTTTTCGTACTTAAGGAATGTAGTTCATCCAATAAGCGCGTTTGTGTCATTAATTACGTCATTTAAGTGATATTACCCTTCGTACTTAAGGAATGTAGTTCATCCAATTAGTGCGTTTGTGTCATTGGATGAACATTTACGTCATTTTGTGCATCCCAAGGCTTATTCTTATCACTTTTCGTACTTAAGGAATGTAGTTCATCCAATAAGTGCATTTGTGTCATTGGATGAACGTTTTGTGCATCAAAGGCTTATTCTAATCATTTTTCGTACTTAAGGAATGTAGTTCATCCAATAAGCGCGTTTGTGTCATTAATGTTACATTTACGTCATTTTGTGTATCCCAAGGCTTATTTTAATCACTGTTCGTACTTATGTAATGTAATTAATCCAATAATTGCATTTGTGTCATTGGATGAACATTTCGCCATTTTGTGCATCCCTAGGCTTATTCTAATTACTTTTGGTTAAGGAATCTAGTTCATCCAATAAGAGCGTTTGTGTAATTAATTTAACATTTACGTCATTTTGTGCATTCCAAGGCTTATTCTAATCAGTTTTCGTACTTAAAGAATGTAGTTCATCCAATAAGTGCGTTTGTGTCATTAATTTAACATTTACGTCATTTTGTGCATCCCAAGGCTTATTCTAATCACTTTTCGTACTTAAGGAATGTAGTTCATCCAATAAGCGCGTTTGTGTCATTAATTTAACATTTACGTCATTTGGTGCATACCAAGGCTTATTCTAATCCATTTTCGTACTTAAGAAATGTAGTTCATCCAATAAGAGCGTTTGTGTCATTAATTTATCATTTACGTCGTTTTGTGAAACCCAAGGCTTATTGAAATCACTTTTCGTACTTAAGGAATGTAGTTCATCCAATAAGCGCGTTTGTGTCATTAATTTAATATTTACGTCATTTTGTGCATCCCAAGGCTTATTCTAATCACTTTTCGTACTTAAGGAATGTAGTTCATCCAATGAGCGCGTTTGTGTCATTAATTTAACATTTACGTCATTTGGTGCATACCAAGGCTTATTCTAATCCATTTTCGTACTTAAGAAATGTAGTTCATCCAATAAGAGCGTTTGTGTCATTAATTTATCATTTACGTCGTTTTGTGAAACCCAAGGCTTATTCAAATCACTTTTCGTACTTAAGGAATGTAGTTCATCCAATAAGCGCGTTTGTGTCATTAATTTAATATTTACATCATTTTGTGCATCCCAAGGCTTATTCTAATCACTTTTCGTACTTAAGGAATGTAGTTCATCCAATAAGCGCGTTTTTGTCATTAATTTAACATTTACGTCATTTTGTGCATCCCAAGGCTTATTCTTATCACTTTTCGTACTTAAGGAATGTAGTTCATCCAATAAGTACATTTGTGTCATTGGTTGAACATTTACGTCATATTGTGCATCCCAAGACTTATTCTAATCATTCTTCGTAGTTAAGGAATGTAGTTCATCGAATAAGTGCATTTCTGTCATTGGATGAACATTTACGTCATTTGTGCATCCCATGGCTTATTCTAATCACTTTTCGTACTTAAGGAATGTAGTTTATCCAATAAGCGCCTTTGTGTTATTAATTTAACATTTACGTCATTTTGTGCATCCCAAGGCTTATTCTTATCACTTTACGTACTTAAGGAATGTAGTTCATCCAATAAGTGCATTTGTGTCATTGGATGAACATTTACGTCATTTTGTGCATCCCAAGGCTTATTCTAATCACTTTTCGTACTTAAGGAACGTAGTTCATCCAGTAAGCGCGTTTGTGTCATTAATTTAACATTTCCATCATTTTGTGCATCCCAAGGCTTATTTTAATAACTTTTCGTACTTAAGGAATGTAGTTCATCCAATAAGTACATTTGTGTCATTGGTTGAACATTTACGTCATTTTGTGCATCCCAAGACTTATTCTAATCATTCTTCGTAGTTAAGGAATGTAGTTCATCGAATAAGTGCATTTCTGTCATTGGATGAACATTTACGTCATTTATGCATCCCATGGCTTATTCTAATCACTTTTCGTACTTAAGGAATGTAGTTTATCTAACAAGCGCGTTGTGTCATTAATTTAACATTTACGTCATTTTGTGCATCCCAAGGCTTATTCTAATCACTTTTTGTACATAAGGAATGTAGTTCATCCAATAAGCGCGTTTGTGTCATTAATTTAACATTTACGTCATTTGGTGCATACCAAGGCTTATTCTAATCCATTTTCGTACTTAAGAAATGTAGTTCATCCAATAAGAGCGTTTGTGTCATTAATTTATCATTTACGTCGTTTTGTGAAACCCAAGGCTTATTCAAATCACTTTTCGTACTTAAGGAATGTAGTTCATCCAATAAGCGCGTTTGTGTCATTAATTACGTCATTTAAGTGATATTACCCTTCGTACTTAAGGAATGTAGTTCATCCAATTAGTGCGTTTGTGTCATTGGATGAACATTTACGTCATTTTGTGCATCCCAAGGCTTATTCTTATCACTTTTCGTACTTAAGGAATGTAGTTCATCCAATAAGTGCATTTGTGTCATTGGATGAACGTTTTGTGCATCAAAGGCTTATTCTAATCATTTTTCGTACTTAAGGAATGTAGTTCATCCAATAAGCGCGTTTGTGTCATTAATGTTACATTTACGTCATTTTGTGTATCCCAAGGCTTATTTTAATCACTGTTCGTACTTATGTAATGTAATTAATCCAATAATTGCATTTGTGTCATTGGATGAACATTTCGCCATTTTGTGCATCCCTAGGCTTATTCTAATTACTTTTGGTTAAGGAATCTAGTTCATCCAATAAGAGCGTTTGTGTAATTAATTTAACATTTACGTCATTTTGTGCATTCCAAGGCTTATTCTAATCAGTTTTCGTACTTAAAGAATGTAGTTCATCCAATAAGTGCGTTTGTGTCATTAATTTAACATTTACGTCATTTTGTGCATCCCAAGGCTTATTCTAATCACTTTTCGTACTTAAGGAATGTAGTTCATCCAATAAGCGCGTTTGTGTCATTAATTTAACATTTACGTCATTTGGTGCATACCAAGGCTTATTCTAATCCATTTTCGTACTTAAGAAATGTAGTTCATCCAATAAGAGCGTTTGTGTCATTAATTTATCATTTACGTCGTTTTGTGAAACCCAAGGCTTATTGAAATCACTTTTCGTACTTAAGGAATGTAGTTCATCCAATAAGCGCGTTTGTGTCATTAATTTAATATTTACGTCATTTTGTGCATCCCAAGGCTTATTCTAATCACTTTTCGTACTTAAGGAATGTAGTTCATCCAATGAGCGCGTTTGTGTCATTAATTTAACATTTACGTCATTTGGTGCATACCAAGGCTTATTCTAATCCATTTTCGTACTTAAGAAATGTAGTTCATCCAATAAGAGCGTTTGTGTCATTAATTTATCATTTACGTCGTTTTGTGAAACCCAAGGCTTATTCAAATCACTTTTCGTACTTAAGGAATGTAGTTCATCCAATAAGCGCGTTTGTGTCATTAATTTAATATTTACATCATTTTGTGCATCCCAAGGCTTATTCTAATCACTTTTCGTACTTAAGGAATGTAGTTCATCCAATAAGCGCGTTTTTGTCATTAATTTAACATTTACGTCATTTTGTGCATCCCAAGGCTTATTCTTATCACTTTTCGTACTTAAGGAATGTAGTTCATCCAATAAGTGCATTTGTGTTATTGGATGAACATTTACGTCATTTTGTGCATCCCAAGGCTTATTCTAATCACTTTTCGAACTTAAGGAACGTAGTTCATCCAGTAAGCGCGTTTGTGTCATTAATTTAACATTTCCATCGTTTTGTGCATCCCAAGGCTTATTTTAATAACTTTTCGTACTTAAGGAATGTCGTTCATCCAATAAGTACATTTGTGTCATTGGTTGAACATTTACGTCATGTTATGCATCCCAAGACTTATTCTAATCACTCTTCATAGTTAAGGAATGTAGTTTATCGAATAAGTGCATTTCTGTCATTGGATGAACATTTACGTCATTTGTGCATCCCATGGCTTATTCTAATCACTTTTCGTACTTAAGGAATGTAGTTCATCCAATAAGCGCGTTTTTGTCATTAATTTAACATTTACGTCATTTTGTGCATCCCAAGGCTTATTCTTATCACTTTTCGTACTTAAGGAATGTAGTTCATCCAATAGGTGCATTTGTGTCATTGGATGAACATTTACGTCATTTTGTGCATCCCAAGGCTTATTCTAATCACTGTTCGTACTTAAGGAACGTAGTTCATCCAATAAGCGCGTTTGTGTCATTAATTTAACATTTCCATCATTTTGTGCATCCCAAGGCTTATTTTAATAACTTTTCGTACTTAAGGAATGTAGTTCATCCAATAAGTACATTTGTGTCATTGGTTGAAAATTTACGTCATGTTGTGGATCCCAAGACTTATTCTAATCACTCTTCGTAGTTAAGGAATGTAGTTCATCGAATAAGTGCATTTCTGTCATTGGATGAACATTTACGTCATTTGTGCATCCCATGGCTTATTCTAATCACTTTTCGTACTTAAGGAATGTAGTTCATCCAATAAGCGCGTTTGTGTCATTAATTTAACATTTACGTCATTTTGTGCATCCCAAGGCTTATTCTAATCACTTTTCGTACTTAAGGAACGTAGTTGATCCAGTAAGCGCGTTTGTGTCATTAATTTAACATTTCCATCATTTTGTGCATCCCAAGGCTTATTTTAATAAATTTTCGTACTTAAGGAATGTAGTTCATCCAATAAGTACATTTGTGTCATTGGTTGAACATTTACGTCATTTTGTGCATCCCAAGACTTATTCTAATCACTCTTCGTAGTTAAGGAATGTAGTTCATCGAATAAGTGCATTTCTGTCATTGGATGAACATTTACGTCATTTTGTGCATCCCAAGGCTTATTCTAATCACTTTTCGTACTTATGGAATGTAGTTCATCCAATAAGTGCATTTGTGTCTTTGGATGAATATTTACGTCATTTTGTGCATCCCAATGCTTATTCTAATCACATTTCGTACTTAAGGAATGTAGTTCATCCAATAAGTGCATTGGAGTCAATGGATTAACATTTACGTCATTTTGTGCATCCCAAAGCTTATTCTAATCGGTTTTCGTACTTAAGGAATGAAGTTCATCTAATAAGTGCATTTGTGTCATTGGATGAACATTATACGTAATTTTGTGCATCCCAAGGCTTATTCAAATCACTTTTCGTACTTAACGAATGTAGTTCATCCAATAAGTGCATTGGAGTCAATGGATTAACATTTACGTCATTTTGTGCATCCCAAGGCTTATTCTAATCACTTTTCGTACTCAAGGAATGTAGTTCATCCAATAAGCGCGTTTATGTCATTGGATGAATATTTACGTCATTTTGTGCATCCCATGGCTTATTCTAATCACATTTCGTACTTAAGGAATGTAGTTCTTCCAATAAGTGCATTGGTGTCAATGGATTAACATTTACGTCATTTTGTGCATCCCAAAGCTTATTCTAATCGGTTTTCGTACTTAAGGAATGTAGCTCATGTAATAAGTGCATTTGTGTCATTGGATGAACATTATACGTCATTTTGTGCATCCCAAGGCTTATTCTAATCACTTTTCATACTTAAGGAATGTAGTTCATCCAATAAGCGTGTTTATGTCATTGGATGAATATTTACGTCATTTTGTGCATCCCAAGGCTTATTCTAATCACTTTTCGTACTTATGGAATGTAGTTCATCCAATAAGTGCATTTGTGTCATTGGATGAATATTTACGTCATTTTGTGCATCCCAAGGCTTATTCTAATAACTTTTCGTACTTAAGGAATGTAGTTCATCCAATAAGCGCGTTTGTGTCAACAATTTAACATTTACGTCATTTTGTGCATCCCAAGGCTTATTATAATTACTTTTCGTACTTCAGAAATGTAGTTCATCCAATAAGTGCATTGGTGTCAATGGATGAACATTTACGTCATTTTGTGCATC